>JARQTI010000163.1:68294-116904 GCA_030142655.1 Trachelus tabidus | reverse complement strand
TCGAGTTGCAAAGTCAGGTCAAGATTATCAACTTTTTGTAACGCAAAGTAGCATATTTTTTCTTTCAGGGTTTATTCCCTGACTTTGCAACTCGAAGTAAAAGAATAGTTTGAACAGTTTTGATCCTTTTAGTCAGGTACTACAAATCGAGAATTCCGTTCAAGTACGTTGAAACATGCGTGTTGCTTCAATACCGGCACCCGGCCGATGCTTCTTTTTATCTAACTTGCCCAGCTCTTATCTCATTACCATTTGGTTGTAGGCCATAAGTACCTCTAATGTTTTTCATGTAGAATTGGATGATCTTTCAGGTTTTGTGGAAAAAAATGCACCGTTCTATTTAAAAAATCCAAGTTGACCTTCACCTAACCTTGGCGGCTCCATCTACGATAAATCTGACTATACCATCTTCTTTCCCCCTCAAAATCCAGAAACTTTCATATAAAATGTAGTTTTCGTATTTTGCTTAATTTACGAGATATCAGCCTGAGGCGATTAAAAAAAATCACCCTGTATAAATAGAGTGCGTATACTATTATATGGATTTCATAATAGTCGTAAGGATAAAAGAAACAGCAGAATCCGTTTAAATTCAAATAATATTCATTGTGAATATATGTTATAAAAATATATATGCATAACAAGTTTTTAGCGTGGCGATTCTTTAATTAACTATTATTATATTAATCAAACAAATTGGAGATCACTTTAGAGCGCGTATCCTATACTCTGTCGACATTTTGAATTATTAGAATTGTTTTATTAAATCGTGATATTTTTTATTTATATAATAGAGTCATCTGTTTATCATAAGCTGTCCTGCGTGATACTGAATATTGTATTATAGGTATTGTGTTCGTTAATTCCATGTTTCCTCCCATAAAATTTGCGACGAATCGCCGAAGCAGCCGCCATTGAAGGAAACGAAGTTCTTAATATTGTTAAAGAAATTTTAAAAATAATTTTACAATAAACTTTTCCCTGTTTCTGACAAATATGATACGATATATGTTTTGTGTCTAATACGCTTGTAATATTATAATGCTTTAAAATCCAAATAAGTAAAATTAAAATGAACTGCTCTATTGGTTTAAAGGTATCGGGAGGTGTTTATATGCTAAAAATATAAGACAGATAAACATTATAGTTTTTATATACTAAATTATATAATGTTAATAATGTTAGCCACGTTGTAGTAATGTACAAAGCATCGATGACTTGACATCCTTAGCCTTGTTCTTTAGGCCAAGGCATTACAACATAGAACAGTCAATCCTTTTGTCTATGTACAATCGTTACTAACTCTCTTCTGTCTATGACAAAATGGAGTTCGCTACAATTATTCAAATTGTTTCTCTGATTATTTCTTTTTGTTATTTTCAGCAAAGACAAGAATCCCAAATGAAATATCAAGTGCATAGCGCACAGCTTCTCTGAATATAATTGCAATAACTTTCCGAACAGAAAATAAAAATAATAAGGATTAACTTACGTTTCATAGCCTACAGCGTTTTGTGTCTAATTCCTTCTCATATAGATAGATGAATGGACGACGCTTTTAATAATATACGTGCGGAAAATACAATCCGAGATGACAAGGACTCTTCCCTAGTGCATAACAATACGAAAATCTTGTCAACATACGTGTGTCTACAGAGAATATGGGAAAAAGTTGGTATTGATTTGAGAAATCAGATTTTTTTGTACATTGATACTACTATATGGTATACTCTTTTGACAGAGCGATAATACATGACGATGGAGATGATTTTATCTATTCGAAACATTTTTTTCATTGATGATTTAATACTTATTGTCCCACGTTAAAGAATCGATGGCCATTATGTCTTAAGGAAAGGGTCCATGTTGTCTAAATAAAACTCTTAACTGATTTTACTGTAAATCGGTATCTTATATCGTAATCAAAATCACTCGCTTATCAGTAATAATCTGGTAGATCCAGCGAAGTATACAAAAACTGGAGAATTCTCTAATCTAGAAATACTCGTACGTACTAAGTGCGTCTGATTAATGTCAACGCGATCTCCTCGGCTGGGAATACCGTGTGCATTTGCAACCCATTACAGCTATTTACATTTATATGCGAGAGAATAACGTACGCATTGTCTTATTCATAGCATGCACGGACGTTACAACGCACTACTCCACGTTTTTGTTAACGATTCGTTTCTTTTCTTTTTCACTTATTTTTGCTATCTACGTCGGTAGGTAATCGATAACGTTTGTCTCGTTCAGTTGACAGTACAATATCAGTATCGATAAATCAGTTGTGGTTTCCATATACATAGAATAGGACTTATATGGTAAAGTTTTTTGTGACATTATTTCTCAAATTTTGTATTTGCATTTCGTTTTTACACTTAGATTTTAGATTTAGGAAATCGTTTATTTTTGTGAGGTAATGATATCGTGGTATATTGATGGTTCTCTTTAATGAGAAAGAATAATTGTTTTGATGTAGTTAACGATGATAATTTCATTCCAAGCTTTTATTGAGAAATGAATTGAAATTGTGATTTGCGTAAGGGTCACTGTAGAGGTTGGATGAATTTTGGTCTTGTATTCTGAACTATGTACTTAGAACACATAAAACAAATGTTTGCAATGACAACGATTGCATTCACGTGTGACCATATATAGAAATGGTCGAAAACTCAAGTAAAATTTATGTAACAACTGTAATCTATAATATCTCTTTATACAACTGATTTACAATATCATTTTGGGTATTCGTTAAATCAAAACCGCAACATTAGATGTAAAATTTAATACAGTTTCTTATTTCTTTATATTGCGATTGCGAGTCATAAGGCAGTATATAAGCTTGTGAATGTTTGTTACCAAAGATTATATTCTTTTAGAGTCATATTTTATATCTAGAATCACGACATACGGTTATCGATGTAGTACTCCGTTTTGTCCAATTCAAAGTTCATTAATTTCTACTTCTGAATTCCTACAAGTTTTCATTATTGCTTGTTTCGTACCTTTCCTAAGCTTGGTCATCGCTTAATATGTTATTACCAGCAAAATGAAGATGGCCATGATTATTTCTTGATAAATTTATATGAACCTTTGACAAAGACTCAACAATTTTTCAATTAAATTACAAGCACTGATAAGCTGACAACGTTTAAAATCCTCATATAAACACATATTTTAGTATTGAAAATTAGGAATAATTCTTTTTCAAATTTCAGGTAAATCTCTTATATGGCATTCCAAATAATTGCGCTCCGTAATGTCGTTTATTGAAAAGGCATCTGTACATATATATCTCGCTTTCTGTGATATAATTAAGACCTGCGATTACGTTATTTCATCAAACAAAAAGCCCGTTCACAAGATTTGGATATAGTCATCCTATTAACTGCCATGACGATATCAAGTAAATTGTCCTTTTAAATAAAAATGAAGAACAATAAAACGTATATTATTAGTATAGAAGTTAAACTCGACAACTTATCACAACCGTAAGCTTGCTTCTGATTTTAATAAAATTGTGCGCAGACAAAGACTTAGATAACGCCAAGGACAATCGCATCATATACGCCATTATTTCCTGGATATGGGAGCACAATTTTGTGAATCCAAGTACCCAAATTTTCAATTACCCGAGTGATACAGTTTTATTAAATTTTGAATTCCCAATTTAATAATCAAGCAGATATTAATAGACCTATAGTTTGTTGCTATATTGTTTGATATTATATGAGCCTAATTTTTTTGGCAGGACATGGCAATTTATAAAATAAGAGTAACGTTAATAACCTGCCCAACGTTAAGTATGTATACCACAATATAAAATCACTCAATTAAATATAAATAAAACCTATGTCTCAAGATCCGCAGTTTTTTTTAAGCTACGCAGTTCACCTTAGTGGTTTTAACGAGAGCGTATAAATATACGAAGAGAACAAAAAAGAACTAGGAATCGTACAATAGTGCCTTACGACTCGGTTCTCCAAAATTTATCCAGTCTTAAACAAAATATAATTTCTAATAGCACAAACCAATTTCGGTCATAGATAAAAAATAATTCCTTTTCAATTGGCACGATAATATGTATATTCCGTGTCAGTCCTTTAATTTCGAAGTTGTCAGTAGCTCCCTTTTTGTTAGAATAATTTCCGTGATGTAACATTTCCCTTTTTTTTTAAACGATTGTACAATTTAAAATCTTGCTCTCCAGTGCCAATCCCAAGGATCAAAAAATTTCCATAGATATTGTTTGCCTCTAGTCCCATTAATGCAATAATGCTCTTCTCTATTTCTCCATATGTGGATCACAACACAAGACTCCTTATTCGAGCATACACAATGTGGAACGCAATTCGCATACTTGTCATATCCACAAATTACGTAAGAGAAAAAAAAAAGAAACACGAATACTCGCAGACTCCCAATGTTAAACTCAATTATTGGCTTATCTGTAATTGATTGGCTGTTGAGTGCTGCCATCCGATAAGCCCTTTAATTACCCCCATTCGGACATTCGACGATTTGTAAATCGGGGTATCGAGGCACGGGGATTGTGATAAAGGGCTGGGGAAAGTCAACAGGACAGTCTTTTGAACACCATGGGGTCATGGGAGTACTGGTACACTGTGGTCCGCTACGACACCATCTCGTGCCACCCGCTACCGTTTGACGAGTTGCTCTCAGGTGATGCTAAAAATCACAAGATATTAAATGATTGTTGGTTATCAATTATCAGGATTTCTGGACAGTGTTTCTCAAGAAAAAGTATTATTATTAATGATTTGATTGAACTAACCAGTCTTTGCATTATCAGCTCTTTCAGGAGAAGACGATTTTGGACCCCATATCCGTACAGTGCTGTCATCAGACACTGAAGCCATCATTTGGTGATAAACGGGATTCCAGGATACGCAATTAACTGTCCTACTGTGACCCGTAAGAGTTGCTATGGGCAACTCTCTTTTTATATGCCACACGTATACCTTATTATCTGTAAGAATTGTATACGCAAACCATAAATCAATAGAGTACATTCAAATACATAGTATAGGGGAGAGGTGGCCACAGTGAGCCGCAGTGCACAGTGAGCCACATTAGTTTTCTTGAAGGTTCGGTGAACAAAAACTTGACTTTTTACATATAAAACAGAGTCGAATTAGATATCGTTATTAATCTTAATTAACTTGTTAAGTAAAAACGTTAAAAATAATTATTAATTTCGGCTGTTGGAAAAAAAATATTTCGCTGCTTGGAAATGTTTAATTCCTAACTTCACATTCTTCAGTCATCGATGAGTCTCGATTTATGTGATTCTTTAGGTCTCAACGCATCAAATAGTACCTATGTTTTAACATTTTACTTTATTAAACAATATATTTTAATGATAAATTTGTTCTGGAGAGGTAATGGGGCACAATGAGCAACTTAAATGTGGGGTACATTCAGCCAATAGGAGAGAAGTGGCGACTGTTGCAGTCAATGACCCACATAGGTTTTATTTAAGTTTAGCTTTTCGAAAAATCTTCTTTTTCTTTGTATCAAACGGTGGATTGAATTAAATGTTACCAATCCTAATTAATCTTAAGTAACGTGTTAAGCAAATATGTTAAAAATTCTTATTATTTTCGGCCGTTAGAAGAACAATATTTCGCTCCTGGAAATAGTCTAATTTCTAACCTCACATTTTTCAATCATCGATGATTCTTGATTTATATGATTCTTTTATTCTCTGCGTATCAAATACCCACCCTGCCCCATGTTTTGCATTAAATGGCTCATTGTGCCCCACCAGTGGATCACAATGAGCAATTTACAGACATATTTTTCAAACGTACTTCTTACATATACTTGATATTGTTTTAGTGATTATTTCAGCTTCAGTGTATGCCCAAAGAATCATAAAAATCAATGAGGAATTTGTTTCTTGGCATTATCTTTTTGGTACGAGTATACATGCATGGTAGTAAAAAGTGGCTCATTGTGGCCACCTCTTCCCTAAGTAGTTATTAAATGTATTAACTATTTACTTCATGTAAAAATTACCCACGCATAATTCTACTACGGTTTCCAATTATTCACAATGAATGTCATGCGAAAGTAATGTGACAATGATATCGCATACAAAATTCTAATCGAGATTAATTTGGATCTCAATCATTATAGAGATAATGATAATAATGATAACCCACCTTCACTGCCAGATGCAACAAAGTCTTGATTGACACCACCAAAGCAGCTATGAATAGTAAAATGTCCTTGCGTGACACCTTGGAAACGTCTGACTAGGCATCTGTCTTGTAAATCCCAGAGATGCACGCCTTGATTGGCGACATTGAGTAACGCCAATCGGTCCGCTTTATTTACGCTGAAGGACATCACCGGGTGGTCCTCTTGGAGGCTGAAGAACACGCACAGTTCCCATCGTGATACGACACCACAAAATATTTGTTTTTGTTTTTTCATCAGTAATCGAATACTCACATCGCGAAGTCGCACAACTCATCAAAATTATAACCGCGAATACGATGATGAGAATCGGCGGCTAGCACGGTCTTTCCATCGCTTCTGCACCAGAGACACCTCACTCGCACTCCTTCCCAGGAGTCTAATACGTTACCGTCCATGTCCTAAAGCATCGATCAAAAGACAATCACGAAAAGACCGTAAGATGCACTCGGCGCACTATAATGTAAACTCACGCATTGGTAGAATTGGCCACGTAGACCACCGGTTACGAATTTGTTTGCGTCGCGATGCCAAGCACATGCTGTGAGCGAGTCCTCAGTGCTTTGCGTCAATTTAACACGTAACTCGCAGTCGGGTGTATCGACACTCCAGAGCCAAAGTTCAGGACAGTCTTCAGGGCCACAGGCTATCAGGTGACTACTGTCAGGACTCCATGCGATCAATGCCACACCGTACGTATGTCCTTCCAGTGTCTTCCTGTGCGTTACTCTCAAGGTTTCCTATATCACATGTTCGCAATGGGGTAGTTACAGGTCCAAGATTCAATGTTTAACCCTTAACCCCTACAGGTTTTTCCTGGTACCCTCAAATCCAAAGCGTGGATCATTTCTGACCGGCTCGTTTCTCACTAACTAAACGTATAGAAGAAATCTATCAAAATACTAATATTAGCTTTGAACCTTTTATTACACACTATAAAAAAAATTTGAAATAATTATTTGCAATATGTTTTCATTATATACTCTCAACCTTTCCAAAAGTTCAAATCGGGCTCGGACAAAAATGACCCAGGAGTTGGGGTTATGTGTTAAGTTTATCATCAATGAACTCACGGGGTCAACGTCCCATATGATAACGGTCATATCCTTGGACCCAGTGGCTAGCTTGAGACCATCTGGTGAAAATTTACAATACCAGACTTCATCGCAGTGATCATTGAGCACCTGAGTGGTATGGCACGGGAATTGCTCTTTGCTGCAGCTGTGATCCACCAGCAGTGAGACATTCTCTAGACTCGTCTGATCGAAATAAATTGAAAAACAATTGAGGGTTTATTAAACGATTTTTTGTTCAAAGACCGTTATATCTCGGGCATTGTGAATAGGATTTTCTATCTAGTGTAAAATTGGAGATATTAAGCATGCAAAGACGCAGGTGAGCGATAACTTTGATAGTAAGAAGGTACTATAATTCATTAGAAACTAGTCGGTACCTGAGTATGAGTAATATGGTATGTGCATTGTTGATTTTGCATTTCCACAGCTTGACATAAGAGAGAGTGAAGACGTCGTGGAGGTAACATTATGGAAGGTGGCAAATATTTCTGCAATCTGTCCATTAGAGCAGCCCTCGAGGCAGAACCTTTGCCATCCCAACCGGCACGTGTCTGTCAACAAGTGTCTATTTGCTAGTGATCAAATTTTCAGTTATACGTTAGTTTCATGAACGCTTCTCACGATATTTCGTATTCTCCACGATTCAAAATCAATTACGGCGTCTTTCTGTCAATCGCAACGATAATGGTACAATGAATTTCAATCTCGTCGTGCGTATCATGCCCTAAGAGAATTCGAACGGCACTCATTATATCAGTACCTGGAGCTCGTCTCGTCCACTGCACATCATAAAAGCGGACAACTGATGAACACGTCCGGTGTTGTGCCCAAGTGGAGTAAGTTCATTCCGAAGTACTTGCAAGGCCTCCAACACTAAGCCTTCCTCCAGGTATTCGAGATACTTTTGCTCAAGAAGCAGGAACTTCATTTCCTGAAAGACACGGCGTAACGTAACGTGTCTCAAAGTGGTCCCCGAACGTTCCCTACTTAATGTCCATGACGTGACGGAATTCTCACCACGAGGCTCTGGCCGGAGCCATTTAAGAAGGATTTCAGTTCGTTGAGATCATGATCCGCTTTGTTCCAATCGCCGTCCATCACGTGCTGCCGAAACTTTGCAGCAGCTGGATGGTCCAAGCGGCAGCCTGACTCTTGCATAAGCAAATCAGCGGTACGACTGAAACACATTTTTTTTTTCGTTTCAGTCTTATTATAACAAAAAAATAACATATTAGGCACGTATGTAATAATGCTAACAAACCGTGTCTCCGAGATATTGAATTCAATTTTTAATATTCTATTGTGAAGACTACATGTACATGACTCACTACACTACATCATTTTCTATATGCGCCATGTAAACAAATGCGCAAGGCTTCGTATTACTTTATCCTGTTTCTTTTAACATTGAAGATCGAATGGCGACGCATTAATGTTTGGCAATTGGGGCGTGCATGATCTGAATTTAACGTGATTTGGTAGTGGTGATAGTTTTTGTACGACTTTTCGCGCGTCTGAGCACTAATACTTTTCAGTAGCTATATGGTTATAGTACAATTATAGCTGGTAGATACTATACGGACTATATTCCAAGTTTCTATAATTAGCTTTCTCCCACTTTGTAACTTCCAGCGTAGATACGTGGCGATACAATACTTTTGATAAATGCATTCAAACAAAGAAATTTTATAAGGCTATACTTTTGAATCACTCCTTAGAATATTGCGATTAGGCTGCTTGTATCATTCTGGAAATTTAATTGCTATCTCACTGATAGTATAGTATAATGACCCTATGTGCAAAAAAAAAGTACACAAAGGAACCAAGAGAGAATGCATATAAATACATGTTTTCTTTAGACAATTAAAGTAAATGGAGCTTGTTGTTTCGAAATTATTCTTTGAGGTATTGAAAGATACTAGAGCTGGTACGCACTCGAGTCCAACTGTTTTCAAATGCTGTCCGATGAGACGCACAATATCTTGATTTGTTTTGTCCATAATTTTAGGAGGTCCTAAGGCTCTATTAGGTTCTCCATTTATTCCATTCAGATCACCATCAGGTCCTGGAGCTAAGTTGCCATTGGTATGAGGTCCACCAGAATCTGCTGTTGCTCCATTTTGCTGAGGTCCAGATACAGCGGAACCATTAGAGGTTTGCTGCATCACACTGTGACGCATGGGAAAACATCATTTGTAACAATTTTATTATGGATCAAGACAAAGGGATACATCTGTCTGATCTTTGTTTTAAATCACAAACATTAACCATCCTTCACAAAGAAATAAAGAACTTTACGATCCTCTTTTCATTAGCAAATCTAATAACTTTGAAAATATCACATTGAAGCATTCCTTTTCAAGTACAAAAAAGGTTGACCCCAAAGTCACTAAACGTTGGATAGATATAAAAGCAGATATGCGAGCGCGTGATTTGATTCACAAAAAAAAACTCCCCGTCCCTGTCTTGTCGTGTTACCGATAATTCTCCATCTCGGGGTTGGAGTGGTGCTCGTCCGCTGGTCGTAAGGTAGCCGGGAGACAACTACGGGACCTTTTGCGCGGTGGCGGAGCGAGTCCACCGTCGTCCGACTCGCCGCTCGAGGCCAGGCTTGTGCGCGTACCGCCCCGTTTTTCACACGATTATTGTCCCTGGGTTCGTTGGTGGGGCAAGGGCTGGGGCTGGGGCTGGGGCTGGGGCTGGGGCACGCACGCAGCCACGGTTGCAGGAAAATCGCGCCCCCCTTTTTCCCGTGCGTTTCGGCCACCGCTTGCTACTCCCTCGGACAATCCAATCGTTGACAAAAAATGAAGAAAACAGGATTCTTGTACGACTGCCAAAACGGACACGAACAATGACTGCTACACAGCTGATACTTGTTTGGATCTCCGTTTACGTCACACCACGGTCTTCTTCGGAGATAGGTTCGCTGGTTCGCACATCCTCTACTGCTCAAACGCAGTATGTCAGACAGTCAGCCTCAGAACGAGTCTACATTTTCTGATTTCAATAGATGGCGTTGAAAACTAGAATTACCATCTGAGTTGTTCTTCTACGGATATTATCCTTGCTGCTGATGTCGAATGTTATGTGCTAACCCTTGCTCCTTCAATAACTGACTAACGACAGGCTACCGACCGTGGCATAGTCTGTTAACGAGCCATGTTATCACCTGTGCTAACGAAGCTAACATCACAGGTGAGCTCACTTAATGAGGGAGTTGCAAGAACTTCCGCATTGCTGATGGAATCCTGTTGATCAGCTATTGGAGCGGTTGATGTATTTATTCGAATTTCACTTCCATCCTTTTTCATGTAAGCAATTTATCCTCATGCTTAGGCGTTATTTCCGCATGGCTTGCGGTTTTTATATCTGATCTCTTCCTCGTATCGACCATATCAACCAATATTAATATAATAATATTTCTTTGGCATTACATTTATTACTTCATGCATCCGCCATTATTATCTACACCTGTGGAAGGTGAGTTATAATTTGTTAGACGCAGTTTCATTCCTTTGGTTCTCACGGTTAATATGCTTTCGCTACGCACTCCACGGCTAGTTGTAATTAATCAAACGATCCCTGTAATACCGATGTTCTTCGGTCGAATATTATTAAGATTGATATGGGGAACATGGTGAAACACCCTTCGAGTAAATGTTCTACAAATCAACTCGCACAACTGGGACTACCGGTATGTCACTTGGGATTAACGAGAATAAAAACGAAGACATTCCTTTTCAAATAGGTTATTTCGTTCCCACGAATTATATATATACATTCCTATGTTAGAGCTTTCAAGAGCAGTTATCATAGATGTCTGAAATAAAATCAAATGGTACCATCATTACTTTTACGATCTGTATAGTGGCAGTCGATGACCTATCTAATTACGTCGATTTAATATCCCCATGGGATACTAAAACAATTTATACTCTATGAGAAAAGTATAGGTTATCCTATGATGTTATGTTGATAGACGCTAGCTAACTCCTTCATTTTTAAAGATGTTTTCCAATCTGGTACGTACCCCACGAGTTACCATAATACTATATATACCATGCGGGTATAGCTGCCAGAAAAGTTCGATACAGATGTATAGTAACGTGCATAAATTTTTCATAAAGTTCTTGAGCTTATGTCCACAAGCATATCAATAGTCAACCATTGGTTTTTGCATGACTCTTATCTTTTTCTTTCTTGCAGTGTTTTCACGTGACCAGTTGCATTATAGAAAGTGCTACCCCGAAATCATATAAAGAATCATCATGAACGCTCGCACCCATGCGTTGTTTAGGTACGATTGTATGTATATACCAGTATACTTCAACACGCGAGTATGTTGCAGCGACTTATAAATTGTGCTTATGCAACATATCATACGGCACGCACGGGTACGCATACTCTTGGCCGTGAGGCTGTGTGAAAGCTACCCATTCATAACTCTCTCATGCTGAGGGCGTGGAGTCGCGGTGGTTCGTTTAACAGTCCTTTTAGTAGTCACAAGGCGATTTCCTATTAGTCTCTCGTTTCCTGCTCGTCGGTGGTATTATTGGATGACGCTTATTAGATCTCTAATAAATGGTCACAATAGGTTTATAATAATATCAAGCCACGACGCCATTATGAAATAGAGAACAAAGCGTATAGGACTGCATCACAGATTCTACAAGAGGAAAACGGCATAAGACAGAGGGTGGGAGGGAGGGAGGGAGAGAGAGAGAGAGAGAGAGAGAGAGAGAGAGAGAGAGAGAGAGAGAGAGAGAGAGAGAGAGAGAAATTATAATTACATAACTTATTTTGCAGTGACCGAGGTTTATCGTTAGAAATATGAGAAGAGAATAAAAATTCAGCTAAAGGATGCCCCAGCCAGCTTTGAGAATCAACCACGAGATCGCTGCTGGGTGATTCCCATGGTTTGACCACGGGCATGTTCCTGAGCTATGAGAAAATCTAGGTACTATAAGGCACGTTATATATCCATAAGACTTTAGTGTAGATAGATTACAACCTAAGCCGGGTCTGGCGCATACCATGCAGCTCTCGATGGCCCTGATCGTGGCCGGCGCATAGCTCGCAGCATGGCTCGTAGCGCGTTGCCGGTGTGTTGAGCTGTGCTGAGCAGTGCTGTGCTAGGCTTGGCGGCTGGGCTTACGCTAAGGTTGGCTCGGGGAGTTCGAGCCGGCGTGTGCCGCCAGTCAGTCACTCGCCGGTCGCCGGTACAGCACGTTGCTCTGTAGCTTGTTGCTCTTGCTCCAATTTTATAGCTCATTAACATTGCTCTCTGGCATGCGTCGAATCCTCCGAACAAATAGTTATAGATATTAATTATGAAATCTTTCGTGACAGTTACTTGGCCGCTAAGATGCTGAATACGGGAGCATCCGGACACCTGCTGCTCCGATTTGAGTGTAACCCGCTTCTACGTACCATCATCTTGGTTTCGTTCATGCGCCAGTCTCTTGCGTGAATAATTTCTAAGCATTAGGATAACTTCGTGTTACCAGCGTTTCCGTGCCGTTTGTGCTGTGAGTGTAAAGCCAAGTGTTTGTTTCCACGGCCACCTGCTGCGCGCCCATACGTTCTTGTGTCACGTTGGATTACCAGATTACGTGTGTCGTCGGGATGCCGTCCTTGCCGGGATAGACGCGATCGTCGAGACGCGGAAAGGTATGATCGCTTATTATTCATCTTCATGCATGGGAATAAATGCGTCGGAGGTTTCATGGTGGACTTTCAGTTCGAGAAGTTTTACAGTCTAAGGTGTACAGTACTCATTTACTGGTCAACCGTTATTCCGTAATGTGCATTCTGCGTACGCCAATGCGCTTTAGCAGCGCTACTTATTGTTACAGGATACGTTCAATTTAGTTGTCCGATCGAAGAATAACGATAAGATGACATGCCATCGGCTCGCTTCAGAATTTACTTGCCCGAAGGCTACTGACATTCCACGGTTGCGTTTGCCCTGATAACACCGATGTATACGGGGCGTACCTTTCATCGCAAGTGCCAAGGATCGTGATCTCGATCATTATGATTTTAAGGAAAATTTTGGATGATTGTTTATTCCTTTTTCACCGACCTTACCGTTTATGCCAGTAATCATTAAATGCAGATGAGTACTGAAAAAAAACGTCATACAAGCCTATTTGCATGAATATGGTATTCTATTTGAATGTACATAAAAAAAAGTTCTTAAAGCGAAAACTATAAATATCAAGATAATTCCAGCATCCCGGTCCATCCACGTATATAATAAAAATATTATCCGCGTTCAGTTTTAGTGAAATCTTGCTTCGATTATCAAGATTGTGTCATCTTCAAAGGATCGTGACCTTCGTCAACCTGCGTTAACGTAACTCCAGCAGCTCTCGTCTCTGTACAGAATAAGTGACAAAAAATAGTAAAATCCAGGCATAGAACAAATCCGGTACGCGCATTCATGTTGTCGCACTCCGAAGGCTCTTCTCCTTAGCTGAAAGTGCTAATGACCTTTCTTTCCGTGCCGGCAGCGTCCACAAGGGAGAAGAAAAGAAGAGAAAAGGAAAACCGAAATAATCGCGTTACCGCGAATGGCCTCTACTATACCCAGCAGTCACACGTATGCACGAGCTCGCGTAAAGAATTCCCGTGGTACGCAGACCGGCGCGTTACCACACGGTGGCACGTCCTCGACGTGGTCGTCGTGGTCGTCGAAGCCAGGCGGAGGAGTACGTACACGGTAGATGAAGAAGAAGAAAGAGAAAGCTGCAGAAAGAGGAAAGAAGTAAAGGAGTATAAGACGAAGGGTACGAGGATACGCAGGCAGGATAGAAAGACGAGAGGAAGGCAGAGGAAGGTCCAGAGACGTTGGTATACGCTGGTGAAGGGTATACAGTGAGTAGGTAACGTGGTGAAGCTGCTCGAAGAAGGAGAATAAAAAGGAGATGGAGGTACAGTTTGTTGGCGATGGTGAGGGAGCAAGTGGGAGGGGGGGGAGAGAGAGAGAGAGAGAGAGAGAGAGAGAGAGAGAGAGAGAGAGAGAGAGAGAGAGAGAGAGAGAGAGAGAGAGCGAGAGTGAGTAAGAGAAAGGGAGATAGAAGCAGGAGAGAGGATGGTAGAAGGGGAGTCCCGAGACGGCGGGGAGGGACGTAACTGCATTCCAGAGTGAGCGCGCATGCGCACTCCCACTCGTACTAGCACCCGCGCACTCTACTCGACCGGGCCTGACTTGATTCACGCGAGGCTCACCATTCCGTGCTCGCGCTTACCGACACAAACGTTCTTCCGCGTAGCTTGCCAATTTGCAATGCCCGTCTGTATAGGTATGCGAATCGCTGTTTGGCTTTTCGCGAATTGCTACTTCGCCCAGGGTTCAGGCTCTTCGACGCTGACGACTTACGGATCGCGTGGCTCGGGCATCAACTTACGTCATAAAAATGCTAATAAAACTCCGATCAATGAAAGCTCGAACCACCTCACGCCATTGTGTGGCATAACATTTGATCTTGCCTAATCCGGCATGGAGTCTCCGTGTATTTAGATTAGTTACAGATTTATAGAATTGAGTGGGATCGATTGCATTGATTCATAATTGGATGTATTGACGATTTTTATTATGCTCTTCTTAATCGATAGACTGCATCGAATGTGCCTTTCGATCGTGTTGCCACATTATTAGCTTATCACGCTTTCTCGCGTGACCTATAGGTGCCAACATGTATGCAGCGCACGCACAGGCTGAAGTTGCCTTATGTAGCATGAGCCTCCTAGATTGACAATCGGTACCTGGGTCAGCTGAAGGTTTAATGGAAGCGTCGGTCTATGATCAAAATGGGAAAATAAGTGGGTAACGGACAGGGAGGGAAGTGGAATAAAATAAAGATATGATATATTTGTTTCACCTGAAACCGGTGACTCGTTATCTGTTTTGCTCGAAATGAGAATAACGTCAGGCGTATAGGTAAGCGATCTTTCTCCGAGCGAAATCGTGCATGTCGACTATAACCAGCTCAAGCGGAGGCTCGTCATTGTAACAGTACAGAAATGCCTGATTGTAGGCGCTGAACGGTTCCCCGATGGCTGTCTTCGAGCACCATGCGCTCTGCTGCATGCTAATACTAAGGAAACGTTAGGTGCGGACGTCGCGCTGTGAAAATAGGACCGGAGAAAACGTATCGCTAATGGCTACCAATTATCGTGGAACGAGCCAGTATGGTTGAGCGATACATGGCTGTCCGAGCTGGAACTATGCTATAGATAAAAATTAAAAAATTAAGAAAAAATGCATAGGAACTCTAATAGTCACACACTCCACGATCTGGGTTAATATCCACCAAGCCTACGCATGGGTACCAACATGTTAATAAATACGTAAGGAAATGATGAAAGTAATTTTTCCCTTCCGGCTGCCCATTCCTGTTTCATCCAACTGGTGCATCTCTATATATTTATATGGTCGGTGCTCGATCCGGGACCACTTATGGTTTTATCAATAGATTTTTTCTTCTACACATCATCTCGTACCTGCCCAGCATCATCTTCAGCATTCGATATGCACCCGGTAAATGCTATAGTGGCGTGCAGAGTCACGCGTGATGTATATCTATCTCTAATCAGCGAAATTCTGCGAAGCTTCTTCTATCAGCTCGCCAAAGAAAAGGGACCTTGATGGAGCCGAGGTAGCCAAGTAGCCACTCGAGGTAACCGCACGGTAGGTATACCTGTACGTGACCGAGTGCTCGCGATATCGCGAGTTATTACCCCTTATTGCTGCACACCTTTGCGTTTGTATATCTCACGTACCTACCCGCTCAGACCCTGCTGACGGGTGTGCGCTTACGCTGGTGTAAATAATGCCAGTGCAAAATACCTTTCGAGGCTGCTCCAGAGGACGTTGGACTACCAGTGCATCGAGGGCATGTATCGCATTGAGTATACGTGTTAGCCAGACGGAAGGAATCCGTCATTGTGAATTTTTTTTTAATTTCATACCTTGTGGTTTATCTGGGAATGATACGTTTTCATTATGAAATATAGTTTTTGCTGAGGATCATTTTTTAGGGATCTAAGGAATATAGGATGGTCGGTTTGGTCCAAGTCCAGATAATCTCTATGGGTTTTGAGATTGCGCGAAATAACTTCTAAAATAATTTTTTGAATATTCCTTATCAGTGTATTGTTGATATATCGCTTACGTGCTCCAGAAACTTTTGGATTCTTCTCCTGATTGTTATTTCCTTCCCGCTAGAGAAGCTGCGGGTAAGATCTTCTATCTGGGTCACGTACCACGCAGGCATACCAGGGTGTGCGAGATAGAGTGCACGATAACTATACGTCGTACCGAATAATATCATGATAATCCTGGGATAGGTCCTCGCACGTGACACTCTACACGTGATCCGTTTTCTTTTTCACGGAAGAGATACGCTCACGTATTCACCTGGCTTCGTTCTTCGCGAAAAGGATCTTGAACGAATAGAAGACGCTGTGCAATCTCTTTGAAAAGAAAAAAAACAAAGTAAAGAAAGAAAAAGAATCTGGTCTCTGCGCTTTGTATCCTTATTGTTAGTATGGAAATCTCTATTCGTACGGAATATCCGTAATATTACTTTACAAAGAGTGCTTGTGTCCGGGATTCTATAAGTGCCATTCATAATGCGGTACCAGTATTTTCTTCTACTGTCATCTACAGGGACAAGGTTCCCACTGCTAACCGGGTTAACGAAATTCAAGTAAAACTAGATTTTTAAAATATCCAGATATTCCTGTTTTCAATAATCGTTGTTCCAGAACACAAAACTTTCCCTACAAGTATTCATATCCGAGTAACGAAAGAGGCTGTGTGTAAATGGTTCAATGAGAATCGTTTCGTATTTACGTTTAAAACAGTCGGAATGGTCCCCCAAGAGTCTTAACGATCCCCAATGCTCTGGATCTCATTACTCGCGAGTTCTACTCGAAGATCCCGAACCAATAACTCTCTTTCAAGAAAAAGCACTTGGATCGCGTTCCTTTATCGGGAAGAGCGCGCGCGGACTCTTCGATGGCACTCGAGTGCGTTTCATTCCGGCACTCAAAAGACGAGAGGCCCTGGATCGTAGCGTGGGTCAGACTTCACTGAGGTCGAGAAGACCGTAGCGACCTTGACGTGGAAGGCGTGCGTCAGGGAATGCGTGCGCGGATCTTTTTTATTATTTTTTTTTATTGGAAAAGTTAAAAGGAGTAATAAAGGATGCGCAGATGGATAGATAGACAGATAGATAGAGAGGAAAGAGACGAGGGCAAAAGCGAGCCGTGCAGGTGCACGTTCCACGACGTCTCTTCTATATGAACCGCAAGGGAGCGAGGTAGTCCAGCCCGTAAAAATTCTCTCCGAGGGTCTAAATATTCGGAGGATGCCGCGGGGTGATTATAATTCTTGGCCTGAACTTGGCTCGAACTGAAGAATGTCGAGGGGCGGCTAAGACAAAGCGTAACCTCCCTTCCTGTGGGAACGTATCTCTCTTCACTGGGAAGATTAGTATCTATAGACGGGCGACAGATGGTGGTCGGTAGCTTCGCAGTTTAGAACTTCTCGCTGTAGTATACTACGAAAGATCCTGGACCACTGGGATAACATCTTTTCCTAGGTATAACCAGGTTACCTTTGACTCGTACGTATCGGGCTCCACTTTTATTATCGTTTCACGTGTTGCTCGGTACTGACGATTTATACGCGTTTAGATCTGCTGGATTCTTACACTGCTCTTGTTACTTTACAGTGCATTTCTGGTTCGGTTCATCCGATTGCGTGGTTCGTGACGATTCGAAGGTGTGGAAGCGATCAAGTCGGCGGTTCCACGGAAAGGACGTTACGCCGCGTCACGTTCTTACGTTTCGTTAGTAACGAGCAGTCGCGATCGTAAAATTCAGCGGGCATTTCGCCAGGGAGAACTACTCGGGCTGTTACTTCTTCTCAGAGGCTTGGGCACCGCGTACAGCGGTGCCAATCTCTCGTCTTTCTTTTTTTTTTTGTTGTTGTTTCCTCGCTACGGGTACACGGGGTCTTCGTGATTATCGTAATTATATCCCTCGATGAGTCATACCTTGCGCGTATACCTATATCTACACTTGCACGCGCTCGCATAGCGTATCGAACGATCTGGCTATTTGCGTTATGCTCTTTCGCGTCACTTGTGTTTAAGATGCTTCGGTGGACATACTCTGTCAGATTAATGGGGATTTAATTTGTAGAGTCTTTTTTTAGACGTGTGGTAACGTCTTCTTTGGGATTATCGATCGGTTCTTGGTAATTGACGTTTTGGTCGTGGAGCTCCTCTCGAAGATTTTCAGAGAAGGTATCCTCGCGAGGGATGAGCTTTATAAAGAAATTCCAATAGCCGACTCCTTAGATTATTTAGCATCTCCTGCATAATATCTCGCATAATGTATAATGCATAATGCAACGGTGACCCCTACCTGATTACAATTTATAATTTATTGCCAATTTGTGGGGGATCCTTCTTTTTGCCCGTACGAGAGCCTACGGTATCCCGCTGGGACTTATTCCTTCCAGACTGAACACTTGCACTGCTCCTTCTAAGAGACAATGGGTATCTACCTCCTGGTGCACGCAGTCTACTCTTTGCGCAACAGGATCTTCTCTTATCCGAGAAAAATGTCAGATATAACAAGAAAAAGATACCACGATGGAAAAATACGCATTACTAATCTTTCTTTAACAATTTCTGAATAGCTTCATGGGTCCACGAAATTCTCTAACCTTCTGAATTCAATTATGAAAATCAATGTGACTCTGGATACCTCACCAATACGTACAGCGTTCTTGTATGAAATGGTGCAAGTTATTACGTATCTTCCTTACAATTATTTTCATCTATAGAGCATTTCCGGGAACTCGACCTTCACGGTCATCTGACCTGAGCGAATCTTGCGCCAAGCCCAATTCTCAGCCATTCCTCATCCTGTATACCTTGGGCGTTAAACCGAGAGCAAAACCATGCTAAAACAATAGAAAATCTTGTGACGTCGGATCGAGAATGCACTTATCCTCCAGCAATGCATTGCGCCCACGTGTGCACCGTTTCGAGAATGCAGGCTCTTCAGTTACCAAGGTAGCACCAAACGGATTCTCGAGAACCGCTCGATGTCTTTTCCTCTCCAATTCCAATCTTGGCATCCAGCTGTACCTTACAGAGACTTGGAAAGACCCTAGGACGTTTCTCATCATCATCCTCGACTCTTTCCTCGAATGGTCTTGCGATTTTCTAGGTAGCCGTTGAGGCGCGAACCACGCGTACGTGCGAGAACGAATAACGAAGCCGCAACTGGATGCACGTTAGCTCGTTCCAGCTCATAGTTGGAATCCGACTCACGTACGAATTCTGTACCTTGTACTCGATTTGCGAGTATCGGACAACATTGCCGTAGCCTGGCGTCACGATGCCACCACGCGCCGACGTCGTATCCACGGCAGACTTTCCAAGCGTAATGATCCTCGACGACTGGCCATTCTGGTCTCTCCAAGAGTATCGGCTTCCTTAGCAAAGGAATACACGTGGGCGAGTATCAATCTGTAAAGAGACGTTATAATTTAAAGAATTTCTTGTTTCTCCTAGTATCTGTTCGTCTTTATGAAAAAATTCTCACGTTCACCGCCATTATACCATTTGCATTAATCCCATAGTATTAACTTTTAAACTCGCTGTACAGACTTTTGACGCTCCGATTGGAATCAACATCTCACGAGGTAAGAGACATGCTCGGTGCATCAATACCAATCGGAAATTACTATCCTGCAACGTGCCTTCCCTGGGAGCACGTTTAGCTTCCTCTTCCTGCGTGCGCGCGCATCTCTCCACATTTCCTGCATCCGTTTCCCGATTGTAATCGCTCTCAGTGCACATAGACAATCGACCATTATCCATTACGTGCAAGAATGCCACGGGTAATCGTACAGCGTGGTCGTCTAATTTCTTCGATAGGACTGCGAGTAGATACTATACGGTAGACAGTACAGTATATTACTTCGACCAAAGTAATCCTTAAGACGTTCCTTCTTGTCATATCGGAGAATCTCGTCCACCCACCTGCCGACTGAGCGAAAGAATCCTCACGAAAATTCATTGCATCTCGTAAGGTTTCTCCTGCAGGGTTGTTAATGGCGCACTCTGAAGCCGCCTTCGGTAAGCGCACGTGGAGTGTTCGCGGAATTTATGCAACGTTCATTAACGACGACTTCACGGCGTGGGCTGCAGGTGACAATAAAGGCATAGACCAATCGAGACGACAAGATTCCTATCGTAACGTTACGGGAAACTCGAAGCACGGACATTATTAGACACGTCTTACTAAACCCACGTATAATGTATCAACGGTCGAAGATCTTGCGTGCATACGAATTGGACTTTTGTCATTTGTAAGCGCATGTCCGGATCGGGTGGTACAAAGGATTTTACCGATCCATGGAACATGGCCGTGGATGTCAGTAACGAGTTATGTGCAGCTCCGAGACTACTGCAAGGCTCTTCGATAAGCTAGTTCGTCGTACTGCCTCATCTATTGGAAATGACCGGAAACTCTGCAGGTACCTTTTGTATATTTCGAAGGGCGGAACGTTGTGTCACTTCTGGCACGGCACACTGTGGAATGACTTGTGATATGAATCAACCTCAGGCCAGAATAGAAACAAGAAGTGGGGTAGGTTACTCGGGTGAATATCGAGTGTAGCACCAGTATCGGAGAATGTCTACTACCTGGTGAAAGTACCTCTATTCTTCGTTCTCAGTACTGCTGCGTGTGGGTCATTATGCGGTTCTGCCATACATATGTATATACTTACACGCGTGAAAAACCTAACCAACATTGCTCTGCAACGTGCTCGAGTACGTGCGTACATAGGATCGAGGAGAGAAAGATACTACGAGATAGTGGAGAACGTAGTGTCAATGTACTCCATTGTGTCATCTGTCACGGCCTGTGAGATAATACGATCGTAGCGATGGCTACGAGCTAGCGGAGCTACGAGAATCCCACTATTATTACAGTCAAATAGTTTTGAACGAGAGTGTACCTCCTGCGGTTGAGTCCTTCAATAAGATATATTTCAATAGCCAACAGAGCCCTCCTTTTGAACCGGCTGGTATAGTTAACTCAGGTTTTCTATCCGTAAACGTCATTTTTCCACATTCGTATTGTCGGCCATGTTTCTCGCGCATGCGCAACTCCAGTGCTCGGCCACGTGACTATGCGTAGTGCCAACGAATTCCATAAATTGAAATAAATACGCTGATAGGGTAAACGTACCGTTTGTGGCCACTGTACCATTAATGGCCATAGTAAAAATTTCTATATTAATTCATTATTACATTCAATCTATTCAATTAAGAAACGAGATGCGAAAGTATGACTGAAAGCATATTTTAGATTGAAAATTGAATGCTTAAAATACCTAATTGTTTAATAATTGATGCTCAAAGCACTTTTTCTCCATTTATGGCCATCGACGTCATTTATGTGTAATGAATATGGCCAAAAATGGAACTAATCTATGGCCACAAACGGTACTAAGATGGCCAAAAACGGTACTTCTACCCTATATGTTTGATAACATTTAATTGTACTATAACGATTTGAAAAATTGTATTTAATTATTATATAAGTAGGATTTCTAGTTCATGTTGTTTCTTTTAATCGTACTCAAAACCTCCTTAAAGCCACTACTCAATACCCTCGGTACAGTTGATATGTGATGGATGGATACCGAGGCGAACCTTTATCGAGACACGAAAGAGTTCTCGAGGAGGATACCTCGTGGTAAATAAAATCGAGAATTTTTGGCATGGGATACTTATGTCATTTGGATGTCTCACGCGTGACGCAGATCAGCTTTTCTTTTGTGACGTTACCATAGAGAGTGTCCCGATTGGATATTCATACTTATGAGAATAAATTATACGTGAGAGTAAGTAAGAGTCATTAGTATATAATAGGCCCCTTCATTTTTATCGATGACACTCGATAATGTTACTTCGTAAATGTCTTACATTTCTCTCTTGACTACCCTATTTCTCCTTGTTTTCTTGTCATTCATTAACGCGCCGTTCTATTGTCTTGCTCGATTGCGCATGCGCGCGGCCACGTAAGCCCGCGCATCTTAAATCAGCCCAGTGCCTCACCTACCACCGTGCGATACGATTATCGTAAAGCCACGTCTTATCTATCAATTTATCGGCATCTACTCAACGCCTACACGTATCTATTTATACCTGGGTTTATAAAAATATAATAGGGTTCATGTCTCTCTAGACGTATATCCACGAGAGCATATAATCCAGTAATGCCAACCATACGTATCGCAGTTATACGCCTCGCCAGGCATAACCAAGCGTCAGTTACCACTTTGGTATGACTGCGAGTGTATTATTCGGACTTATGCAATCGAGTGCTCTGCCATTATGACGAGCTCGCGCATTCCTACCTGGTACCTGAGGCTCAGCCGTCCACTCACCTGAATACGTAAAGATTTCACATGTAGCACATTGAGTATTCACACGGAGAAATTCTTTGAGTTCGTACGACTCATAGCTGTTTGATACTGTCAGTCCACTGTTAGGTCCACTTCTTGTTATGCGTCGCAAATAAACGGTCATTCCTCGTGCGTAATTACCGTTTTTTTCGACGAGTCAATAAGAGTATAATATAACGATGGAACAATAAAAGAAAGAATAATAAAAGACTTATATTCCACGGGCCGTAAAGTAACTCGTATAGCGGTTGGATCGACCGCGACATACTCGCGTGTTTACACTCATATCCATTTACACATGGTAAACGCAACGGGCAACGCGGGACACTCGAGAGTCTCTGGCTATCCGTTAGCAGTGTGAATAACGAGGCAACATTAATAGATACGTAATCTGCATATATGCATAGCGTCAGCACTTACGATTCACGTATGGGGATTTGTACGAGTTATTACGTACTTACTGTAAGCAACGACTAAAACTGTCAACGTCGAAATACCGTGGATCTTTTAGGTCACGTTCAATCTGGGTAAGGCGAATGCTCTGTAGTTTTGCGTGACGTCACAATTGACGGTTAATTAACTAAGAACACCGATTAATTAATCGGACAAGGGCTCCTCCGTTCGATCGATCCTCGATAACGCGATTCAAGGTATGCCGAGGAATTGGCAAAGAACCGGATTAAATTCGACGTGTGTATATCCTGGACCAAGGTCCTAATTATGAGGCACCTCGACTATTTTAAGTGAACGGCCCCAGGGCAAACTCTCTTGGTTCGGCAGTTCCCGGATACCGTCGGTATACGATACACACGTTACGACATTTCTTCTGGGTCTTGAGCTTTAATAACAACCGTGTGAATAATCATTTCGAAGGTATCACTCGCGACGTCCTCGTCGTGCATGTATACGCGTATGTTATTACTACACACGGATCGATGGGTAACGAGTATCTTTTTGCTTTCAATACAAACAGAAAATTGATCCCCGACACTCTGTATTTATATGGGGGGATTCGATTCGAATGTCTACCGTTATCAATTCCAATAACGGTAGACCTTACTTCTGTATAATACATCATATTCCTCGCTGGCTTTTGTCCCAATTTCGGACTATGAACTTTTCACGAATTTGCTGCAGGCGAACGATGTTTCGCGTGTGCACAAACGATACCCTTACGTAATACGTTAAACTCCTCCGGTCCAATCGAACGGAATGGTCCGCCTTGTGGTATCTGGTATATGGTGTGGAATGGAATAGAATGGAACGGAACGGAATGGGGCCGCTCACTCTCCAGCTTCCACATCTTGGATTAACTGTCTGTATGTGTGTGCATATATATATATTCCGATCATACTTACCGATCAAGATTGTTTTAATTTGATCTTTACGTATGTGAGAAATCCTGATCTCTTCCAGTGAACGAATGCCATTCCTCTTTGGTCTTTTAGTCTCTATGATAAATTGGTCATGGTCGTAAATGGCTCTGTGTCAGATCGTGCCATTAACCAGTCGAGTGAAAGAAAAAGACAGACATAGAAAAAGACAAGCGGAATAAAGGATTAAATGAAACGAGTAAAGGAATGGTGGCAGCACGTGTTTTCCACGAGGGATCTTCCTTGAACTCGCGTGACACTCGACGCGCTTGCTACTGTCGTGGTATATGTATATTGTATATACATACGTCAAAGACACGTGCGAAGTGTTCCACATGTGCGAGAGTCTGGCTAGTAGCATTCTATAACGATGGCTCACCGATCGGACTTATCGGTCAGTTCGAATTCATCCGAATAGTCCCGAACAGGATATTACGATTATAGGCTAGCCATCTGTTCCAGATTACGTCACGAGCTACGCGAAAGTGCGAAGAGGCAAATGAAAAAAAAAAAAAATTGTTTTAAGCAGTAGGAAGAAAGTTCACACGGTCAGTGGTATTGCTCGTAGCATATATGCTTACGAATTCTTTTTCGGTTCTCTCCATTACACCATGCTAATTCTTCGGTTCCTGCGAATCGTTCACACGCGCACTCTCTGCGCCTCTTTCATACCTAGATACTCCTATATGCATATACACACATATATTGGCTGAACTTTATTTGAATAAATAATATCCCGCCATTTTTTTTTTACGTCCTTAAGAATCTTACGTCTCAACGCGTTTCTTGGGAATTGTTGGGAAATTTATTTACTGGCTCTCGCTATTGTCTCATCGTCATAAGATCGCTATGACGTAGGACGCGAAGTAGATATCCTTATTATGCTTTTCATTATGGAATCGTACAGGTACACGTAGCTCGCTGTCCAGACGTAATGGCGATAATCATATAGGTATATCTGTTTCGGTATAATAATAATTGAGAGAAGCGTCCGTCAGCAAGACTCGATTATAAAAGCTTATGTTCGAATGATAATATGATTAGGATGTACGGCCGACTCGTTGCCATATAGAGGAGAGATACTTTTTATGATTTTTCTTTATAATCGTTTATTACCATCCCGGACGTACGTTAACTCTGTTGGCTTCGGGTATACCGTGGGTGGTTTACGCGTGTGTCGTATAATTGATAATGGTGACTCGTGGCAGGTACTTGACATTGAGTGACAGCAACACGAGGAAGGTGTTGCACTAGGTATATCTTAAGACTCTTACGGCCATTGCTTCTCCTTCCTCTCGTCCTTCAAACCCTCCGTCTCAACGGCCTGTATCTTCCTCCTGTTCCTCGCACTCCTTTTATTACCATTGCCTTTCTACCTTCCTCTTGTACCTGCTCGCGTGTCAGATTGCGCGCATTCTCGCGAGGCAGATTGCGTGCGAATTTAATTGAATTTCGGGATTACACGCAGCCCTAACTACAGACTGGTAGCAGTGAGCATTTCAGGATCAGGATAACTCCTGTCGTATGTTTTTCTATCTATACGCGTACCTATTGCTGCGCGCGCGTGTGCATATATAATGGACCCTGAAGCTTTAAACTTTTGTTCTAACACTTTGACTCGCGTCGTATGAACTTGAGTCAAGTTGTTTGGACCAGGCTCGGGCGCTTGGCATCTTTCACGCGTGCCTTCCATCATGACCGTTATCAGAATGACTGGGCTATCCACGAAAATTTCAGAGGCGAACGAGGTCAACAAACTCGATAAATTGGAGAAAGCTGATCGGTCATTCATGCACGCATACACTGTACGGATACGTTGGGCGCTCCTATAGTGTATACACGAGCTGGCACATACGTGCTTCGGGCCGTATGACTATTTTTAGCCAGGGCCACCGCATTGGCAGGCGATGAGCAGTATTTTGCATAATTGGTGATGCACTGTAGTGTACTGGCTATGTAGGTGCGTTATACTAATCAACTGAAGTAAGATTGCATTTATAATTCTGGAATACCACATACTGAATTTATATATTGTTCAAGACCATCGAGGATTTTTCGAAAGCATACAGTATTCGTGGGCCGGCTAGGTGGATCATCTTGGGGAGTTGCGTGATATCGAAACCAGCCGATGCGCCTAGTTCAGCAGGAGTGCGTGGCTGTTTGGATCGGGGTATATAGTTAAACTTAAATTAGATGGGAATGAGCGATAGGACAGGCTAGTTGGATAGATGGAGTTTAATCAAGCATTATAATGAAGCGAGCTAAGTCATGGCGCAACCATCTGGGCGTCATCGGGCTCCTCTTGTACGTTTTTCAATTTTTATTCCAACCTCCACACGCGGCCACGGATTCACTCATAAATTTATACGATACCCATCCCTTGTTTTGATTCTGTACATGGCCCAGTTGCTTTTTCTAGATATCTTTGGCAATGGTTCTTATCGGACAATAACTACGACCTTTAAGGTCCGTACAGAGTCATCTTCAGAATCTCTTCATCCCACAGCAAGGCTCTGATCATCTTTGTGATACTGTATGGGAATGACGTTTATGTAGTTAACTGCTTCTTCATAGGTGACTCCTGTCTACCTACCTACCTAACTGCCATCCCGAACTCATCATCGCTGTGTCGCTCTCGATTTAGAGACCCGTAGATCCTAAGTCTCATGTGAACACAGAAAGGACTTTTGGGGAACGGCGCTGCCAAGGGGGATAAAGGTTGCGTAGTGCGGTAGCTCGCCATTATATTCACATTATAATCTCATCAGGGGACCACCTTATACCTAACCGGACGGGCTACGGATAATTTCAGGCTCGTACTACCTACTAGTGTTATTTATTTATATGCTCGTTTGTGTCGCTATAAGCATTTGCTTTTACGTTATATTTTGTTAAATTTTTTTTTCGGTCGTGACACTGTTACGTTTTCTAGGGGGAATGTCAGTGTGTTTCTTTTTTTTTTGTGATTTTGGGTATGTGTGCGTACCCTGGTTGGAATTTTTCGTGGAATCTTCGCGTTGCCGTGGTCACGTGTTACGTCGAGAGCCGGGATTGAATTATGGTTTGGATAATGAGGCTGATGGAAAAAATTTTTGAGGGTCTGCTAGTCGCGAGATACTCTGTCCTTTCCACTCAGTTTTGGACGATGGTATTCTAGTCTTGGTTTGTGGAATCGTTGCCCGAAATCATTATGATCTTAATGCTCTGGAATGTCCATGGTTGCACCATTTTCTTTCCATCGCGTCCCATGGGACTAGCTTTGGATAATGGGTCTTGTCGGTAAGGTGGTGGGGTTTTTTCATTGGAATCACTAAGCGGGACGGATTAAATTTTTTAAATTGGCTTATAGTCCTTTCGGCGACTACTGGTTCTTGCGGAATTTTGGCATTCTTTTTCGTGCCATTAGCAGCTGATGGTATATATTATCTTGTATATGCCTGTACGTGTGTGTGTGTGTGTGTGTGTATATATATATATATGATTCTCGAAAGGATTTAGCTAATACCTACACGATATTCAGTATATAGGAATATCCATACAGAATAGAGGAAAGATTTGACAGGTGGAAAGGAACACCGACGTGAAATGATCCGGACGTGAGTTTAGGGACGCCGCTCTAGAGTCACGACATTTCGTTTCCTTTGGTCATTCAAGAGCGGGACACCGCATGACTCGAAGAGAATCGATTAGGCTGATTTCGCGCTTGAGTAACTTTGGCTCGCGTCGACCTCCCACGGTAATGCCTGTCGATCGCCATTAAGAGTTTGGTGGTTCGCTTGAATATATTTCACCAACATTTTTTCTCTAGCTATCTTCCTTTTTTCGTCTTATACGTCCCATTCGTCATTTCCCTTGGGACCCGTTATTTCTTCTAGAACCTGATCGATAACGATCACTCCGAAAATTAGGTTTCCATTATTCTTTGTCAACATCTGCGATCGATGCCCGATCAATCAATCGATCATGATCGACTCAACGGACCGTATCTAGCCAGTTTTCTCAAACACTTGACTTTAAATTGAATCTTATACACGGTCGTCATACGTTTCGTTATCGATAAAGATCATTCGGACTTGGATCCACAGCATCTTCAAAGTGATCACTGATCTACCTTGTATACCTAAAGCCATACTTACCTCGGTTCTCCATATTGCATATAAATAATATTCAACCGACTGCACCCCCCTCGTACTCTTAACATACAGGACTTATGATATCCCAACTTTAGTATGCTCACTGTTAGCGATAATACACTGTGGTGTAAGGATACGCTGTTACGCGTCAACTGATATATGGAAGCGGGCATTGCTCGTTCGGTTGCTCTTTTGCGTGCGAGGAGGTGGTGCTGGATGAATAAGGCGAGGAGGAAGAAAAGCTGGAGGATGAAGCATACGGGGTAGAGAAGGTTGGGATGATGAAGAGGAAGAAGAAGAAGAAGAAGAAGCAAAAGCAGAGTTAAGGTCTCCCCACAACTCGCCCCTATCTCTCTTTTTCTCTCTCTCTCTCTCTCTGCCCCTCTCTCTCTCACTCTCTTCTGTCCGGCCGATTCCTCGTATTATACCAGGTTGCGGCGAGGAATGCGGGCGTCCTTCGTTCGCTTCGAGCAGCGTCCAGCCGATGAGCTGCTAGCGCTATCTTTCGCCAGTCCTTCGCATACGCTCCTTAGGGTTTCGTTAAATTAATGTTTGGCCCGATGCACCCTGGATGAGGTTATTACAGTGCACCCTTCGAACGCCGAGGCTATGGTGGTGTATTCTGTCAGATGGGAGGAGCTTAAGTCTTACAGGTTATAGGTTGTATTGGTAAATCGAGTATGATTAGAATCTTATACGTAACCCCTACTTCCGGCAGTTTACTTGGATATATATGGAGACATTGTTCACGTCCATTTTCTACCGGTTTCCTGTGGTAAGAGTTATTAGGTCCGCGCGAAGCTCTCGCTCTTCTCTTTATTCTACGTTCCTTCTGTCTTGTGTACACCTGTGTTCCTTCGGTTCTACCTGACCTTACCCCACAATCCTGAACCCTCGATACTCTCAACGGCGGGTAGCCTACCTAACCTCACTCGAGGAATTCTTACGTTCTTGGCACGGCACATGCCGTACCTGCAACGGTTGGCGCTGTTTATTTTCTTTACGAATATTTTGATATGCCTCTATCGCACTTGTCGTTAGACGATATTTCGGTAATTGCTTTACATAACCTGTAAGTGGGGAGTACTGTTATGCATCGTAAAACTTTGGTGTTTTAACGAAATTTATGTTTGACGATGGCTATCAAATCACTGTTCTAAATTTTGTATAATTTAGAAAGAAAAAAGAAGTTGGTATATCGTCACTTACCCGAATGTTTCGTGCTGCCACGAAAACTTGAACGTTTCGGAAAATTCATGATGGCATTTTTAAAAATATGTGTTTACGCAGTTGCCTGCTGCGATAATGGCGCACAAATTAGTATGAAAGAATGTGATAAATATTATTGATAATGAAATATGTGCGTTGTCTTTTGATTGCAGGTGTATCCGGAGCGAGCTAGGTGGTGGGGGGACTCGGAGGTCGGGAGAATCTAGGTAAGTCAATATAAAATTATCGTAGTCCCCGTGGGTTATGCTTGGTGCCTTTTTACAAGCAACCTCAGGAGATCACGGATAAGAATTAATCGGCGTAGCCTGTGGCAGAGCTCCGGCTATACCATGAGATAGGGATAGCCCATTTCCAGCAACTCGTTTCAGGTTCATTTCTATCGGAGCGGCATAACTCTAGGATTCAATTATGAAGCTCAGCGTGTCGCTCCTGCGCTTCAAGTTCCTACCTATATATATACATATATATCATATACATAGTCCACGTGATACAGATATACTCGATATACCGACAGTTCCATAATAATCGTGTCCCAGAGTTCCTTGTATTCATACTAAATTATCCACGGAGCCCAGCAGTCAAAGATTATATAGTTTTAATTGCACATAAAACCACGACTCAGCGAACTCGTAAAAGCTTGATTGAGAAGCCGCGAGAATTTCACGATGACATAATTACAAATATGCATTGTTGATTTATATACATTTCACGAGACTCTGACTGGCGGATCCCACTGTAATCTCGCAGTCACGTTGTGCACGTGCAGTGCATGCATCCATGCGAGGAACGGCGCTCAGCTCTCGTGTAGTAGAGCTGAAGTTTATTATAATGGCGTTATATATCGCGTAGCTCGTTAGGCACGTATGCTTGGTATGAGGAAACGGGAAAACTTCAGGCCATAAACTATTTGGCAAGTCCTCCTAAATAAGCCTCGTTCGCATTGGCCATCTCAGGAGCGCGCGAAATTTCGAAAATCTCTCAACGTCCCAGGACGCTCCGTGGCGTCCGTCGCGCACGCCACGTTGGCTTTGGCTTCGTTTCGTGTATATACATATATACACAAGCGCCTCAAGGAGGCGCATACTCCAGGCGTGAATAACGAGTCTCCCTGTGCTCCTCTACGTAGGTTCTGTAATGCCGCGTAAGCCTGTGTCGTCATTACGTCGGCGTTACGTCTAGCGATGCGCCTCTTACGTAAATAAAAGACATTATCAATATATACATAAATATGTCCACGCACGCGAATCACTCAATGAGTTATTTAATTTCCGTCAAGAAAAAAGATATTAACAATTTAATCACTAAAGGTCTGAGGTTTGGATCAATTCTTTTTCTTTTTTGTTTCTGTCGTCCCGCCTGTTCCTCATAAGAATATTTATCTCGGGTAATAGCATCGCTAGACAATCGTGGCTTAACGAGTATTAACGATCTATCTGCCAATCGACTTTGCTATTGTTAGATCGCTGAACCGCATAGGTACACCCTCGTCCGTGATATTAGCCGTCAGCTGTTCTATGCGGGTACGCAGAGTCAGAGCAAGCGAGGTATATCGATGTATAAAGTAAAGCGAGTGGGATAATGGCAAAGTACGAGACGAGAGACAGGCATACATCTATATACACGTATACGATGCTATCGTGAATTTGCGCGTAATTGCGCCACTTAATGCAGCAAGAAGTCGCCGCTCGGACGTATTCGTTATATGCAAAGAATTCCCGGCATTATAATGAGTACGCGGCTTAAAGACAGCGCCGTTCGCGTTGCTTCGTTATTTCGTTTAATTACGAGGAACGCTGTATAAGCGAGTCCTCGCAGTGTCTATCGTCATCGTAGGTACTGTATAATATATATGTCTATATATTGTAAATAATACTATATTAATATATTGCTCGTGGATTATCCGAACCACGTGTTTATCGTCCAGTCGAATTCCTCTTCAATTACTTACCCTCTTTCTCTCTCTAACCTCCTTACGCTCCCAATTTCTCCTTTCTCTCTCTCTCTCTCTCTCTCTCTCTCTCTCTCTCTCTCTTTCTCTCTCCCTCGACTCTCACGCAATTCTACACTATAGATGGTCCGGTAGTGAGTAACCGTACGAGCTCCTTGGGAGAATTAACGGGGGCCAGGGCCGTCCCGTGTATTAGGAGATTACGTTCCACGCTATTACCGTAACCCAGTTATTCAGGTAGGCGAGCACCTGTACCCGATTACTAAGCCTATACGGACAACCGTATACGTATACGCATGCTCGCGCTTACCGTGCACGAAAGTTATGCAACGAAAGTCAATGTCCTCTCTCTTCGTTGTGGGTCCGAGCGATCGCGTATCTTTAACCGTGGCACAGTCAGAAATATACATTCGTTGGTTATTTAGCGTTGCTTAGCAATCCCGATCGTGCGTCTTTAACGCGCACGTATACCTATAACCAAGTAACATGCATCAGGTAGATTGGCAGATGTACGTCTATACGTCGAGGTACCTTAGAACGAGCCTGGGATATACTGGGTGGCGTCAGGTATTTCCGGAATAAAATCTTACCGGTCGCGTATATATAAAGCTGCGCTCGGTATTTACGTCCTCGTAAAACACGAAATTTCCTGGCTTTATTACTGAAAATCGTGGCCGCTCCTTCTCGATTTATGGACGGACCGTGGATAATTCTATCGGCCGTTTAGATCGTACTACCGCTCGATTACGATCCTACATTGCCAGTAATACGCCACCGCAGTCTCTTCGCTGCTCTTCGCGCACTCGTTTCGCTTTATGGAATTTATTTTATACCGCGTTGCTGCACTTATATACGTGACACGTATTTCGTGCATCCCTGCTCGCTCCTATGATTCTTCGTACCTCGTGGATTTCATTATTCTCGTGGTTATCGTTAACGAGCGGCTCCTAGGACTCTGAGTATTCTTGAGCAGATCGGTATACGAGAAAATGTATATCAACGCGAGGTGACTCCGCCAGTGAATGGGCAGGGCGCGGTAAATGAACGATTTCACGTAAAGTATATCTATATACATGTAGTAATTTTAACATGGTTTTCCATTCCCTGAAGGCGTTTCTTGAGGGGGAACTGGCACATCACCTCATTGGAGGAGTTAGCCATAAGGAAAGGAAGGAAGGAAGGGGCGTTTCTTGAGGTGTTCATTTATTAGTGAATTTACCCTACTTAGCCAGGCGAGACAATGACTTTTATGGGTGTTTTGGATGTTTCTTTTTTTTGAAACTTGAAAAATTTTATTAATACTCTTTACCGAGTAAATGTCGGGTGTGTGCGTTACCTCGTAGCGCGGTGGTCATATCGTATAACGAAGAGTAAACGAAATAATTTCACTCTGCTGACGAAACGCGCAGCTTTTGCAACACGACGTTTTTTCTCCCCGAGGCAAAAATATCGTCGCGTTCGGAGTTAAGGATTTTCGTAAGAAATTCCACTGTACGATTCTCAAAAGTTTTTGATAACGGTTATTAACGGGGCTGGGATACGCGTCTCAATTGACGGAGAGACGTGACTCTTTAAAATCACGAATTTTCTCGTGATCTGTCTTTCAATGCACGGTTGGCCTTTGAATTTTCCCGTTTTGATATTTCGACCAATCGATCTCGCTCGTCGCACATGTAAATCCGTTAATGACGTTCACTTGGGTTGTCGCTCATATCGGCGTTCCTTTTCTTACGTAAGCTTTTCATGGAGGGTTTACGGGTCGTTGGTTTGTTCCTACGTTCGTGCTGTATGTCACCGTATGGCGCGCGGAAACACCAGTCGGACGGCATTCCTTAGTGATTTGCGAACGTTTTCGGTAAACGTTCGACACCGTGCGCTCCCGCTGTTTACGTTTGCTCGCTACGGCGAGATGGTATTCGCTTTTGAAGATTCGTCATTATCGCGTACATTCATAAAGTCGATTGACCAAACAGACGTGAAGCAGATGCCATCCTTAGTCTGTATGGCAAACAGTGAATAATCACGAAGAAAAGTTCTGTGTGCACAGGCATTGAGATTAATGATTATTACTCTGAACAATGATAAATAAGGCATTTATTTTTAATTCCATGGTCACGATTCGTTTTTACATTTAAATTCGTCAGTCTTATCAAGCACTTCTGCTTGGCGCGACGATCCAAGCGACATGTACAAGTTTGGATTAAGATTTTCATTATTTTCCTCAAAGAACAATCTGAAGAATCCAGAGCCGAGTAATCCGAAAAGTATGCATACGATGAATCCAAGAGGACAGTACCACATATATGATATTCGGTAGAGGTAAAAGTACGTGGAGTCGCCCGTGCTTCTGTAAGTCAACGAATAGATACTTTATTGACTGTATAAATGAAAAAATATTTTGATATATAGTTTTATTCGGGTTTCTCTTACTCAGCACGTTGGAAATTAGCTGTTGCACCATCCGATACGAAGGTTTCGTTACATCCAGCTGTCGACACTGACAACCTCGGCGGGGATGGCTTTGGCTGACCAAATCCTATCCACATTGAAAACGCCAATCCTATTAACAGTCCCGTAACGGCACCCCTTTGCGTAGCGTAACGCGTGCACATTCCAAGTGTGAAAAGACCAAGGACGGGTCCTCCGACGACGGCGAAGATCGTGAGGGCCGCTTGGAGAACGCCGCCAAGATACTGGGCGAAGAAAGCCATCGTTATGCAGAGCAATCCAACGACAATGGCAATGATCTTGCTCGCGAGTGTCGAGACGTTCGAAGAAATTTCAGTGCCCCTGAAATACGATAAAGAAATTTTATTAAAAAAAATTTTTGTCGCGAATGGATCACTGGGTCTGTAAAATCGGCGCTTCTAAGTATTTTAACTAGTAACCATCTTGTCGTCGTGGAAGCGTACGACGAGGACAAAGCGAACCTGCCAGTTCACGTGGTTAGACCGCGCACGAGAATGAGCGCGGGAATTGGGAGTTACGTAAATTGAGTTTAATATGGATCATTTCGATGGCGATGAGTAAGTCCGTATCACGTCTCCGTATACGCGAGGGGATCGTAAAGCGTTGAGAGAATCGCGAAATAAAAGTGCTCACCTCATTTTGCAAAGTGGCTTCGCGTAATCCTCGAGCACAACTACGGCCAGAGAATTGAGCGTAGCCGAAACGGTACTGAGACCGGCGCTGAATATACCGGCAATAAAGAGACCAGGTATACCTGGATACCGGGAAAGAGTATCCATCACGAAAAGCGGCATTAGCTGATCGTTGGAAGTGATCCTACCGGAGGACAGTGGGTCGCAATCCTTGTATCTGGTGTAGATGGCCAACCCGGAAAAGCAGCTGATGAGAGACATGATGGAGGCTAAGGGCCAGCTCCACCATATAGCCTTCTGAGCGGATCTTAAATTTCTATAATAATAAATAAATCAATCCACTCGTATCCCACAACGATATTCCTAAAGAACAATCTATACTGCTTAAGAAATATAAAATTTTTAAAAACAGTCTGGAAGCTATTAACGCTATCGTGCAACATGCAAACGTACATCGTGACGTCTTACAGTGCCCGATGTAAGTCAATCAACGTATATAGCCACTTACTTGACAGTGAGCATTCGCTGAACTTGAACTTGATTAGCGCCGAATAGCGAGAGATAAGTAAAGAATCCACCGATCACTAAGCTCCACCAGGTGTGACGTACGGTGGGATCTAAGGAAAGGCTGTTAGCCGCGTGTGAAATTAACGAATTGGCTGCTACTGGTTTCACGGATGAATATCAAAATTATGTACCTGGTGAATTGAATGCGAGACCCATCGTAAGCCGTATCCCAGATCCGATCAAGACCTCCTACGTGAATCGCCGCTGTAACGATGATAGTCACTACCGCGACTAACATCAGTAAACTCTGAAAGACATCGGTTACGAGTACCGCCTTGATTCCACCCAAGGTCGAATAAAACGTGCAGATCAAACCAATCCCAAGGATACTGGCCGTGGTCGATAGTCCCGTGGTAGCTTCGAGTGCCAATGCAGGTGCATAGAGTACGACGCCGGTGTAGAGAAGAAGCTGGATGAAGAAAGCAAGACTCGCAGCGACACGGGCGACGCTGCCAAAACGTAGCTGAAGGTACTGGAGATATATAATAAATTATTAAGATCAATTATCGATCGATCCGGTCGCTCTCTTCGCGTAACGTGTCCCTGTAACGATACTCACCTCGAACGCGCTGTTCGCCTGCAGCTTGAAGAAGACCGGCAGGTATAGGTGCGCTATGACCGGTGTCGCAAGTCCGTAGCCAATGTTGACCACGGCGTACTGAGTGCCGTAAACGTAATTTTCGGAACTCACGCCGAGCAGACTGATCGCCGAGAGGTAAGACGCCATGAGAGCTATAGCGACTGTCGTCACGCTCATTGATCTGTTCGCGGCGAAGTACTCCTATGGTCGTTGAGTCAGAGAAATTCTCGGTGTAAATATTCTTGCCGGTAATAACGTGAACAAGAAATCAGCGATAAAGCCAATATAAACATATTCGAGAACCGATGCATCGACACGTGCACTTTTCCTGTGTAATAATTACCTCGGTTGTCTTCTGCCTTCCACCCGTCATTCTGTAATAGATACCAATGCCGGAACTGATGAGTAACATTATGACGATTACCACGTAATCCGCGATCACCAGTGTCGACGACATTTCTTTGATCTTTTTTTTATCCCTTAACCCAGCGACAGACTCTTAATTGAGATCTCAAATTTTTCATGGGATTTCTTTAAGGAACCGCCTGCGGTGCGGCTATCGATACTTTTTCTCTGTACCGTAAACTCTAGGCACTCCGACAATGTTTCTATTTAGACTGTCGAGCAGATCGTGGCAAACGAACGACTGAGTTTCTCGTTTGTTAGAATCAAGCGATTTTTATCAACATAAATCGTTTTATTGTCGGTACTTAAGTTTTGATAAGGATACCGCGCGAAACTACGCTTCTTGTAATCTTACGACGATACGTCTCTGCTTTACGGCACCGCATATCTATACGGTCGATTTATGCGACTTGTACTTACAATGTTTTTCAGTGTAATTTTTTATTGCCTAGACGACAATGATAAAATTACGTTTTATACTTCTTGCGTGCCGTATATCGATTGTGTTAACGCTCGGCGCTGTTTTCAAACTTGAACGTGAATTTCCTCGATTTTATAATACTTTACGGGATAACTGTCGTTCGTGTATCCTTGTCGAGATTAGTTATCAATTTTTGTGCCTACTTTCTCCTTATCGTACCGAGCGACGGGTCCAATGTCCATATAAATTTGATGATGCTTCATAATTTCCTCCTTTTCAATACGCTATACACTAATGGAATTGAAACTATCCTCGGTTGATGGTAAAATTGACATTCTTCTCTTCCATCCATACCTAATGCGTCTAATGCATTCGCGCCCATAGAAAATGACGCGCGGGATGGTCGCGTTACATAGAGATATGCGCTCGGGACTTCCGCGTTCTCGCTTACCACCCACTCCTGGCTATACTCGGAACGCTTAACGATTATCATAGAAATAAATTCCGACTTCGACGCTCCGGGTCTGCGTGGCTTTCTTCCTCTGACCATCGAGAACATTAGAACAGAATGCAGGGAACGCGTGAGTTCCCGTGGCGAGGCACGAATTATTTCAATGGAACGCGGAGATCGAGAACTCTCGGAGCATTCTCTGAAACGACCATTTGCCCACTATCCAGTTACCACAGGTAGTAAGATAGTGCCTGAGCACCTACGGCTACAGTCCCAGTTGGTCGGGATGCTTAGAAATGTTTTTCATGAAACGAATACTTTTTTCAAGCTTTTCAAAAAAAAATTACACTAATTTGACTCACGCACTGTATATTTGATTGTATCATTATTAAGGGCCATAATCTCGTAGTCTGGCTATAGCTTCTACGTATACGCCGGTATACGTTATACGTTGCCCTGGGTTATGATTTTGCCGTCGCGACGCTCGCCGTCGTTAGAGCAACTGTCCCTGGAAATTAATTGTTTCCTGTGTACGTACAATCTACGATTATGCAAAGCGGCCGGTGCTAATCACCGATCGACGTTGTAAATAGTTTGCACGGCGAGACAGGCCGACTGGAATTGACGACTTGCTCGACTGGACTCAATTCGATGTATGGACTTGACAAGTCATACTTGAAATCAACTTGATTCTATGTATAAACACTGCAGTTGGGTATATATATATATATATACTATATACCTATATCTCCTATGTCGGCGCCGGGTCGGCCATAACCAAGTTGGCATCGCATTATCAGGCAGCTATGCGGTAGTTAGCATAACTTAGCATTAACATAAATATAAGGACTTATTGTTATGCAAATGTGGGGTGGGTGGGTGGGTGGGGGGGGTTGGGGATATAAGCCTGTGGGAATGCACTGATGCAGGAGAGGGTGGAGAAGATACTAAGGACGGTGGCGAGCATAGTGAGGATAGCTTCTTGATGATAATGATTATGATGATGATGATGATGATGATGATAATGATGATGATGATGACCGTAATGACGAGAATGACGATAATGAGATTGATAAGGGTACTGGATATAATGACCTACGTGGTACACCTGATAACACCTCACACCCACGTCTTCATCTGTAGTGGTTAATTAAACTTGTTCATTGTGGACAGATACGAATACAATTTATTAGCCAGTTGGTACCTGATACCAACGAAGAGATAGACGTAAATATAAATAATCCTATATCGCGATCGCTCGGTTGGCAAGATGACGGGTTTGAAAAATCACCAGGTTACCAAGGCGTTTCATACTTTACATACCGAGAAAAGCCGTCTACCATATTCAAATTGGATTCCACGCTCGGAATGGTACTGAATGCTGTTAAAGTAGACCTAAATGACTATACTTCATGGTTTCCGCTATATCCAACGACCACTCCCTCCGTGTCATTGAATAATGCATATATACGTAGGCTATGTTTTTAGGGAATTTACTACCGATCTTGCCAAGAGATTTATCTGACGTATATAAGTACCTCGGTCATATTGTATTAACACCGGAAGAATTTATCATTGTTAAATAAATCATTGCGGCTTCAACCGTTCGACCAACGTGCAATTTTGATTTGTCTTACGAGACGAAGGCAAAAAAAATACAAGGACTCAAGATGCATACGTCAAACCTGATTTCTTAATTAATTAGGCAGTCAGGTAGATCGAGATCATTTGATTTGCTAATTTCTTCTAATTAACGTGTAACAGTGACTACGTGACCCAGGGGAAAATTCAGTTGCTCCTTCTCCTCCCTCGATCCTCTCATTATTATTATTTTTTTGAATAAAAAACATAAAGAAGGAATATAGGGTAACATAGGGCTATAGAAAAATACCCAGCTGCATTCCCAACTCTGATTGACAGAGTCCGATGATTTTACAGTTCACATTTATTTTTCATATTTCCCAGAGACATTGAATTGGATCATTTATCATCTTTTTATGATCTTCAACGTTGAACCATCGCAGGACACTCTTGTACACCAACGCAAGTTGACCCATTGACCCTTAACCTACGCGAGTTCCTTTCTGTATAGACAGTGTCTGATTAGAACGCGAAATACTGTACTGGTTTTATATAGATACAGATATAGTAAGATCGTTTTACTACTACAGATTTACAGTAACTAGATTTGCCCTGGCAGGATCGACGAACAAGACGAAGTGGCGAGAGTGGGTAGACCTGGTTACTCACGCTTTTGGAATGTAGTTCACATTGTTTATATTCCGCCTCCTACGTGCGTTTACGCTTTACGCTTGGGTAACCGATAACGTTGCCTTCCGATCAGACATTAGGTAATCTTCCCTCCCCTCCCTTTCTTCTGAATACGATCTTCCTCCTTCGTTTATACATATATCTGAAGCACATAAGAGATATAGGCTAAGTGCATTGAACGAGTACCGTTTTACCTGAAGTAAAAAAAAAATGAAATCCTCACCGATACACATAATTGCACTCGTGCCTGTCTAGGGTACGCATTATGCATAACTGCTATCTAATGACGATATATTGACCCTCAAGCGTAATATATGCATTGGTCCAGGTAGATGGATCTGCCAGGAACTCCGAGTGAGCATACTACTCTGTTATATATGTATACCTGTATAATATGGCTATAGGGTATCCCAAAGGATGTGGGCGTAGAGTTGCGGGAATTCTTTGGTGTTTTTTCTTCAAATTTTTTTCTTTTTACTTTCTCAAAGATTCATCGATCATTTCTTCGATAACTTTTGTATGTATTCTCTTTTTTTTTACTTGATCACTTACAACGGGTACAAGACGCTGCCGTCTTATCGGTATATCAGGGCCAATGATTGTTTCGGGGTTGTTATTATATTTCGACAATTTACGATTCCACTCGTGCGCACGTTCTCAATAGCGCGAGTCCTACGACCGCGCGAACCTTTGTTCGCGTGGATGCAAATAGAGTAATGCCGGCAGCGATTCTGTGATTTACCGCGGTGCGCAAGGAGCCAGGAGGATTCAACACACGTTTTCAACCCACTCGCGGGGATCCCCTGAAATGCCACTGTGATTTGTGCGCCCGGTTAAACTTGCCATTTGCATACCTCTTGCAGCATTGTTACTGCTCTCGCTTGCTGCGGTCTTAGTCATTTTCAGCGTTACGCTATCGTAACGAGGGGATGATCTGTGGCTTGTATACACAGTAGATCCTGTGGTTCCTATGGTGTGTATATATATATATATATATATACTTAACAGCACATTACAATCTTTCTCCTATATCCAACATCCTGAACCCTTCTTGTAACTTACATGTGTCACGGGGTAGTTCTTTGTGGTTAGTGCCAACGTAACCAAGATCTATCCTAAGGGATAGGTTGGTACGTATTTTTTGTTAAGTAAAAAAAGGACCACGTTGACTTCCAGATAGAATCGGGTCACGCGATCTGCCTTTATATGCCACATACCTCGTAATATAGTCATATGCATGGGTTGATAGCTGGGTGGATTATCCATGGAAAAGTCTCCTTTGAAAGTTAATGAAAAGTCATACCCTCTGCGCGCACTCGTTGCGTGTGTTTTTCTGGAACGTCGAGACGCTGTAATTTATCAGGCCACTCCGAGAGTCCCTGCGTCTGGCTAGCCTAGGGCTAACACACCCTGGCCTTCCGAGAGGCATGATAATTGCTCGTGAAACGAGCAGAAAGAGATTGTTCAGTTCAGGTCGAGCCTTTTCTACGGAACTCTGCAAATACACGCGCGATTTATAGCGTACGTATTTGTCTCTTTTTTTTTTTAATTCTCTCTTTTCGTTTAATTTGCCTCTCTCTTTCCCTCTCCGGAACGTCATTCTCCTCCGTGGTAATTTAAGGTTGTGTTTTGAAGTCTCTGCGGGAATCGCGGATTCTCTCGGCGCCATCGTTAGCGCATTTCTCGTGACTTATTTTATTATTGTATTACAAGGAACTCCGTGCTGCTCAGTTAACTCGGGACGTACCTATCTACCTTTATCGATAGATAAGTATGACGGGTGAATGAGCCGATAGTTAACTCAACACACAATTATCCGTTATTTATTTGAGCGTTAATTATACACTCTGCGTTATTCTTATGTCAATAAAGACATATATGTATACTTGCCTACTCGTCACATCATACGTCATAGATATCGCTTAATTGCTAGGCAATGGTTTGTTTGAATGTGTGTGTGCATACATATATATATATATATGTTCCTATTAAAATCCTACGTACTTATACATAAATATTCAAACTTGAACGAATCGATCACTGTGTACAAACTCGAGCAAATATAGTTAGCGTTGCTACGATCGGTTACGCTGTAATCCACTGAACTCTACCTAATGCCGAATAAAAGACACTTCCTGTACGCGACCGGTTAGTCAAGCAAGCGACATAACTTCCTAGCACAACGTATAATGGACCCTAGTCGCGTTCTAGACAGTGTGAAAATAACAACTGCAATAAACGCTACAGTCACTCAGGTATATCCAATGAAATATACATACCCGTGTATAAGGTACGAGCATGTCTGTCAGTTTTGAAAATTCTTGCTGATTAGATTATCTTCAATTCCTACAATTGCAATGACTTTTTCTTTCTAGTCCCGTTTCCTAATAAACGACCGTTCGAACACGGCGCAATGAAAGGGACCCTCGATGTGCTCTGTTTAAGAAAATAGTAATTTGACTACATAATTTTTTTGTATTTTCAGTGAGGACGCTGGGCGTAGCGGCGACGACATGAAGCATGCAGCATGCGTGGTAGCGGTGTCACGGCTGCGCGGTCCTGCCTTCAACCCCTGGTGTCCGCCAGCCGCTACCTCGCCGTACACGCCCTCCCAGGTGATCCTCTCTACTTCGTCGCTGAGGTAAGAACGATTTACCGAGAGATCAATTAATTCGTATTAAATTTATTGACACGATTTTCTATAGGAAAAGTCTGCAGGTCGGCAGAAACGTGCATCTTACAATCTCACACTCGCTGCCTCTTGTCTCGTGAACGTTAACGTGAATTTACATGAACTTAGATTCCAATTGCTATCGGCGACTGGAATATTCGATACCGAGATAAACTTTATAGAATCGATATTGATGCACGCATATATAATATGGATAGGCGTACATGTAGAAGCGAGGTCGAAGCTTTGCTCATACGGAGAATTCTTATTGACGCGTCTAAAATCGTCACTGTTTCATGGAAATATTTGCGCGGCTTGACGTATCTCTTTTCTCTCTCTATCTCTTTCTCTCTCTCTCTCTCTCTCTCTCTCTCTCTCTCTCTCTCTCTCTCTCTCTCTCTCGGCAACCGAATGGAGCACAATGAAATACTCTTTGGGAGAGATGCTGTATATACGAGAAAGAGAGAGAGAGAGAGAGAGAGAGAGAGAGAGAGAGAGAGAGAGAGAGAGAGAGATACAGAGGGTCTGGTGCGACGCAGCTCGCATGATTTATAAATGTCAGATTAGCATTGCACGCCGTCGTGAATGCGACATGGGTACCAGCTGCTGGGCATAGATGCCTCCACGTATTCCTTCTGTTAATCTCTCTCTCTCTCTCTCTCTCTCTCTCTCTCTCTCTCTCTCTCTTTCTTTCATTTTTTTCGCTCTCCTTCTCTCTCTCTCTCTCTCCCACTGTACTCCACTCCCGCAATCCTTCACACATTACACGGCGTACGACACACTTGACACACGCGTCCGATGGATTACCGTCGCGCCATAATCTACCACGCCATTGCCTCGCTGAAACTAACTCGCAATCCGCATCCACGTCTAAGAGATCCGCCGCAGAATTGTTTAAGAGCTTATTGTTGCGGTGATATTGTTCTTGTTTTTCTTTCTTTCTACCTTGGATATATCTTTGCTTTTTCATTGCACGCAATCGTGCGAGAAGAGTCCAAGAGCCTGGCTGATTATATACGTATACATATATGTATACACACAGGTATCTGGCCGTAACTATAAGAGTGGAGCTCGGATCTGGAATAAGTCTCTAATTGCCCTGGATAACGAACTCATTAGCGTGAGGCTTCTCGTTTTCCATAGTCGAAGAGGAAATGACGGTACTCGACGTCGAGAGAGACGAGAGATACTATATGTATATGCACGGAGGACCATCTCTTCTCTGGTACTTCCCATGAGGTGCCGGATGTACCCGGAGTTCACGTACCGTACAACCTTCTCTCTGTGTATATGTATATAAATATGCAGGTGTATACATTGCGTTCAAGATACCTACCCAGGGTTTTTATTACCTGGTTCCCAGGATGATGCGCGAGACCTTAAAGATACTCGGTACTCACCTTAATCGATCTTTAATTTGATCTTCTCATACCATTCCACTTGGTCCCAGTCTGACCTGAAGTTAGCCAGGATTACTTTGTATCTGACGTGAATCTGCCGGTGCGATTACTTCGTATTTGTATTATATCTACGAGGTGCATCAACGGGCTTGTAAGTCAGTCGCTCACTCATAAGTTAGTCAGCTCGCTGTTAACAGTGCTCGGACACCTAGATCGTGCCGATGACGGCAACGTCATTGCCAAGGCTTCCACAAGTATGGCTGGCTCGTTTGTGCGCGGCGTTTGCCCCCATAGGATCGTTAGAATCAGCTATCCCCGTGCGATAGGTAGGTTAGGTAGACATAAGGTATGTCGGCGGTATAGCGTACATTCTCACACGATAGGATCTACCTAATTATACCGGAGCTCATTTGTACGGACAAATCTGGATTGCCGCTCGCCAAGGAAATTCCTCGTTCTGCCTCGGCTCCTTCTATGCGTCCGCGATGCCTCGGGTTATCCGTGTATACACATGTGTACATTATTTGTGACCATCTACGAATTGGATGAATTGCGGTAACAGGTAACTCAATTTGGAGGATTCTTACAGAAATTTTATCCCCATTGTCATTTCTATGCAATTCTGTGTTGGACTTTTGTCATTATTTTTTTCTTCTTTTCTTCGTCGATTTTCCTTATTCGCGGTACGTCAGTGGCTTTATCATTTTTAAAGCATGGGCAATGGTACCGAAAAATATGTGGGTTCTCAGTGTTCGTATACGTAACACTGGAATTCTCTTCTGGTCCTTTATAGGCGAAGTGAATAAATTGGATGAACCTTACGGACGGGGCATGGATATAAATGAGAGGAACCCTGGAATGCCGGGATTCCTTCCGATTATAAATCAGGCACGAAGGGCTCTCCGAATGGAGATTTTACAGTCGGCCAAGATTTAGCTTAGACAATCCCCGGTAGTGGAATGCGTTGGGCAACGCGATATATTAAATTCGAGAGGATCGATTCGATCGCTCGCCGGTACCACGTGTCGAGGATCGATCTTAAGGTAAATTGACGTTGGATTCCGAAACGGTCATCCCGTGTCGTTCGTCGGATTCCTACGTTTCTCCTCTTTCCCTTCTCTCCTTGTTCATCTCCATAAACCATACGTGGAATTTCATTCAATGGAATCTCGTATGTGTCTCACCGTAAACGACCACGCGACCAATCCGACGTATCGGCTCGCATTTACGTATATCTACTTCGCCGTCCATAACTCGGAAGCGAAAGCAAAACAAAGTGCGATTTAAATAATCGTGGGTGTCTCGCGGCCTTTTTTTTCCTTCCATTTTTTCACTGGCAAAACGCAACCCGCGCGCCTCGCATCCAATTTGTAATTCACCGAGCGAACAATGGCTTCGCCTACGGTAGAAAACTTTTCCGTAATTACACGCTGCGCGGCAGCGTCGCCATTATAATCAGAAGAGTCGCGCCAAATTATCAACCTGACACGGATCAAACTAGATAGGCATATAGTATAGCTATATTGAAGGTGCATCTGATGTATGGTATAGGTCACGATCCGTCTTCGGACGGAATGGAATTAAAGAGATCTAATTTCTCATTCTTCGTGGTACAATAAGGTCGGTACTATTACTATACATTATTTCGCAATGCGCACGACCCTGAAGGGCGATCGAGCGCGTCGCAAAATTGCGAGTGAGTCCCGCAAGAAGTATACCGAGTCTGGTATGTGGTACGCTTTCACCGTTTGCAATATTCATACGTCCACGCACTGTTATTACCTACGTGCGCTTACTTATGTACATAGGCTGTTGAGTCTTCGGTGCGTCGCGACGACTGGGCACCAAGCGTCGTACCTTCATATATATATATATATATATATATATATATATATATATATAGACAGTCTTGCACCTATGATCTTGCTATAGGTACGTGTGCTTGTTTGATTATGTAATTGGTGCTTGCAGTAAATTTTTTCTGGTCTAGAACATGGTCTGAGAGAACGCGCGCGCGCGCGAGAGAGAGAGAGAGAGAGAGAGAGAGAGAGAGAGAGAGAAAACAAAAGTGAAACAGAGAAGAGAATCAGAACGAGTTAGAAGAGTTATTTGGCAGTGCGGAAATCTTCTGGCATGCGTGACTGAATGCGTGGCCCGCGCGTGCAAGTCTTCTTGTGTAGGTCTTCCGAGTGTTGAGCTAGGTCATGGTTTCCCAGAATTCCATGCGCCGTGTAACTGCTCTTAGGTACGACCGATATCAAGGGAAGCGCAGCGAACACGGGGTGTGCTTTAGGTGGATATACAAACTCATTGCAGGTGCTAACTCTTAGCGCCCACGTGTGTCCACAGAGAGTGGCCTGGAGACACCCCACCACTCTTGGTAGCACGTGTTAATTACACGTGGCATGTGTACCTGAGTTTGCGCCACGTAGAGCTTTTCACTTTCGCTCACCGTACGGACTACAACATTCGAGAAAAATAATGCGCCTGTGCTGTAGACAGCGTCGTTAACTGTTTTTTTGCAGCTTACTTTTTTTTTTCTTAAAAACTTTGTGTCAATAGTTTCGATTGCTGTTTCGTGCCGTTGCTGTGCTGCGACTGAAACGTATTTATTAATCGTGTTTTAGGCCAAGTCGAGGGTAAAGGAGGTTTACGCGCAGACATGCGTGCTTCTTGGTCAGCAGGGCATGCGAGACTGCGAACTATTTGGTCTGGCTATACTGTCCGGTGAGTAATACGTTTTATTTGTATTTAACAATATTTGTCTGTATATTTGTTGCTGCTGTTGTACTTGATTATTTTTATTTTGAGGGGGGGGGGGGCTGGTAATATTTAAGAGATATAATTTACGTACGATTACGATTGAGAAACGCTGTTTGTTCTTTGCTCGAGCATTTTATTATGATTCCGTGTTTGTTTTTGTGTACTTTTTGTCATTGTAGAATTACGTCACAGTTCTTTTCTGTCATTTTTCCAATGAGGATTTATGATAGGTGTATACTTTGTATTGAGCAAGGTCATGCGAGTCCATTAGGTATCGTGTTTCGTAAATGAGGACAGCGAAATCTTTCTGGTGGTTTTTCGTGGAATTCAAGGATCGCGCGATATCGCACGGCGTTTCATTAATCCCATCGACATTGAGTGCGTTTGGTCATTCGAATTTAAAATGGAATTCGACTGAGGAGCGTGTAACTTTATGCGGATACGCGAAATCGAGATATGGACATGTTAAATGCGATTTGCGAAGAGCCGAGCAGGCTGTGGTTCGTCGCTGGCGAGGAATTCGCGTACCCTGAAATCCAATACTCTTTATCGCTTTCGATGGAAACGGGACGACTTACGTGGCAGGATTAAGGATCCGAATGCGGAGAGGATGTCGGAGGAGCTTAAGGAGTAAAGAGCAGTAGATACGGCGCGCTGCTGGTACTTATAATCACCAGAGATATTGCCGTTTGCTTTCGACGGCTCAAGTGCATTCCCAATGTACACAGGTATACACCAATACTTGAATTCGTGCATCGGCCACGTCACAGTAGACGCGCGTACGTAATACCTACGTGATGAGGTATATAAGAGATGTAATGAAATGTAAGATTATGCGCATAGAATGGGAAAGGGAGAAACGAGGATGTATGTAGGTGAGGAGGAGGAAAAAGAATTATCGGATGGTAGAAAGACGGTAGAGCGAGAGGGATGGAGGGCGCGGGCTCGAAGTTGCATAAACATTAAACGAGTCTGAAACTCTTGACTAATCTTGAGGTCTTTCTGCATACCGCAGTCTTCTCTCCTCGTGGCCGGGTCGTCCCTCGCTCTTAGTCCCACCATGGGTTAAAGCCGGTCCGACTGGTACGTGCCCCCACCCGGACCCTTCCTTGGGCCCCGAGGGACCCCTTCCCACATTCCAGCGGGCCCCATCACGGTGCAACCAAGCTGGCGGGATTTGAGGCGCGCGAGGCACACGGCACGACCGAACGAAAAAAGCAGCTGAAAAATCAGAACAAGTACAAAAAGTCAGCTCACACCCCTATATATCGACGGTGCGCCGTGATCGTTCTCTCCCTCCTTCCTCCTCTTCTTCCACTTCCTTTCACTTCTATCCGTCTTTCTCGATCCTTTTCCTGGCTCCGCGCTCTCCCCTCCCGAACCTCCCACCCTACTTCCTTTTTCTTCGTGCTTTCTCCTTCTTACCCCCGCGTACCTCCTTCTGTGTCTTCCTTTTCTTCCATTCTCTTCACCTTCTCGTTCCTCCTCGGCCTCCTCGACTTACCGACATAAAATGACAAGGGCCTGGCGCTGTTGCAATTTCGTAATCCTCGACGTTATCTTCTCTTGGCTAATCCCTACATTCTCGCTCCCTTTCTCTTTCCCGGCGCGACTTTGCTAAATGATCGAAATTCAGTCAATCGACGTTCGTCAATTTAATTTAATTTGGATTTCCTGCTTTCCTTTTTCGCCTTACCTTACACACGTTTCCCAAGAGGATGAACACACGCAGCCAAGATACATGCTACTGCAAGCCTAACTTCCTTTTACCCTCCCTCATCGCCATTACTCTCTTGTATGTAGGTTGATCACTCACTGTGCGTGTACTGCTGTCCTCTGTACTCTAAAAAGGATATTAACCGGCGTGAAATAGCGATCAGGGCTTACGTAGCGCGAACTCCGTATGCGTACAAGGCCGAAGGGACGCGCAATCCACGCGTCCCTCGCATTATCGTCCTTCTACGCGTGTATGATTTATATCGTAAAAATTAAAACACGCTACCGCGTCACGCGTCACGCGTCACGGATAATTTATATGAAACGTCAAATCTTACGGGCGATAACGCGTGCGCTCCGCGTACGCGCCACAATATTCCTCCGGTTGCGAGGGTAACAGAGGTATCCTCTGAGAGGGACGAAGAGGAGGAAGGTGGGGAAGGGGGCTTAGGATTATGCGTGACAGGGAAAGGTTACATGGTAGTGAAGTTGAATCTGGTGTTAGTGACCGTGCTGGAAGTGGAAGTGGAAGTGGATAGGGTTGGGGCCTCAGGGGGAACAGGGAGTTCTCTTGGTAAGTCCAACGAAGAGAGCCAGGAATGAGAGAGATAACGGGTACGCTGGGGCGAACGAGAGAAGCGGAGAGTATAGGACGAGGAATGGAGAGAGGAAGAAAGAGGGAGCCGGGGGAGAGAGAGAGAGAGAGAGAGAGAGAGAGAGAGAGAGAGAGAGAGAGAGAGAGAGAGAGAGAGAGAGAGAGAG
>JARQTI010000163.1:0-68194 GCA_030142655.1 Trachelus tabidus | reverse complement strand
AGGGGGGGGAGAGAGAGAGAGAGAGAGAGAGAGAGAGAGAGAGAGAGAGAGAGAGAGAGAGAGAGAGAGAGAGAGAGCGATAAAGAAAGGAAGAGAATGACAGAGAGCTCTCGGGTAAGACGGTAGCCCGGTGATTTGTATAGGGCCCCTCGTGTTCCACCTCTCGGAGCGAGTCTCCATCCCCACGCGGTGGCGCAGGCCTACGGGCCCAGGAATGTCGGACGTGGAGGAGAGTGAGGGCCTCGATCGAGGAAAGGATGCTGAGGCGGGGAAACGAACCTAGCAGGTCCAGCGGATGCCCCGACGGAGCCACGCTGCGCCACGACAGGGACGCGCAATGTCCTTCTTTTTTTTTCGTTTTTTTTCTTTCTTTTTTTTTTACTTCGAATCTTTCATAAGCGACGCCTCTGGCCACCTTAGTTCCCTTCGACGTTATCCACCATCCCGCCTACAATAGGTAGATGGGAGAGAGAAAGATAGAGAAAGATCGAGGGAGGATAGGCGATGAGAAAAAGAGAGAGCCTGCCGGCATACTAAAATTGTCTAACTTAAACGTGGGGTCTTACGTCAGTATAAATAGGATATGCCTTGTAGACTCGCGCTTTACACATGAAACTTGTGTCCTTTTGATAACGGACGTGACTTCACTGACCAGTCATGGCATCAGGAATTGTGCAATAAGCCAAGTCCATGCGTCCGTGACGATTCTCGCATGAATGGATCATTCATAAGGGATAATAGCGTTTTGTAAATTAAAACGCGTCCTCGTTTGATTTATAATATGCGTTCGCTAATGAAGCCCCGTAAGAAGACGAGAACGCGGAGGTGCGTTGCTCACAGGTCGTTCTGGAAGGAGAGGTTTAGGATTCAGCCGATATATCGGGTGGCAGCTGGCAGGGCTCTACCTGGGCTTCTCTCCTCTTTCTCCTCTTTCCCTCTTGACCCTTTTCATCTTTTTCCTCTTCACTCTCCTCTCTCTCCTTTCTCTCTCTCTCTCTCTCCCCCCCTCTCTCTCTTTCTCACTCGTTCCCTTAGCCCTTGCTCATTCTTTTTCCTCCTCCTCTCATCCTCCTCCTTATCTTTCTCTCTTGCCGCTCTCTGCGCTCACCCTGATATATGTAACGTGTTTTGTTTCTTGGAATAATTTGATCGGGATGAAATATGCGATGAGCTCCGGATAGTACTCTCCTGCCTTCTTGGCTTCATCCTCCCAGCAGCTCTTGGCTCTTCGTGGAGGGATAGAGAAAGAGAAGTAAGGGGTGAGGGGGTGGAGGAGAGAGAGGAATCAGCCACATTTTATCCTTCTCATCCCGCTCAACGAAACTCCATCCATCTTCCGTAATGCAACGTAATGCCCCTTCCTCTCCCTCTTACTGTTTCTCTCTCTCTCTCTCTCTCTCTCTCTCTCTCTCTCTCTCTCTCTCTCTCTCTCTCTCTCTCTCTCTCTCACCATCTCTCTTTTCCTTACACCAAGCGCGGGTGTACGTCGCTCGTGTATCATATAAGAGCGAACTTTTCTGAGAATCTATATTATTTCCTGGAGTAGCTATCATACGTGTATAGTCGTTCGTATGGTTAAATTAGTGTCTGATGAACCCGCGCATTCGGTCTAGTCTTCCTTACTCTAGGCGCGTTAAATCCTAAGATGTCTAGACTCCCGAGGAAATTTAACTGAACCGCTGATGAGGTCCAGCCGTCTTATGGGTACCCGGAGCACCCACGTTCTCTGAAGGTATGCGAGTCCTCCCGGGGATGACGCGTCACTCGAGCACGGGGTGGCACGACTAATGCGGAATGCCACCACCTCGGCTGATCATTGGCTACGAGAGAACCTTTTTCAACTACCTTTTGCACTAGCCTCACTCAAGTGTATACGACGGAGGTTGCTGCGAACTGATATTTAGCAAAATCACTGATGAAATTAGGCGAAAATATAAATTGGCAATCGCATCGGAAGAACATCAAGAATCTCGTGCACGAAAACTTGTGGGCGGTAATTTAAAAAAAAAATTTATTTCTCAACGGGGAATATTTCGAAAATTTGGATACGTACGACCCGGTACAGTTTGCGAGCCGCAGGTAAGAGCTATTTTCGAAAAGTGCACCAAGGCCACAGTGGTATTGAGAGACGAAGCGGTAAACCCTTATAATTCTTGTTCGAGGATCGAGATAAATAATCTCTCGATCTGGCCAATAGTTAACCGTCATAACAGCGCATTCCATTGGAGCGAGGTCTGTACGAGAAGGTCGAAACTTTATCCTTCAGTGGCTTCTCCTTCGCAACGGCCTCGTGTATCTCATCTTCGGGGAAGCTATCTGGCTTACTAGGAAACTCGCGTATGCCCTTCGTATATACATACATATAACCATCGAGTATCGCATTTCTTCGTGACGACGGGGGGAGGTGGGCGTACCAACGTGCATGGTACTTACACTTACATCTAGGTACCAAAAAGGAGGTTCGAAGAGGCGCAATGGAAGAAAAGGCATAGACCAAAGAAACGGTGATGATAAAAATGAAAATAAAAAGACAGCAATGCCCCCACCACTGCCATCCTCCAATGCCTTCTTCGCGTAGAGATCGGCCTACGTAGTATAACCAATACCCCGAAGAGTGAAGAGGAGCGAAGTGGAATGGAATGAGCTGGTAGTAGAGATGTTCGAGCAGGATTCTTCGCTCCAGGTAATCGGGCATGATTACGTAGGTAATTACGGTTACGGCGAGTTGTTGCGACAAAGAGGTATTGTTTCATTCTGGGAAACCGACAGCTTTACTGGGATCCTTTCTCGACGGTTTTTCTCGTCACGCTATACCGCCAACCGAGGTTCGATCCAGGGATCCTCTTCCGTTCACGAAACCGCGTCGTCGATCCTCCTCAGAAGATTATCGAGAGTTCTGCTGCTCATCCGATCTATACCGTCGGCTCCCTACGCGTCCTTCGATAGTTTAATACGTTCGCGGTTCGCTTCTGCACGATATTTACGCGGGTCTTCAAGTTTTAGAAGGATCCCAAAAGACCGGGGAACCCTACTGGACATACTTCGGTAACAGACATCCCCATCTAGGAGACCCTTCTCATTAGTTGTCGAGGCAAGTGCGTTTCGTCGGTTCGGTACGTCCGTCGATTACTCCCTCCAGGGTAATGTCCACTGGTCCGCGAACTGCAGAAAAAGTTCTAAAAGAAGGGCCCAGTCTTCGGAAGCAATGTCTTCCCTGGTTAACAGCAACATCCACTCTCTCTCTTTCATTCTCTCTCTCTCTCTCTCTCCCCCCTCTCTCTCTCTCTCTCTCTCTCTGCGGGGACTTAGACACGGCTATTACGATCCTTTGCGCTTTACAATTTTACTTATTGGCCCAGTTTGTTTTGGCATTGTCCAAACCATCCTTGTCCCTGTTTATTTCACCTACCGATACATCCCGTGGAATGACTCTTACCCTCGCGTTAGATATCTTCCTTCGGGGTAGCATGGGGCCTTGCTCGGTTTAAAAATTTTTTTGTCTTTAGGTAAACTCGTAAAAAGTAGAAGCTGAGTTAGCTAGGACTTGGTCAGGGCGTGGCGAGTAAGTAATGTAAGATCTTGCTTGGTTCATCGCTGGAGGGGATCTTGGGACGCGATGGGCTCCATGGGAGGCTACGCGAGGGTCGGGGTTCGTAGCCCGCGGGCAACATTCCCCAGTAATGGTTGGGTTATACCTTGGGTAACACAGGTGCCCTCCGCCATCGAGGGATCGGGCCCCAAAGGACTGACTTACGAGTTACGAGCTGGGAGCTTCCATAGATATCGTTTCAGTTATTATCTATATACGGGGTGTCCCATTTTAATCGTCTTACTCGATCATCTGCCGAATGAAGAATGACCCACCGAAAAATCTATTCCGCAGAAATCGACGAACGGAAACAAATTATTCTGGGATCAGATTATCTCCGGGAGATAGTATTTCATCAGTAGTTAGCAGCATCCTTTCGATAGAGGCCACTACCGACCGTCAAATATAAAATACTCTGCTTATGCATGAAAAAATCGTAATACAATTAAGACCCATCGTCATTAATATATTTTTTCCTTGAAATTGCTCATAAATTAAAATACAATCAATCGGATCGATTAAAATATACTTCGATCTAAATTACCCATATCCCTATACCCCTTTGCCACCATTTTATCATTTCTCTTCGATCATCAACGATCTCCTCCACATCGCAATTTTCGTTGCACTTGAGCGCGCTGAGTTTGCCTCCAGCCTTCATCGAACTGGGTAGAAACGAAAATGGCTGGTGGGTTACGGCGGGGGAGGGGGGAGGGATCGCACCCCTTCCCCCCGGGAACGTGATTCACGGGATAAAGAAAGAATGGGATCGAACGGACGGGGAACTCATGGACTCTCGATAAAAACTCGAGGATTCCAGGCATGTCAAGTTGATCCTCGTATCGTGTCCTATTCCCACTCACGTTTTCTAAGTAGCCACACAGAAATCAATTCTATTCCATTTTAATGAGGGGGATTGAACAAATAGACTCTAAATTGGCGGCCGTATTAAACGTGAACTATGAGACATGCGTGTCTAATGCTACCTATCGTTACCTTATATACTCCCTGAGATATTCCATTCTCCATTGCTTCCTAGTCATCTATTATGATTTAACCCAGTTCGACTTCGGATCGGTAAATTTTTCTTGAATACGTCAGACACTCTTTGATCCATCGCTACCCACTTATACGTACTCCAATATTCAATGCATCACATTCCTTTGGTACCTATGGCTTTTATTCCAGAGTATAATAAAGTCTCCCCATTCGATCAGTCATTCATTTCTCGAGACGCGCTCGATGCATCCCGCATACTACTCTCGGGTCTCTGCTGCATTCCACACGGAATGCATTACATCCCCTGCTCTCCTTCCTTCATCCTTGGCTGGCTGTATCGCGGAATGCGGCTCACCGCTTCTCTACACTGGCCGGGGCGCGCGGGGCGAGGACGAGGAAGGAGGAGAGAACGTCTGTATCTCGAGCAAATCGAAATATGCTAAATACTGGGTGTCCCGAGAATTCGCATATGCCGACCCGATCCTTATTATTGCTCGTGGTTATGTCGCGGAGATTGATCATCGGAGATTTATTGTTGGACTCGAGGAATGTAACGGGAAAAGGAAAGTGGAAATGTCATGACGATGGGGGATCGATTGGTCAATTCGTGTCTAGTCGTCGGCCAGACGACGTTATCGCGAGATGGCCCCTCGCGTCAGACGAAACATGATGAATTAAAGAAAGTTATCAGCCGTAGACAAATTGAGTTGACATTTATTGGACCGTATTAAAAGTCTTCCATCCCGAAGATATCCTAATGTCTGTGACAGACGGGACAAGTACCTGTATGTATATGTATGTATATATAAATGAACGATACTGTCGATTAGGCTGTCAATGACTTTGTCGCTATACTGTATACAGGTCACGATGACACAAGTGATATCTTTATTATCATTTGAATTCGCTACGTAAGCCTCGTGGTAATCGCTTAAGCGTCTATTTTCGGCATTTCTTATCAGTGGGCTCTTGCTTTCTCGTTCTCTATGCTCGGTGCTCTCGGAGAACGAGGCGAAGATATATGGCATATATATATATATATGTTTTTACGGGTGCGTATAGATATACATTGGGTGTATCTCTAAGTACGATGCAGCTGCAATGGTTAGTCGAAGCACGGCCGGAGCCCAGTTCCAGTTCCAGATCGAGTTCCAGTTCGGAAAGCGTTGCGATGTCGTATCGTAGGGCCCAGTCCGAGTAGGCCCCGTGTGGGCAGGACAGGTTCGGGCCCTCTCATTCACGAACATCAGTGCCGAGCTCTTTCATTGTTTCGCTCGTTTAGGTGTATCGGCATTTCGGACCATCGGCCGTGCAAAAAGTCAAGCGAAGAGAATGGGACCCCGACGAACAACCATATCGGGCTAGTGGCGATGCGTCTACTGTGTGTGGGTCCGTTCCTGTCTGGGCCCCCCGCACCTATATACATTTAGGCTAGCCAACAATGAGCAAGATTGAGGAATACAATATCTTTTTGTTATAAGCATGTTTCAGAGACCCAAGATGGATTTGGGCCCTCGCTTTTTTTTTCCAATCCAATAGGAGAACTATATTTATCACTGCGAACTGATTAATTCTCTCGATATGCATATATAGGTGCGAATACTATGGGACCAATTGTGATTTGGTCGTTTCCCTGTAACTTGCTGTATACGAGTGCACCTTAATGCTAAGTATGCGATTCCGCGTTCATTCAGTCAGTTGCACTCTAATGAGCGTACCCTTTTTTTCTTTGTCCATGTTACAGACGGCGAGTACCTCTTCGTGGACCCCGAGAATAAGCTGAGCAAGTACGCACCTAAGAACTGGCGGAGTTCTCATACATACGTAAGTCATTGATTTTCTGAGATATTAATGGAAAAAGATAGTTTGAACATCTTGATGTAAATGTCAAAACGTATGGTGTTACAACGTGAACATATTCAGGGCCAGTTTTTGTAGGCAAATTATCATCGCGTTATATAGGGAGTAAGAGCATAAACAGAGGTAAGCAGTGGTCGAAGTGGGAAGAGGGTTAGAGCGAGAGATGAATAAAGGGAAGAATGAAACGAAGTGAGAGTAGTGGTAACCGGGGCGGGGGGGGGGGCCCTCCCCATCGAATTAGCATTTCCATCCATGGGTGTGATGGCGGCTGTGCCCCGGGGGCCCGTTAAACGACTCCCCGTCCTCAAGCCGGTAGCAGCAATACGTTCATGCGATATCTCCAAATCTGCTCTGCATCGGGCCCAGCCACTAATGATGGCCCACCAATAACCAATAAATACTCGCCCGGTAAAACAGGCTACCGGACTACGTCCTTATCTTCGAGGAACATCTCCCGCGAGATTTTCTGTACGAGGTCCTATCGAAGAGATACCTTCCCACCTTATACCTCATGACACTCCAGGAGTGCAAGATCAATTCCTTCTGGTATTCTTGGCGGTCGACGGTAGCTGTTGCGAGTGTCATCGTTCTTCTTCACGCTGATCTTAGTCCAAGCTCTTCTTAGGAGCCAGTATCTTTTCGACGCAGACTGTACATCCCCGGCTCGGGAGCCTGGATTAATATTTATGGTTCGTAAAATATGCGGATGGGCCCGACGGTAATTTGCTACGATTTCACCGGAGGGTCTAGGTCTAGACTCGATCGAGAAGGTCTTCCAGTTTAATTTTCAGCTACCGAATTTAGAGCGGAGTTCGTTATTGGTACCTGTCTTGGGGGGGGGGGGGGCTCGCGGGGGGACAGGACTGGTTACTTTCGCCCGGATGATGTATCGACTATCCACTTGGAAACATTGCTCCTCGTAGAGACCTCTAATTTGTAATAATGAAATCTCAAGTCTACGAGATCGCCAGATCTCGATACGGATACGTTCTGAACGTTTCTACTACGCATTGCTCACATGCACACAGGTTATACTATATACAGAAGAGACGTCGTCTCAATCCTGAGGTCGACTTCCCTGACCTCTCAAATATTCTTGTTTGCTGTCCTCTTCTCCTATGGAGCATGTACCTCTAAATGCCTCTTGTACCTTATACATACCTCATGTGAAAGACCCCACAGGACGATTCATGTCTCAAGTACGACAAGTTTGACGTTGGCCTTTGCATCCAGGCAGACCGATTGTATTGATTAGGTGTACCACGAAGAATAACAAATTCGTTTCTTCGTTGCTATACCTTAGCCTCTTATGCTGCTACGTCCCAACATTCATATCCAGCTGAAAGATCTTGCTTTTCCTAGCTAAAGAATTTCACCTTGTGGCTCTAGCCAGGTATATCCAGGATCGTAATACTTGAAAACGCGTGGCGGCTACCGCACTTGGCCGCGCGTGGGTCGAAACTGTTGCGGAGGCGTTAGCACGGTTCTTAGGAAGATTCGCCCACGTTTCTCTATACTCGTGGCAGGATACGGGGAAAGGAAAGGAAAAAAAATTAAGAATCAGATCCTTTTACTTGAACAGAAAAGATCATCGTGCTCTGTGAGGATCGATCGTTATGTATGCACGGTGCAGAAAAGAAATTACGTGGAAACACGATAATCGTGCAATTCAAGAACACGAGTTCGATTACTTAATGCCTTCGAATCTCTTTTAGCCGGATGACATAGCTACGCCAGATACACGGCATAGTCATACGAGTTCGTAGAACGATGTCTCGCGATCAAATTCACGTTCATTTAAAGATTTAAAATCGGGAGCGAAGTCCTCGAAGGCTGGGTATTTCCATCGCGAAGGCCTCAAGGCATGCGTGCTTGTTGCCCGTAGTTGGACGATGCTCCCTATGTTATTTCGGCTAATTAAAGTGAAATTAGTCTGCGTCAGTTTGGTATTTGAGTCGTTGTCCGGATTGTGGCTGTCAGAACCAGATTCCACTCATGTTACGCCTCGTAGTAGGTTCACTAAGCATACATATGTAATCTATCCAATCGGAATTAGGATGGAAATGAACATGTGTGCACTGTAAGATTTTCTCATGCGAAATACACGCGCAACCAAAGTGACGGAGAGCGCATGCGCGAGAACACGTGACAGTGTCGCTGCCAGGCCAGTAACGCGCATGCGCGTATGCTCGCAGGCTAGACGAATAACAGTAGTCGGTAGACAGCAGTAGTTAAGTGCGAGTTTTGTCAGTGACGATGACAAAGGTCATTTAAATTTTGAAGGTCAGTTCACTTCCGATAAATTCATATCTTTTTATTCCCACCTGGGTACGTTTCTTAATGGCCCGTTTCGAGTGCATTTATTATCAAACTCGTACACTACGTACGCCGTTTGGTATTGTCGTAAAAGTTGCCATTAAGTTTTATGCCGAAAATCGAGATAGCCCTGTAAGTATAGGCAGGTACGTCAAGGTATATCGGAAGGTTGGTAGGCATTCAATGGGAGTGCCATCGAGACCAAACGAAATACTCGCCAATTAAATTCGAAAGGCTTTTTCCACGCGGGCATTTCCAACGAATTTATACGTCGATAAAATTACGGGTGTAATCCGTTCGTATACGCGTTCCACCGTGAGCCCGTAAGTCCCTGCAAACGGCCTTATTACTTATCCCACGAAAGAAACACGAGAAATCCATCTCGGTGGTGATGATTCTCGAAATTTCAGGGTCCCATGAATTCTGGAATGCCAGGCCTATTCTCATCCTTAAGTGGAAGGGACGCGAGACCACTCTTACCACCATCATCCTCTAATCTTAAACCATGAGAATATTACGAAAACGAATGTAAATTGCTCGCTTGAGAAATACGGTGTCTGCGTAGTCGCCCTGTCGAGGGCTAAACGATTCACGTCGTCTAGGAAGCATTTACGGATTAGATAGAGCCAATTACCATTCAGCCTGAGTGTCCGTTCTCGCTCGGTGCCATCATGGAACGTCCCACTTGGCCACGCGTGCCTTAGAATATTTCCCATCGGATATTTCAGGATCGTAATTGAGTATCATAAACCTTCGAGTCAGATGATAGTAACACTATAAAGACACTCCACGGCGATCGTAGCATTCTACTCCTGCATGACTTTGCCTATGATCGTTACACGAGTCTTCATTTGAGAATTCATCCTCTCGTGCGTTACTATTAACACACGCACACACACATATATGTATATATTATTCGTATTTGCAGGGCTTGGACAGCAGTGGACGACCGGCATTTATACTTTATTTTCGTATACGATATTACGTGGATACGCCATTGTTACTCAGGTAAGTTTCATTTTTCTTCTTTCAATGTCAAGAATGTATCCTAGCATTGTCGTACAGATATGTAGAAATGACGTGGTGGGGCAATTTAATAGTTACTTAAAATATTTTCGGGTGGTTACGGTGGGGATCGATTTATAATACTGCGAAACGACCCTTCTACCTTTGAAAATGCAGCCTTACGATCCCAGACGCAACAAACTAGTGGCTGACGATGGGATCGAAGTTTGCCAAAGGGCGCATGCAGGTCGCTCCGCAACGAAAACCTTCCGACTCCTGTCCAGTAGCCAGGCGCCCGTGTCTCGTACCTTGTAATTATAAATTATTACGTGGCGCGTGATTAATAGACTGTCTGCGTTAAGCGAAAATATTCGGAGGGTTAATTATAGTGATTCGCCCATTGCATTCGATTCCGAAGCCCTGACTGAATTGCCTTGGCGCATCTTTACTTGCATCTCCTGTATATTTCGTTGTACCATCTATATGTGTAGAAAGGTTATATTTATCTTCTGTGTTGCGCACATAGGTAAATATATATATATATATACACACACACACATACACACACCGGAGTGTCCGATCGAGTCTGATTCTCTTACCGATTTTTTTTTTAAACGCTGTGAGGAGCCCGAGGAGAGCGATACATATCGGGCGATTCATATTAACCGAATCGCATTCCGCTTCTAGTAGCCAAGCTTGAGTTTTATAGCCGGACAAACAAATTACTCATTCCTCTAGCCGCGAGGTGTACGGGGACGTTAATTTTTCCCCTCATTTTTTTTCCCCATTTAGCCTTCTTTTGTTTCCTTTGAATTCTTCTGAACGAATTATACGAAGCTCCGTACGACCTACCTTGGTATAATCGCGAAGCGTACACGATTTGCATAATTGTTAAATTCACGTTTTAACTATTATATTTTCATTGCACCTCTATTTTTTGAGTCTTCCTTAATTAGATATTTACGCCGGAATCGCGCGCTGCTGTGAATTGAAATTAGTAGATTATCTTTGGTATGCGGTACGATATTTTTGCGGATGTTATCCTCGAGTTTTCGCATTAGATCTGCGACGTATAAAAATTTCATTACAGCGAGACACGGTTAATTTGTTTGTAACGGCCATGAACAATGCAAGCCAAATGGGAATCAAAAAAATGTAGCCAAATGCAGTTTCACTTTTTTTTTTTTTTGATAAAGGCACATTTATCAGTGTAAAATTTAACAAAGCTGAAAACAATTTGTTTATTAATTTTTTTTACTCGTACCATTAATTTATATGCGTTTATACGACTTTACGGGAGCATTAGAATTACGACATGCGCCGTGACGTATTATTGTTTTCATAAACATTGATACTTTGTCTCGTGTACGTGTCCATATTGAATGCCAATTGTATGTATGTACAGTGGCGAGCAAAACTAGCTTCGAAGATAACTGGTTGAAAAAAATGCTGCAATATTATTAATAGGAAAGGCGTTATTGCCCGTCTGTGTACTGCATTGAGAAGATAGGGATTTCAAATTTAGCTGCTCAAAGTTCGTGATCGGGGGGTCAGTTGTTAAAATAATGGTACGTTCTGCAATGCCAATGCTAGGTGTTAATGCGATCTTGAACGTGAACTTGCAGGCTAGAGGATTACGTCAATATAGGATCAACTTATATGTGTCTAATACGTACATAAATTAATCAGGAGTTACTTTGGTATCCTTGCCATTTCTTTAACACGTCTCATAAATTTGTATAAGGATATGCTAAAATTTTTGTTGTTAAAGACGTATATTAATTCCTTTTATTATCTTGGTCCATTTATTTCTGTAATATCTTGATGTTTCTTTTTCTTAGCGATGAGACAACGCGTCATCACTATTACCTGCAGTTGCGCGATAATGTCGTCCGACATGGCGGCGGGGTGGAAAGTCTGCACCCCCATCATCCCCTGCATGCACCCGCGATTATTACATCTCTACTCGGGTTGGCGGGACTTGCCCTCCAGGCCGACCTCGGGGACTACTCCGAAGAACGTCACAGACCCCATGCCGGATCCGTCGGTTACTGCAAACCCACCGACTATCTTCCGCCCCATGTGAGTTTAAATATTTATTTAGTTGATTTTTCGAGCAGACATTTGTCAAGGTAATTGTATCTGTATTTAAAGATGTGTCTCGAGCCGAACGTCCTCAGTGTCTTGGCGGCTCAACATCGGGACAATCGTGGCCTCTCCAGGGAGGAGGCTGAATTGCAATATATCCGGGAGGCGGTGCTGTTGGAGGCGCCGCTCAACGCCCACCTCTATCGGCTTCGTCGAAGCAAGAGTGAAGCTGGACCAGGACGTATCCTCCTCGCAATCTGCGCTCGTGGTGTACGAATCTACTCCGAGGAGGGAACACCCCGGATCTTTGCCTGGAACAATATCGGCAAGCTATGCTTCGACGTAAGTGTCCTAGCAATATCATGTACTACGTTAAACGTTTAATATATTTTATATATTATTTGCCCAATATATAATCACATGAATTTGAATCTTCTGTACGATAGCGTAAAAAGTTTGAAATTCGCGCCGTCGATCATCCAGACAAGCTCACCCTGTACAGCGGATGTGACGACAAAAGTAAACTGTTGCTCGGTCTCTGCCGGGACACTCATCAGTTCTCCATGGCTATAGCACCAAGAGTCAACGAGGCGAGACGTCGGGAAGAGGAAGGTGAGTCCTTCACGGGCTACGAGTTCGATTTTGATCGTTCACATAGATCCATTCTCAATCAACTACGAGCTAGTATCATTGACCGTCTATTCTTCTTGCAGAGCGCAAGGTTCTACGTGATTGCTATATGTATCCAGCACGGTGCAAGCTCAGCTTGGCTGCGCGTGGCGCTCGTGGCGATCAACGGATATCAGTGATATCCAGCACTTCCTCGAATACTACATCTGGAATCGTTAGTGATCGCGTTCACAGTGAGGATGAACCCGATACGGCGCCTGCATCTACAGAATGTCTGCCTAGACTTACTGAGATACCCAATCACGCTCAGGCGCAGGCTGTTGTTAATGGAGTTGAGGCAGATGATCGATCCAGGACATCGTCACCTGTTTCCACTGTCGACGGTGAGTGCAGATGATTCATTTCTTTTAACGATCAATTGCGTATCTATATGTTACGCTACGGTTACAATATTTGATTATAAATTTTTGCTGGTCCCTAGAAGTTGATGGTGCCGAAACCGCTCCTTCTTCTGCATTACGTATGACCCTGAATGCTGCAACTGCCGCTGAGGGATCTCAGTGCAGCAGCAGCTGCAGCACGGTTGTAGTGGTGAGTGCACCTGCGAGCGGACCGCCTCCAATGCGTCGGCCATCCGCCTCTTCCAGTCTGGAACTTGGCTATTCTCATACTGCTCAGAACTCAGCCGTTTCGTCGGAAGCTGCGTGCTTCCCGGGAGCGATATACGACAGGTGTAAAAAGGCTGGAAAATACGCTGGTTAGTATCGTGGAGGTTTAGAAGCTTTTATGGATGCAGACGTTTTGTTTTTATTAGATATGTTTTTTTATTTATCTTTATTATTTTTCGTTAGGTACGGACATTGCTAGTGAGACTAGCGGAGTTTATACCGTGCGAAGCAGCGAAATGCAGGATGAAAGAATAACTGATTTGTATTCTCCTACGGGTGATGCTAACGAATCGTCGACAGCAAGTGACGTTTGCGCTTTGAGCTCTGTACAATCTACCACTGATGAAGCTTCAGTTACTTCTGGATTTTATACTATTCACAGCGGAGTGAGATCTGAGACAAGTGGTGTTTACACGGAGGATGTGAATACGGAGGATCAGGAGCCTATATACAGTGTGTGCAGGGGCGATGAGGATGTCAATAACCTGGCTTCGGGTATATCTGAAGTATCTCTGGATCCACCATTAGATGACACCAGATCCAGGAGTAATAGTATCCTTAGTGCGGGCAGCTTCAGAGGTGACGGAAGTGATCCTTCTGATGTGGGGCCATTACTGTCGGCGGATGAATTATCTGATCTCATCGTGGGACGTTATCCGCCAAGAAAGACCATAAGCAACTCAATGGATTCTGATTGTGATTATGTGACTATGCCACCTCCATTACCACCGCCAAGAACAGACTCAGATAGACAACTTCCACCTCCACCGCCTTATCCGTCCAATATCAATTACACTACCATCAAGTCCTCTAGGAGTAATGCTAACGTGGATCGTGAACCGCCACCTCCACCACCTTACAATGCAGTCAGAGGTGATTTTGTACCATTGCCACCTAGAAGGGCAGAGCCACCTCCACCACCTCCTTACACATCGCCCAGAGAGAGAATACAAATTCCACCACCTACTCCACCGAGAAATGATGCTGTTACTCCTAGAGAGCCACCTCCGCCACCTCCTTATCCTGAAATTCCTACTGATCGACAGGAGGCTATATCTACCCTGTATCCTGACAACGCAATCGAAGATGTTATCCCAAGGATTGCACCCAGCAAGTCACATTCTAATCTGTCTCCTATCAAAAACAACATAGTCCCGGCAATGTCAACAAACTTCACTGGTATCGCTAATGAAGGACCACCGATTACAGCTCCAAAACCACCGCCTAGAATACAACCACCGACGTATCCTGGTGATAAAATGAAACCGACTCCTGTCCATGCACCAGTTGCCGCTCTTGTGGTGGGTCCAAATAATTATTTGGATGTTCACGCGTCCAGAGGTGGTCCAGTATTATTGCCATATCTTGCACCACCACCTCCGCCACCGACAACGCATACCAGACAACCACCACCTCCACCGCCGAGCTTAGCAACTGTGTACACCAGTCAGGTTGCGAGGTCACAGATCGAACAGTACAAGCAACAATTGTATTCTGACGTGGACTATGTGATGTTTCCTCTGAAAGATCCAGCGGTTTCTAAACAAGAATACATTGACGCTAAACAGGGTTCTCTCCTTGCTGCAATGGCTGCTTATCCACCTCCACCGTATCCTTCTGTCAATAGCAAATCCTCAATGATGTATCGCAGTACTCCATATTTACCCGGATCATCATTCTCATCGCCTTCGAAGTATGCATCGAATCAGAATTTGAGCACCAGCGACATCAGTTCCAGTGGAAATTACTTGTTACATGGAAACATGAGCAGTCATTATGCAGCTAGTACCAGCTCCTTGTACAGTGGCGTCACCTGCTCGTCTGGTGGAAGTCATAGTCTCCGTCGTGAACCACCGGTACCAACGCATCCACACACACTTCATACATTCTCCAGAACTAGGAGCGACGAGAATATTTTGAAGAGTTTTGACTCTTCGGTAAGCAGTAAGATGCAGTCTCTTCCCCAGCCCAAGCATCGAAGGCTTCCACCACCACCACCTCCACCCCCTTATGAAATTCAGGTAACACATTTACAATATTTTATTACAATTTAAGGTTAAATTATTTTTTGAGTACAACAAGACATTTTTTTTCTTTACAGACTCTAGAGAAGAGTCAACCGCTACCGTCAGCCTCTTTGTCCGCGTCGTCTTCGAAGAAGACAACGAAGCCGATAAATAGATGCGACGTCGTGCCGCCTAGCGCCGTCGATAGACAAGATGGCAAAGATGACGGCATGCTGGATATCCGTACTTTGCGTGAAAAAAGTAGAAACTTAGATCTACCATTGATCTCGGCTCTCTGTAACGACAGATATCTACTGAAGCAGACGAAGGCCTTCGTTCTTCCAAAACATCCTAGCGAGGCAACAGTGCAATCGTCTTCAAAGAGTGTCTCGAGGAGTAACGGTGGGACGTCAAGTAGGAATAAATACCCAGTGAGCGGTTTGTCTACGACACAAATATCAAAACCACCTAGAAAGTCATCGACAAGTACGCACAGGCATCCAGCTGAGGTTAAGGGTAACGCGTACAAGGTGAATACAGCACCAGGATTATCGCCAGCTAAGAAAGATCCTACGAGAGCATTTCATTCGTAACACTGGCCACATTCCTGTAATCACCTCTTATGATAAAGAATATGAATTTTTCGAAGGTATACGTTTCAAGAGGATACCATTACAAATTCTATAATGCACACCATTCAAAAATCGCTCTAAAGTCTACAACGAGATTTTCACGTAGTATCGTTTCCATAGACCGTGCTTCTTCAACTCAGGGTGCCATTTTATCTCGCTTATCGTCACGATACTGCTGGCCAGGGTTCGGGTACGCTTACTGGTCTATTTAATTAACTTAACTATATCGTAAAGCACCTAAAACATACGCAGTTCGATGTGTATCGATAAGTTCAATGCATTTGAGCCTTTGTGACAATCAGTATACATAGATAGTACACTTGAACTTTTCTTTGAGATCCATCTTATGCTTTCCACCCGACCCATGTGTCGTTTTTATTCACTTATCATTTATAGCATTATTTAAGCGGTCGCAACGCTACGTTGCGGATCATTATTGAATATATTTCGAAACCCCCTATTTGTTGGTCTGCCTCTCTGTGTCATTTTAAGACGATCCTACTGCGGAAGAACCGTAACCGGATTAAGTCGTATTTATTGGTCGTGTTGTCGTTGCGCGAAAGACGGCATACGTTCAATTGTCATTTGCTCAATTGTATCTGGCTCGACAGGTCGCACGATAAAATTACTATCTAGGCGGGAATAGCAATAAAAATTCTAACGACTGGTCGAATGATCGCTACTTATTCATAATGTACGATAGTTCTTTTAGGTACTAATTGCACACCCACGCACGACAAATATATATATATATATATTTTTATACTCTGAGAGAAACTCGTAGTTGTATTCGTTACATGCTAGAAAAAAATTCTACTATTTCACACCTTGACGTCCACAAGTGTAAGGATATATGTATTTATTTCAAACCAATCTCTTATCTGTGTAGTATCTCGTCATATGAGCGTAATAGTGCTTAGCGATTTTTAAAAAATATTTTTTTCCATCGTCTTTCGAGGTACGAGAAACTCGCGGCACGAAGACTTTGGCGAACGCAGCCATTTTTTAATACTTTATTTCAATTTATCCTAAGATATTATGATGCTGTACTTTTTGGTACGCGTATGAATACTGTGTCGCATGAGATACAGCCTTAGTGTTTTTTTTTTGTATTATCTTGATTAGATTTTTGCAAAATTTCTTCGAGATGTGGATAGTTTCCCTCTCGCTTTCTCTCTCTCTCTCTCTCTCTCTCTCTCTCTCTCTCTCTTTCTGATTTCAAGTTATAGAATAAAATGAACAATGTTATGACTACGGACGATGGTCAATGATTCTGCAACCGTTGTATACGATTTGAACGGCATACTTGTCATGCTTTACAATCGAATGATCTAATCCGAACATTTTAGCGCATTTATGGCGCAACATTTATTGTAGCTTGTAATGTAATGGGTAATGATTTTAGTCGTAACACTGAACTATATTGAATGACGATTAGATATTAACGATAGAATACGATTCATGTCTGTAAATATTAACGCGTGAAACTGTTGGATTTGATGTAGTCGAAAACCTCATGTATTTACCACGCGCCACCTCATCTACGAATAATAAACATTTTTTAATGAAAGGAATTTGGTGATTACATATATTTATATTTGTCCTACATATCCTTATTATTAAAGTTCTAGGCGAGTTTAGGATGCATCTATGTATCCTATTTTAATTATTTTTGTCTAAGGTCATACTGAGCTTGTATATTTGTATTTGGTATATATGAACACCCAAAAAACACTTACGTGTAAAAAAATGTCGCCAATTACAGGAATGCTGTTAATTCCTTTAGCAAAATGTATTGAAATCATATTATTAATCACAAGTGCATAAGTCACTACATATCTGCTTATTATATGATGTAACACTAGCTCATCATTTTAATTGTATTTTAAAAATTACGTATAAGATCTTTGCTATTCTTTTATATTACTACTGCTTCTCATATTTTATTATGATTTAATGGGCCTTTAATAATTAATAAAACTTTAAAAGATTCCGTATTGAGTACTACTTGGCGGGTCCGTGCCAGGAATTCTAAAGTACTTACTTTGAACTTACTAATAGTATTCTAAGACTATATGTTTGTTACTAGGCTTTTATCATGGTTATTTTTAACGAGTTATTGCTAATGTGCTGTATATAGAAAGTTGACGTTGGTTTTCAATTTGAAAATTGGCATAATGAACGCTAATTTATATCAAGCAGTGCACGGACCCGCCAAGTAGTACTCGATAAGGTATCACCTAAAGTTTTATGAATTATTGAATGATCATTAAATCATAATCAACTGCGGGAAACAGTAGTATTGTAGGAAATTTTGAAAACACAGTTAAAATAATGGGCCAGTGCTGGATCATATAATTGGCAAACATGTAGTGACTTACGTACTTGGCCTCAATAATATGATTTCAATACTTTGTGTTAGAGGAATTTACAGCACTCCTGTACTTGACGTAATTTTTTACACGTAAGTGTTTTTAGAGGGTAAGAGTTTACTCGGGTAAAGAGTCTTGGCGGTCCGTGTCCTGTACAGTTGGTTGCCTGTACTTGGCGCAAGACTCGACCGAGTCTCTTGGTAATAGCATGATGTTGGAACCTTCGGATTAAATACTTTTTTTCGAAGAATATCGTGCTTAGCTAACACGTGGAGCGCGAAGTCAGTCCCTAGAGAGTCATTGTGAAGTTTCCGTTCAGCTGGCGTCAGTCCCCAGGGACTGACAGGGACTTTTTGTTTAGGCGGCGTCCGTGGGGACTGGCAGTGCGCTCGCTCGCTATTGGCCGAACCGAAAGGATAGCAAAATCGGTACCGCTCAATGAAATAAAATCTTTGCTACTCACGCTCCAGTTTATCTATTTTATTATATTTCAGTGGCCGATCATTGCAATCATAGTACTATTCCTGTAGTCTCTAAACTCGTAACGATAATTATCGGTATTGTTGGAAAACGAGAATTTCATTTTATCCAATAGAAATATTTTTCTTTTTTTTAGGTTTAAGTGTTGACTGGACAAAATTCAGTTATCGGTATGTAACGAGTAGGAAGTATAATTAGAAAGGTAATGAAAGTTTGTATGTTGAAAGTGGTTGGATTGTTGCGTGATGATTAGTAGTGTTAGTTGTCATCACTGGTAACGCAAGTGTACCTACTTTAAGGTTTTTGATTGGTTGAGTAACCTGCGGAAAGAAGAATAAAAAATCAGCTGTACGGAAGAAACCGCAATCTAAATAATTAAGGTTATACGGCAGCATCACGAATATAAACGGGCAAGAAATACAGAAGTGCAAACTCGTAAAGTACAACTTTTTTTTATTAATGGAAATGTACACATTGAATCAGGAACCACAGCAAGGAACAGCTAGAAGTATTACAAGTTGCAAAATATATCGGAGTGCAGACTTGTCGCGCAGCATCCGGGAAGTCGGGGGAACGCTTAAAGGGTGTCTGGACTCAGGACTTACTGTAGAATAAGTGCAGAATTATGCCGTGTCTTGTAATCGAATCTTTCACAACATGAAAAGTAACGGCAAATTCGTCATCTTCTACGGTCATCTTAGTGGTAAACTCACCTAGCGTTGTATTAACGTCAGAGCCGAGCCCTTCAAAACATACCTGGCGGTTCTTTAACGGTGGTGAACCCATCAATTCATACTCAACCAGACGCATTAATGTAAGATCACTACCTGTATCGACTAAAGATACGATCTTACAGTCCTCTAATTGCACTTCTTTCTGATACTTCCTCTTCTCCGGACGCGACACAACATACACTTCCTTCGTCTTTGACGGGCAATTCGCCGCGATATGCCCGTACCCGTTGCACTTAAAACACTTCGTGCCCTTATCCTTTTCTGGGCAGTCTACACCTACATGGTCCTTCGCTCCGCAATTAAAGCAATGTTTCACCTTTGTTGCTGCTCCAGTGTCGGTCGTTCTCTTCCTATCCTTATCGTCGGTGCGTACTGTCTTTTCATCCTTCCGTTCGAATGGTTTTGTTTTCACTTTCGCCATTTCTCGCTTAATATTATCGTACTGTACGAATCGCTCCTTCATTTGTTTCACATTTTTAGCGCCGTAAAGGATTGCCTTGTGGGAAGCGTCGTCAGGTATCCCTTCGATGATATATTGTATCACCGCACGCGTTTCGATCGTTGCTTGGGAAGCGATTTCAAGCATCTTGTACGTATACTCTTGATACGTTTCATCCGCTCTTCTTCTTCTTTTGCTCAGCTCTCGGTGGACTTGAAGACTGTCAACTATTTCTTCGAATTCTTCCTTCAGAGCTTTTTTCAGTTTACTCCATGTTTTGGCACATCTCTCATATCTCACGAACAACTTCGCTGAACCCTCGAGCAGTCGTTTTGCATATGCTACTTTTTGGACGTCGTTCCAACTGCACATCGATGCCATTTCTTGAAAGTCGTCCAGCCACCGCTGTACATTTAAATGACCATCGCCGCTAAATTTTTCCAACGAACCTTCCACGTCTTTAAATGTCAATGTCACCTATCGAGGCGCCTGTCTTTGCCTGCGTATCACTGGTGTTACATGGGCATCTTCATCTTCACCATCTTCTTCGTCGTCTTCGCTTTCGTTGTAGTTGTCATTGTCGGCGGCGACTTCTTCGTTGCGATGACCGTTTTCGTCATTACGATCACCATCTCGATTTGTGCTACCATCGATAACTTCTTCGTCGTCTTCTAAGTCGTCGTCGTTACCTTCGTCTTCTTCTTCTTCTTCGCCTTGTATTCCGTGTTCCCTTTCTAACTTCAGCGCGGCCATTAAGCGCGTCAATAGTAGTCGCTTTCTACCCGCCAACCTTAGTCGTCGTCTTCAGAGTTCTGCTTTGATTTCAGGGATCGTCATCTGAGCTACCTGCTCGTCGGTCAACCTCGTTGGTTGTTCGGTATCCGCCATGATATATGCTGAATCACACGAGTCAGAACTTCACTGATCACTTTGCACTTATATAGTGATATTCAACAAGTTCACCAGACGCTCACTCAATCTCAATCCCAATCCCGGCTGAGCCCCCAAAAATTGTGGAATAAGGAAATAGGGTTATTCTACGAACTGTAATAATGGCATTCAGATGAGGGAGAGAGCGAGGGTCGTGATGGATTTGGTGACGAACGTTTTAATTGACAGCTAAGATGTTCTTTATTAGAAAGGGATCGAATACTGCACGCTACAGGTTGCGGACACGTCCGCACTGTCCGACTGTTAAACTAATTCTAGCCTATTTTCTAATACACATTCGTACCCAAAGTCACTCACATCTGTTTCACATCCATTCATACTTGCATTCTTTCCTTTTACTCGAGACATTACTGACGCCGGGCAACCTGAGTCGTCGCGACGGTCAAGTACTTGTTCGACTATTGTCTCTATCCTAATCCTTAAATTTACTGCCTTCAGCATGCACACTCACTCAAGCCTTCCTAAGAAAGACTTTTGTCCCGATTCTACATTACTATTTCATGAGCCGGTTTCTTATACTGATCTGTTAGACGCTGCTGTCTTATCCATTACAATCCTTCTTTTTTACTATATTTATTTCTTCGTCATTTCCTTATTTTTTTACTTCATTTTTTATCTCTATGTCCCTATTCCTTACTTCCGTACTTTCATATTTCTTTACATTCTTATTCTATTTTTCTTTCTTTATTTTTTAATTTATTCTTTCTTTACTCATTTTCTTTCTTTCTGCCGTCTTTCTTCGCTCTGTTTCGCTTCACTGTCTATTGTGCTTATCTTACTTGTCCTATCGGACACTGATCAGAGAAAATAAAATTCGTCTTTGGAATTTATTACTTTAAATTGGTAGACCTAACAAGGAAACCTTGGTAGGTGTCCGCCTCCGATTTTTTTTTCGTTTTCACATATGTTGTAGTACTCGTGAAACTAAGCGACACGTGTTTTTTCTTATCGGCAGAAACTGAATTTTTGGGGGTGAATACCACCGCCGAAAATTGGGGTATTAAACACTCATTCAAATATTTCACATATAAAGGCGGTATTTTTCACAATGAAACCAATTGGAAAAATTTTCTCACAATGAGATCAAAAATGTGCTTGTGGTTTTGGGTCAGTTTCACTTAGAGCAGTATGGGTGCTTTTTAGCACGTTTTACATATAAAACATCGTTTGTTTATTGGACTGGAGTCGATCTTTCGCGATTAACTTACCTTTTGCGTTTGATTTATCGCTTGAACGTAACTAACGGAAAATGCTCTCTGTGAAAACGCAGTTGTTGAAGAATCGTGTCGCGCCCCCTAGCAGAATTTTCTGGAATTGCAGCAAATGCTCAACGGCGCTATCTGGCGGATTTTCCCGATACTACAGTAAGTGTTTAACAGCGTCGTCTACCGGAATTTTCCTGAATTAATGGAAAATGCTTCCAGCGAAAATGCAGTTTTAGAAAAATAGTTGCACGCCCCCTAGTGTAATTTTTCGGAACCATAAGAAGTCCTTAACAGCGCCATCTGGTGGAAATTTCCTGAGCTAACAAGAGTTCTTCCCATGAGAATGCAAATTTCTATAAAAATATAGCGTACATCAGTCAGGGGAGTGAAGCGTAGTCACACAATGTGATACAAGAGTAAGTAAGGAGATGAGAAGTTGGCGAGAAGAAATGAGGTTGAGAAGAGAATGCATGAAAGGAAACACGGTTAATGTGGAGTGAAAAGAAGAGAAGGAAAATGAGAAAGATGAAATATTGCAGTTTAGAAAGATGGTCAGGAAGGCAGATAATCAGAATTTAGGATAGGTTAGATTTTTGCAATGACAATAGACACAGATAACGTTTCAAAATATTTATTGACATATATTTTTCTTCCAAATAATGTTGAATCATGTGTAACTTGATTAAAACCGAAATTATCAATAAACATCTTGTAAAATGACATTACAATATAAGGAGAGTATTCTATCACATCCAACACAACTTTTAATGTAGAAATAAATTAATACTATTACCGTCTTTTCCTCGTGTACTATGATACATTTAAAGTTATAAAAATAATAAAAGAATTTGTATCTGCGTTTAATACACTAAGCAAGCTTATACTTTCTCCTTACAAGATTGTAAGCAAGCCATAAAAAAAGCTGTAGAATGAAAAATTCATACCATTAAAATAAAATATAGCTTAATTCTTTCAATGTCAAACGAAATTTATCTAATTGCGTCCCAGTGTTAGAAGAAAATAATAACTTGTACATACAGCTGACGGCTTCGACTCGGAAGTTCTTTGGATTGCTAATTATGCCTATTAGATATAACATTTATGTAATGCACCCTTGACGCACTGTTGCTTCAATGCCAAGAAAAGGGAAGAACTCATTTCCTTACTCGGTGTTGATATGACCCAATGTTAAAAATGTCTATTATAATTCTCGCATCAGCATCCACGATAAATGAACTTACCTTAAGAATCTGAATTCTACCTGAAAGATGTGCTGAATGCTATATTGGTCAAAATCAAATACAATTTTAAGTATATCATTTTAACCGTATCTTAATGTAGTATTTAGAACGTATGATCAATAAAACATAGAGCAAATATGCTAGGTGAACCAAAACGTATTATTTGAAGCAATAATTATATATATTATATATAAAGAGAAAAGATCAAAAGTTAGTGTTGAGTGACAAGGTTAAGGATAAGGATAAAAATAAGGCATTGAGGAACCATTTTGTTTTTTTTTATTGCTACTGTTGTAGTTGTTATAACATGATATTATGATATGATATTATGGCGAATTCATTTGAGAGATTGGTGACATTTTAAAAAAATACAAAAATTGTTCCCAGCATGACTTCTTCATGGATAATGTGAAGTTTCATATATAGTACTGAAATAACGAAGCTACGGAAAAGCTGTTACCTGCAAAGAAGGAGCTTCGGATTGACTAACATAAGAAACTCTTTAATCCTTTCTGTGCGAATAGCGTGACGCTATACGCTATGCATTTATATACGCGTCATTTGGCTCGTAATTATCTATGAATGAGTGAGTACAATAGAAAGAATGACAATGACTGGATTTACTGGACTGGGAAGAAAGTAAGGTAGAATAGATAGGAGCTTAGAACTGATTAGAATTTTGAAAAAATAGTTGAGAAGTTTAGAGCGAATGTGAACTTGTGAAATGCAGGAAGTGTGTGAAGAAATACATAGATTGAACATACTTAAGGATTTGGCTACGTTATTGGATTTAAAGAAATTAAAGATTTAAAGAAACTATTATATTAATTAATAAATTATTATATATGTATAAATATTTAATATTAATTTTTTTTAGTAAAACAAAGTAATTAAACAAATTAACTGCCTATATTCATTGCTAATGTCCACTTAAGTGCTCAGTCTTTAATTAGAAATATCCTGAGACATAAATCCTCTAAGTTAATTTGCCAGTGGTGGTACGTGGTCTGACAAATTCAATAGGTGTACATTTCTTATGGCAAAAAATCAGGTTTCACGACTGGAAGGTTAATTATTTTTCATAATACAGTGATTTGAAGTAAAGCTCAGAGAGTCTTATTAATATTTCAATTCTATTTTGCAATACAACAGATAAATCTTAACACTTGTGTATAATCATTTATTCACTATAAGAAACTTATCTGAAGCAGCTTCTTTTCTAAAGAATCCCAGATTACTATTTGTCTTTTGTGACAGTCATTACATAATATTTCTTAACAGAGACAAGTACCCCATAGAAGTTTTTAAGACCTGTGAACGGAATCGTATTTAATGGTGAATCTTCTTAGTTGCAATTAGTCTTCGGTCTTATATTTGTCAACATTTCCAGCGAAAAGGTACTGAATTATCCAGCAGTTAAGCAAAGCGGCTGTTGTGATCTTGCGATACAAAACTTAATAATCGTTTTATCCTCTCTTGACATGTCGTACCATTTGCAATTGTAAAATGCATCGTGTATGTTAACGCTCTGAGAACTTGTTGGAATAAAAGTTTTGTGAATATTTTCAAAGATATAACAGAACATTCTTCTTACGACATACCTCTAAATATAAATGCTGGCCAACCGCGCAATGGGAGAAAAGTACGAAAACAATAAGAAACTCGTACATGATTAAACATGCAAGATCTGATCCCGGTTCCGTAGTGACATCCTGTACACATTGAACTAATAAGTAGTACTACTAAGTAATCAAATAATATATCAAATAACACAACCCTGTGCAGTTATATTTGTAAAAGATTCATAAATACTCACTATTAAATATAGATAGCAAAGAAGGCTTATGAGTATACCTGCACCAACTAAATGACCAAATAAAACAACATTGAATGCCTCTTTTATGCTATTACTCATTTCTATAAAAAAGGGAATTTGAAAAAATTTGCATTATCTTGACACTTAATTAATTATATCACAAAAAAAGTGCAATATACCTCAAAAGCCTTATGTGTTGCTTAACAAGAGTTTTGACATTGTAATAGCCTTTGTTTTTATCCAAATTACGTAAACGAATTGCGAGAACCGGCAACTAAATATAAAAAACAAGCGTAAACAATAAGACGTTAATTGCAGTATTGCTAAGTGCAGAAATAATTGCGATCGGTAATTCAATAATATATGCAATTATGTAAGACTGCATACTCTGAACGTTAAATATCAAATACATGAAGTACGGTAAGTTGTATATAGTTCCTGCATTAACACTCTCTGTTAAGATATAATAAGACAGAGGATCCATTAGTGTTGGATGGACTGACCATATTTGGTCCTTCGTAAGCACACTGGGTATTTGAAAGTACAGTCGAAATTTTGGATTCAGATTCCTCCGAATCTGCGTAAAAACATCTATAATAAGTAGTAATAAGTTTTCACTGGTCGAGCCGCGTGAAAGTGCAACTGCCGAAAACGATTTGAAAACTAAGCTTGACTCTCAAATACCCAGCATGCAGGTGGAAGGCGAAAAGGAGAAGTTTTCAAAGGGAAAATTAAAAGTGTTCATTACTCACCAATTTTAAGTTTAATAACTAGTGGCTTCAGATAATATGTTGGAGCTACAAGTACAACAGACATCATTAGCATTGTCATAAAAAATCTCGACATGTTTATGTATATCATGAATGCCTTTTTTCCTCAGGAAACATGCAATTGTATTCATTGAAATCAATTAGCGCTGCCGACAATATTTTCCCAAATTCGTGATTGTAGTATCTCAGTGTAGCCAACTTGATGATCTGTGTAAAGCAGATACTCTCTTGCAAACTCCAAACCATGTATTCAAGATCATCCAGGTTAGGAAAGAGATCTGCGTATTCAAAGATAAAAACAGCAGCGTAGTAACTGAAGGAAAGAAAATATCGCACATCGCTTCGAGCTTGAGGCCACACGCCAAGTGCTGTGAGAAGACGTTTGTTTCCAATCTATCAATTTTACGCCTTGCAATCGTCCTAAGATAAGGGTAAAGCTAGCCACAGAAATGCAGGATTGGATTGAAGAGAACACTATGGGATCAGAGAGTACTCGTACTTCCGATACATAATACAGAATCTCATATAGCTTATATTAGACAATCAAAACAGCGTATTCGTGACGTGTATCGTGTAATTTGTGAATTATTTCTTGAAAATTTATAAAGCTAGTCAACATAATTATAAATTACTCATGTTTCATGATACGTGTTATATGTATCAATAATAATTCACAGAGAAGATGCTATTGGTATAATATAGTATAATACTCACGCACACTGTCACCTCGACCATCTTCCTCGAGAACTTGCGGACAACTGACGAGTGATTTCTTTTCGTTGAAGTTCTTGAGCTGTTCATCAATATTTCCTTTCTTTTGGAGAGACTGAAATTGTACATATAATGTCTTCTACGTGCATTCTTTACGCATGAGCAATATTCAATTTTATATTGGATTTAATATTTACATTGTCAATGTGCGTGGTACCTAACGCACCTGCTGTGTTACATCCAAATTTTCTGTTCAGGTTAGAAACTTTTATTTTACTTCGCATCTTCTTTCTTATCCATCGTGACTATAAGAGGTGTTCAGTGAATATATGATTTTCTTGAGGTATTGTATTTCAATAGTGCAAAGTGCGCTGTTGAGATTACACTAGTGAGGATTGGTGTCAGTTGAAACACAGTGTCCAATGAAATAAAAACAATTAATACGCCATTTATTGGTAGTGAACGCATTATAATTAGCTGATCATGTGTAATGTTGTTTTAAGAAAAAAGTGACCAAAATTTTACAAGAATATTCTGTGAGGGTCATTGACTATATTAATTAAGATATAGTTGTTTTGCGTCTCAACCGACATCAGCTTTTTCTATGCCCAGAGATTTACTAATTTGTAAGACATATGACAAAAAAAAAATAAGACTGTCTTAAATATATGACTTGAGCAGAAAAGACATAAACGCGTCAGCACTGCGTCATTGACGCACCGATAAAGTTTATTTTTATGACATCCATGATCACAAAAATCATAGTCTATATAATAATCTTCGCTGGATTTCATTCTGTTCGACGACACTTCTGACCTCATTGATCGGATATTTTATGAAAATTATGATTTTCAACAGCCTTTATTTTATAAGGCATCGCCGTGCATACATGCTTCATCGTCCATACACTCTTTGAGGTGCGAGACAAGTGAAAGTATTGAATGCTCAGTGAAAATTAGTTTATTTAATCAAGGGGTTACATACCTCAAGCCGAGCGAAAAATGAGCCATTTTAGGGAATTTTTGGTCAAGGATGTTAATATTGAAAATAAAATAAAAAAAAAGTTACACATTATTCATTGATTCGATAATTGCTTAATAAAATTTTTGTTATACATACAACTTTCTTGGAAATTTTTCCTTTCGTTGTTCACACTCCCGTCAACCATGCAGTTGGAACATGGCGTTATCGTTTGCATGATTTTTTATGAAAAAATCATTTTTTTTCAAAGACAATACATTTTTTTTTGAAATTCAAAACTTCCCCGGGGCAGACTATAACGACAATAGTACTTTAGAAGAATCTTTTGGAATTTTACAGATTCATTCAGTCAAAAAGGTGGAATCATGCAGACACTAACGCTGTGTTCCAAATGCAGGAGTGAGGGAAACCTAAACAAAAAAGCAATTAATTTTTGAAGATTTTGTTTAAACAGCTAAAGGATCAATAAATAATGTGTAATTTATAATTTATTTTATTATTTATATTAACACAAATTTCCTAAAATAACTCATTTTTCGCTCGGCTGGAAATGTGAATCCGTTAATTTTTAATGCTCGAGTTAATCCTTTAATAAGCCAAAATTCATGAAGTCGATAGAATTACATGAATAGAATTTTTAATAAAAAATCGATACATGTGTTTACTAAAACTGCATAATTCTTCATTCATGACAGTGTGAGCTACAGGAAAGATCGCAAAACGGATAAATATGCCATTGCCGTTTTTAAAACCTGTGTGGAAAACGGTTTTAAAGTAATGCTAAATGTCACAATAAATCGAGTCACCACTATTGTATCTTACTTACGTCAGTTAATGTACTTAAACAAAAAATTCCAAATTTGCCAGATGTTAAACAAAGCGGCTTTTGCGATCGTGACATACAGAGAATAATTAGTCTGGCATTTTCCGTTGGCATATTGTACCAATCACAATCATACCAAGCTTCGTAGACTCGGGTACTCTAAATTACACAGTAATAAAAATAAAATAAAGTAATCCACATTCATTGGATATTAAAAGATATGTAATACCTCTTGAACGAGACTCTCGCCAACAGTACAATGTGCATAAAGCACAAGAAGAACCAAAAATGCAAAAGTTAAAAATGTGGCGAGATCGGCATTTTGTCCGTGTGCGAAATTCTGCATTAAAATGGCTCAGTGTTATAAAAAATTATTATAACATAAAATAATATAAAAATTTGTATTACCGTTAAAATTTGAAACCCGAGCACACAAACCAAAGAGGTTGCACCTACCAGGTGCCCTAATAAAATGGCACTGAAAGCTTTGTCTATGGTTTGTCCCATTCTATAATAAATAATCTTCACTTATTCACTGCCTATGTTTTGAGGTTAGCCAATAACCAGACTCACCGCAACAGTCTCTGATGAGTCAGCACGACGTCCTTTATATCCTGACTACATTGTGACGGGTCGCTATTGATACTGCTAATTCGTAACGTGAGCACAGACAATTGTCCGCAAACATGAAAAACCAGCGTAACCATCAGACAATCTGCTGCGCTCTGACCAAAACCACTCACAAAGCCAAACGGGAGATGAGAAAGATAGGTTATCATATAAGTATGTGTGTCATTGACATTGTACAGTAAGTAAAAACGGTACGGTAATTCAAAAGTTGAATTGGCACTTTCAGTTTCGATTGGATCTATAATAAGAGTGACAACAACAAAAAAATTTTTTTTGCGTTCTCCACAGTATGTAAAAAGTTTAAATAGTTTTTACACTGTTTACTTATGCATGTCCATTACTCACCATTTCCTAAATTTCCAAGTATAGGCTTTAAGTAATACGAGGATGCGGTTAGTGCAACAAACGCCATTAAAAGTTTCATAAACGTCTTAGACTTTGAATTATACGATAAAAATATTTTTTGCTCATCGACAGATCTGTAATTGTGAGCTTGAAAATCCTTTCTCATTTCCATTATTAATTCTCCTAATTGACGATTATAGACTCGCATCATGAGCATGCGGATAAAAATTTGTGAGAACGCCATGTTCTCGGTTAGGTTCATGACTACGTGCTCGAGATTTCCGATAAAGAGAAATAGATCGACGTATTCCATTGTCATGTGATACGCAAAATAACCGAAGTTTATCCAGAACCAAATATCTCTGGGTTTTTCCGGCCAAAATCCGAGCATCGCGAGAAGCCAATGATTCCAGTTCATGATATTTGCGGCGCGATCAAAGTCATCTTGTCCCTAATTAAATAATTTCTCTGATACAATTAGTTGTTTAGTAATATACAATTATTAACGTATAATGCATTATACCGTTTGTGACTGCAGTACATATTAAGTACAAAAAAAACTTTTAATATACAACTCGAGAGCAATATAATAATAAAATTGATTTAATTGAAAAGTAATTAATTCACGTGGAATATTCAAAGTGCAATTTTTAAATATTTAAGGTCAGTCTAATTCACACTCACGCGCATCGTAAAGGCCATTGTTTTATGTGTCCAGTTCACTACGTGGTAAACTGTAGAGTAACCAGTTGCAACGGTGCAAACAAATTCTCAGAATGCTCCTATTGGCCATACAATGTTACCAGTATCCAATAAAAATGCAAGCATTGCAAACAATTTCCTTTCGAATTTAATCTGCATATTTCATATGCACCTGCTACCGTCTCCGGCTGCGGTGCTGCATACATAATATTTCTATTTTTCCAGTGAAAGCAATTTCTGTGCATAGTCGATAGGTAATGCGAGTAATGATACCTTTATATGCTAAAAATGTTATGCGGTAGCAAAATTGAAATTACGCGAAAACTTGGGAGGCAACTTGCAGTATAGTGCAGCAAAACATGTGCAGTGCAGTTACACCAATCAACCTTACATCATCGAGAAACTACGATTCATTGATATTTTCATTGTGCCATTTGCAAATACAAAATATACTCGGGGATCTGAAAGTGCGCTTTTCTTATGTAATAAATATAACCAGTCTTATAAATAACAACTATGCGATATCCACGGATATTTACACATACGTGACTTTTACGAAAATTCCTTAAAAAGGAGCTGTATTCATTTCAGATTGTATGCGATTTTTGGCTATAACATGAAAATCATCATTTGCAATCTTATTACTGTGGCAAAACACAAAAAAATGGAAAGAGTGATTTATCTCAATTCAAATAAATGGTGATAATTACCAAAATTTGATTTGATAATGAAAGGTGATTTCAACATTTATATAAATTATTATATATTATATTTTAACAATAGTATAAAATAGAAAATGAATATCATACTTGTACTCAGTGTTAAAAATCCATTTCGATGAGGTAGGAATGATTTTTCAATGCAAAATATTATATTTTTGACATCAGTTAACAGATGATAGATCCAGCGATGAACATGACAACTGTTACACGACCAGATTTTGTTACATGGACAGATCACGAATTTTCGTTCATCTTCACTTATTATCCAGAATTATGTCCTAGTCTTGTACACCAAAGAAAAACAATTTTCTAAATTACGGATTAGCATGCATGATTATTATTTTCAATCAGCACAGGAGTAATAATTTTATCATTGATATAGTTGATCATGTATAAAAATAGTGACGTTAGGTATAAGGACCAGCAAACGCATCCTTAAGTAATAGAACCAGTAAATGAACATGTCTACATAAAACATACAATTCGAACGTGAAAGTTCATTTACTAATGTGACATCTTCGTTAATGCATTGTCGTAGTCCCACATCAAAGTTACGTCATATGAGTGTATAGATGTATGTGGAACAGAAATAAAAATTAAATTATTATCTTCGATTAAATATATAGATGAAGCGAGCATTAAATATTATATTATATATTATATGATTCTGTCATATATTATATGATGCTGTGATCCTTTTGTGATAATTATTAAAATTTTGTACGGTGGAATCGATCGGTACGATTGCGTGACGAAGTAAGACCAATGGGGATAGTTCGATGAGTTGCATCGATTTTGAAGTCTTGAACAGTGGAGGCGCAGTGCATTGGGAAATCTGGTTCGTGCAACATAGGGGTTCGGTAGTCTTAAGACAGTCAATAAAACTGACACGCAGTTTCGCTTAATTCTTGAAACACCATTTTTCGTAAATGCCCAGTGAAATTTATAGCATTGTGATAAAAGTAATAAGTGCGAATATGTGCCTTTTCATAAAAAATTTCCGTGCTTGGTGAAATATTATTCCTTATCAAAACACTGCTGGACACATGGAAGATAGAATTATAGTAAGCCGTAGAGAAGTAATATACTGTAGCTAAATACTCATGGTTTCCGGATGGAAGTCGTGTCCGTGTTCAACCTTGTGCCGAAGTTTCGCAAACGTTTCGTAGGCGATCAACTGATCAGTTAAACAATTTGTGATCGGCCGAAGCACTGATCCGATCAGCATCGGAGTCTACTAACTCTGATGATGTAGACTGAAACATTTGTCAAATCTCGTCACAAAGCTGAACACGTACGCAGCTTCTGTTCGGAAACCATGAGTATTAACGATAATATTGGCCCCGAAAGCCTAAAATCTCATACTATGGCTTAATTTGAATGTTTAGAATTTAATAAGTGATTAGATTACATTGAGAAGGACAGAAAAACGCGGACTAATTATATGGCATAGTAAATATGTTTTGTCTATGCTGTATAAGACAGTCTCAGGAATGATTAGAGATAGATTACTGTTAGACATATTCGAGACGTATCTTATACTGCAATCAGACTGCAAATGTTTACTTGAGTTATAATACTTATTTCATTAAAGACAAAGCGGTTAGTAAATTTAGATTTTAAAAATGTGATGATTTCGGAGTGTGAATTCAAGAATTTTTTATGGAGTCCTTATCATTACTGATATAAGTGTTACAGTATATCAAAGATATACGTGTATTTTGAAGAAAATTTGTCTTTCGCTAAACAGATAGTGACTGTTCGAATGAAACCTTAATGTGATGTAGCTTTAAGACGCAATAATTAAAAACGTTACAGTTGAAGAAATAAATTGATTGTAAAATTGCCCATTCACATCGTTTCACATCTATTTTCAAATTATGTTTTGTACACATTTCTCTATGCATTTTCATCAATTATACCACAGTACGTAACATGGATACATAAGCGAGGGATGTTTTAATGACCTGGAAAGTAAAAAGTCAATAATTGTACAAAATGAAAATTCCTTTCATGTAAATTCTTACAAAATTTCCAAAGACGACTCACATTGCTGAAGCTATCTAAAGAAAATACGTAAAATTTCGCAGCTGTCAATTGTAAAGGCCTTTGTGCACGTAACATGCACATTATTAACGCTTTTTGGTAGATCAGTGGCATATTATACCATGTGCATTGAGCACACGCTTCGTGTATTTTTGTACTCTATAACAATTCGGTTATTGTCATACAATAATCATACAACGTTTGACATGTTTTACCTCGTGTATCAGACATTCGCCAACGAAGCAATATCCGTAAAGCAATAAGATCATAGAAGATACATACAGCACAAAGCAGCATAATGCTGATATGTCAGCTAAATCACCACTATTCTAAAAGCAATTATTCAGGCTGTTTATAGGGTAACTCGAATAATGTAAAAAAAAGGGGGATTTAAGATTAATAGTATGTTGGTTTCAAAAAAAAAGCAAATGTAAAAACAGGCAAAAAACTTCCTGCCACCATTTAAAAAGTTATACAATTTAGGTAGGTAAACTTTCATGTAAAATATATTATGCAAACCATGGTTCTTGAAGAATAATGAACAATTTTTATAATGAAAGACACATACCGCTATAACGTTATAGCAAGTGAGGCCGAGAATAACTGTAGTTCCTACTACTTCTAAAAGCAAAACGAATTGAAAAGTATCATCCAAAGATCTAGCCATCCTGTCAAAGTCAAATGGGATACCATTATTTCTTATTCTTATATTTTACAATTAACTATTGTCTTACCTAATGTATTTAACATGTTTCTCGATTAAACTCTTGATAATTCGATTATCATGTTCAGGTAAATTTCCTCCTAAATGTTGGATTTTATATGATACAATAGCTAACTGACCACAAACGTGAAATATAAGAGTGACCAGTAAGCAAATAGTTGCTCCCTGACATGCAATAATATAAACCATTGGATATTCAAGTATATACAGAAGTATGTAAGCATTAGGACTTGTCAAATTGAAAAATAATTTTGTTCTGTATGGAAGAACAAAAGAAGTTGTCGCTTCGTTGTTCCACACTAGTGAAAATATTTTTAAAATTATTTTAAATTCTGGGACACGATACAAGTCATTATATTTTTAATATAAGTATAATTTTACCTGAGAACAGATATGTTTCTAATCCTTTGAAGAAGTATACGTGAACTGCGAACACCACACATGGCATTGTTATTTGATAAAAAATTTTTCCTCGCTGATAATATTCCAGAAAGCATTTTTTTTCTTCCAGAGTCCCAAACTCTTCAACTGTGATATCTTCTTGGGCATCAGTAATCAAACGTGCCAATGGTTCACTGAATCGAAACAGCAGCAGCTTCGCAAGTATCAAGCTTTGTATCACGCTGTCCGAGAGATTTAACAGCATTTGCTCCAAATTGCCGAAAACTTCATACAGATCTACATACAGGAGGCTGATATTCAAGGTAAAGAATGACATCCAAATGGAGAATCTGAAATAAGCTGGTTCTAGGGGCCAGTTTCCACCAATAGACAGAAATACTTTGTTCCATTTAAAAACGATTTTAGGTATATCGTTATTATCCTGAAATAAATGAGATTTCTGTTTTTCGTAAAATCAAATGCAATTTCGTATTGCGATTATCGTTATAAATTGATGCACGATGATTAACGAAAAGCGAAGTAACAAACCAAAACATAGTATGAAATGGCAAGTACTTTAGAAAAATATACGTGGTTAACAATGATGATTTAAAAAAATTAATTCACAAGTTTCAATTAATGACCCAGACCTAAATAATGAATCAATGTCTATCATTAGGTTTCGTGATTTCAAAATACACTATGATTGATCTTAGATATTTCAAAATCTTAAAGACATCGTTAGTTACGTGTTAAGGTGTAAAAATAAATTTGAATATCATATAATGCACTTCAAGTAAATGTATGTCAAAAGTCAAACTTGCACATCATTATATTTCACGTTTGGATCAACTCAACAAATCTCTGATGATAACTGAAGCGATTCCTCTCCGCTCTTACATTCATTACGAAGTTTGTTCTTTCTGTGGGAAATTTTCTTGGAGACTAATTTAAAAGTTCTCAGATCGATCACGCTATGGTTATTGCTTCTAGAAAATTGCTATGACGATCGACCACTTCTATTTGAAAATTAATGTTTGCATTACATATGCACTTCTTCCTTTCATATCTGACATGGGGACGATCGATCTTATTCTTATATCTTATGCTTGCGAGACGACTTTTATCTTGATTTACTTTGTCCGCAAAGCGATCTGAATTGCTCAAACGAACGAATTTATTCATGACACATTATTTGTTATTAGACCTACCAGTGGATCAAGCATATCGCGTCATTTGTGGTTTTGCTATTCTAGAGACACAATGCATACGACATTTTCATATGATATTTCTCCTTGGACACGCCTTGTGAAACATCGGTTGCACAATTAATTTTTAATTCTCGGCGTATGGGTTGTCGTATACAGACATGAATAAATACATCATAACAATTGCACGGTCATTTCGTGCAAGCATTCAATTTTGATATTTCACATTAAATTTCGTGCTACTGAGAAATTATGTGACATAATTATACCAACTGCGACAGATGGATGAAGTACACATGCTAAGCCGCTAAGGTAATAATCACACAGTTATTAACATGCGTTCATAAAATTGCACATAGTAGTCATACAATCGTAGAACATGATAACACTATAAAATATTGATAAGGTTGTCTGTACAACGTTATAATTTATATCTGGACGTTGTGAATATATCTGTATAATATTGATAAATTACGTGCAACGCAATCTTAAGGAAAGTCCACTATTTATTTATCGTAATGACAAAATTGCATTATGAAAAATATGTGAAATTATAAAAATTCGTATTGGTGGATATATTTGATCATGAGACAATGAGATAAAAACATGATGGTTGGAATGCTCATAGTGAGGAATCTAATAATTCTACGCACTGATCCACCAAGCCATATTTGTAAATATCCTGCTTGATAATTATTACTAATAAGGATAATAGATTAAAGTATTTGACAATGATATATAGAAAATATGTTCAAGCAAAACACGATTGGATACATTATCCATATCTTTTGAACTATTATGACGTGTTCAATAATAAAAACAAGAAGAATTTACGACATAAGGACAATTACAATTGAATTTTATCTTATATGTCAGCAATATTCAGTTTCAACAATTCTACTTTGATTACGCTATTAATTTGATTATTTTTTCGTTCACAGTCATGAGTTTTATCCATGGAAATATTTAATGAATCAAATTTCGAAGTTAAATACATATGTACATCCAATGCCGAGATAATTAAGAATCGATATATTCCAAAAATTTCAATAAATTACATCAACTGTAAGGATCAAGCGATACGGTACGGTATAGTGTAGATAGGATACATTTATTATAGGCTTAAATCCAGCAATTATTAACAAAAAAAATGAATTACACTTTTATTCAAGGTGAATTTGACATTCCACTTTGAATGGTTAGAGCGTCACTGTACGTGTCCTTCGTGTAATATTAGTAGGTTAACGAAGTCGCTATGACGCTCACAATACTGAAAGTGCAGTGTCAATTTCAATTTGATAAGATATCACAATATTTTTACAAAATTTAAATATTTTATTTGCTCCCTTGCTGGTTATAAACTCATAATAAATAATGCTGTCCCACTGATTCATTTGTATCATGATTTTATAAGCTTTACTTTAATTCTCTTGACTTAATTTACACACGTGGATTTTTGGAATACATTATTATCATGAATTGCAATTGTTTCCCAGAAACGGTTTATTACTTGCATTCAGTTGGACATATGAATAAGAAAGTTTAATCATTAGCAAACTGAGAATAACAGATAATTAAGTTATATTTTTTGTAATGCTCATAAACACAATGATATTGCTCAACATAATTATTAAGGCAATCTGTAATGCCATTCATCTATTAATATCAATATATTAAATAAATAAAATAAAGTAAAAATAATTGTTACCGAATATGCCAATACCTAAATTACAATGATCGGTCATACTTACGTGCCTAAAAGATTATAAATATCCATATACCAGTAGCTTGATGACGTATAATAATAATAATTTGTTGAAGAATTGCATCAAGTTCCATAAATAGTATTTAGGCCACATCTCAATAGTCCATTTGGTATCGAATCAAACCATAGATTTCCATTCGCTGAAGTTAGTCCTGCTTCCTAGATTGCTGTTTAGTTAATTGAAATATGTTTGGAAAACGTCGTTGCATTATGACATTAAAGAAAAATTGAGTTTTATGGTAGAACAGTGAAGAAAAAGTAATTATTGTATTTTTACAAAAATGCTTATACTGACACACTATAAAATTGAACTATGGAACATGTAATGATATAATAGATTACATATTCAATACAATTAAACAAATTTTCATAATACTAATAGATAAGCTGCTGACGATTTCATTACCTGAGAATGGAAAGTTTATTCGAATTAATTCATCAGTGAAGGAAATGTTGAGAAATCTTTACAAATTTGCCTACTCACGTTTGTAAAGTTGTATAAAGAAAATATGAAAAGTTTATGAGCAGTCAATACCAGCGGAGTTTGAGCTTGCATTATGCAGATGATAAGACATTCACATGGACTGCGGGCATATCATACCACTGACAATTTTAAAAGGCGTTACGCAACTTAAAGCTCTGCATGGATGAATATGAAATAAAATTAATGTATGATAGGTAAGTATTTGAAAATATTATTCGAATATAAGGGACGTTTACGAATAACCTCTTGTACAAGAATTTCTCCAATGAATTAGTAACTAAAAAGTAGCGAGCCTATTGAGAAACTGTATAGAATATTTACAGTTAATTCGCCATTATTCGCAATCTGATTATTCTAAAATAAAATAGGTGCAATCAATCGCGCGAAAAACACATTTTTGTATAAAGACTCAACGCTTGTTTTAACATAATCTAAATTGTCAACAAGAGCATAAATAATTATCGGAACAACGTGATAACCTGTGAAACAAAAAAGTAAAGTAATTACAATAAGTTGTTGAAATAGTATAAAATTAAACGCTGCGTTTAAATTATTAGCGTTCTGCAACAAGCTAAGAATGATATGAGAATGATATAACTAATATGTGTTACGAGAATACAATTCGAAATAGACAGGATATCGACCTTATACCTTATCAAACGACAATACTGTTCGGCAATTTCTTTGATTTTGAGATTGTAGTCAATAGGTAGATTTGCCAGTAGCAATATTTTTGACTCGGTAACTCAAAACAGAAAGTTGACTACAGAGATACAATATCAATGTAACCAAAAGACAATCGGATCCTGAATATCCAAGTATGGAAAATGGCATGATTAATTTTTCACCAAAATACCCAATAATGTATTTTCGATAGTCGGAGATTTCAAAAAAAATTTGCAATGCAATATGGCTTCGGATAAATGTCGAACCAGTTATATACATCCAAAAATCGAGCAATACGTATGAGTAATGTTAGCTATCAGATTTCACTAAGATTATAAGAGTTTCTTACGGATGTTAAATTTTGGGATGTGTCCAGTCATTGGTTTTAGAGAAACGCCGTTATCGCTACCAGTGGCATTACGATCTTCATGAATTTTTTCGCTATCACATTATATTCCAGAAACAATATTTTCTCCTTTTCCGTCGTGTATCTTTCCTCCTTATAATCTGTCTGGATACTATCCAAAATCTCAATTAAGAGCTCTTTATTAATCCTGCATGCGCAGACTTTAAAAAGCGTCATGATAAATACTATATTTTCAGTTAAATTGACGATTATGTATTTCATGTCGACACTGTACTTAGATACGAAAATAAATCCGAAGCAACAGTCAATTAGCAGATACATGAAAACGAATGAAAATAAACAATCATTATTTTTAAATGGCCACAGTCCCAGCAAGGAGAATATCCATTTGTTCCACGTTATTATTTCTACATCACGCAACATATCAATCGATATGTAAGTAATCGCTGTATATTATTATTTCCAAAGACGAAATATGTTTTAATCATCAGATGTCACTGACTTTTGGCGAAGAAATACGTCGAACGGGTTTCCGTCTATTAATTTTTACTTGTTAGATACTTAAACTTTACTGATATACTTTACTGTTGAAAAACCCAAAAGAAACTGAGAAGTTTATTATGCTGAATTTGTATCGATTGGAAAGTTATACGTGTAAATTACATACGGTATTAATTAATTTTTACTTAGAATTAGTAATTATGCATTCTGCATTGGGAACATTGGAGTATGTTAGTTTAGCAATCTGTATAACTCATGAGGGCTTTTCTAAGCCAGCACTCCCGAAATTAAGAAGTCTGGGCAGATATTACAAAAGAATAATTAATCGACATTGGATCTGTTGCTTTTCTTGTCAAATAGGGCAAACCGGGAAAACAATTGTCTATTATGTAGAAACAGTGCGCGATCGAAGATAGATTATACTCACAGCATACATCTATGATTTTCAAGAACGTATAATAACGGGACATTACTGTCAAAGAGTTAGGTACATAAACGTATATAGTCCACATGCTACTTCTAATTAATTAAATTTTAATTAAGTACATTGAAATAACCAGGTTGATAACCAGGTTGCGTAGTTTGACATTTTTATATGAACTCTCGCAATACCGATAGATAAGTTGCATAACTTTTGATTACCTGAGGGAATGAAAATTTCGACGTATAAACATATGGAAGATGATGATATAAAAAGTATTAAGAAGGAATGACTGTAGGAGGTCACTCGAAAAATAAGAGTAATTTTTGGAATTTTTTTTCGAAACAGTGATACAATCAGTAAACAAATTTTAAAAATTACAATTTTTTCTCAGACAATCTCCTAGCTATTCCTTCTTAATAAATTTATCGATATTTATACTAACTTTACCGAAGCCGTTAATGGAAAGTACGTAACATGAGCCAGCAGTAAGATGCAAGGAGTTACGTGTCTGAATCAAGCATACAATAAATTGCTTTGTATATTTCGATGGAAAATCGTACCAATTGCAGTTGCAAAGCGCATCGTACAACTCCCAAATTTACGAAAAATTATTTTAATCAATTTCGATGATGAATATATTTCAAAACGTTTAGAAAGAATAATTCAGGGTAATTACTTCAGTTATGAGACACTCCCCAGTGTAACAATAGAAAAACAGCATCAGAAGCAATGAAAATGTGTAGGTACATTATGAATGTAACGAAATTGACACAGTTTCCAATTGCAGAATTCTACGATATATTTTGTAATATGACGTGTTAGTCTAAATTACATTTAATTTAACATGCAATTGCAGAAGTTTGGAATATGCGTAAAATAAGTTTCGCGAAACCTGCTTGATTATCGAAGTTATTCTAAATCTCGCAAATGTCGCCAACGTCTATATTGTGCAAAAATGTTGCTGAACTACAATTTTTAAAATTAAGCAATAAAAGTTAGACTTTCGTGAAAAATATTTTATAAACATAGTGGAAAGCAATTTTATCTTAAACTGCAATCACAGAAAACATTCAGTCGCATCTTATGTGTTCGCAACAGCAAAATAAATTAATTTCTCGGATGTGAAACTTTGAACTTGAAACCGAAATTTGTGGGTATCTCCCAAATGTTGCTGTTCCATTTACATCCTGTACTTGATATTTTTTAGTAAATGTCAACGCGCTGTTTTGTTCATAAAAAATGTAATTCCAATGTCGTTTTGAAACTGGAAGTATTGATTTTGCATACTGTGTACACCAGGAATCCAATTTTTCATGAAACTTTCATACTGACTGAGTTAACACATATATAAAACTTTGTTTGCTATTAGTGCATATCTCATATGGGCTTTATTAAAAAAAAAAGTTTACTTGGGATATTACCGCCATAAAATTATAACCAGTAAGGCAAAGAAGCAGCGTGAGACCAAGAAGTTGTTGAAGTAGTATTAAATTAAATGCGGCATTCAAATCTTTAGACATCCTGTATGATATTACGTAAAATACTATATGAACGTTTAATATCGAAATATGATTGTATGGTGATAATATAATATAATGCGCACATGATGAACAACAAAGTTCTCAAAGTATTCCTTCTGATTGAAATAATTGATAAATCCCAACTTCTCATTCGACATGATGAATTTTTGTTCAGCGTAGTCTTCCTCAATAGTACTTATTTAAAATTGTAGGTACCAAATTCCTTGGAGTTGACGCGGTTCGAAATTGTTTTGCAGAACATCATCATCATTATTGCACTCTCGGTCAGGTTAGCAACCACGTGTCCCAGATCATTAATATGCATAAAAAGATTAGCATATTGTAAACAACAATGACAGAACAAATATATCAAGAACACGAGTAAAATACGGTCATTTTCTTCCGTAGGCCAAAGTCCGATAAGTCTAAAAATGTATTTGTTCCAAGTTAGAAGTTTTTCAAGAAGAAAAGAGCAGTCTATCTAAAAAAAATTTTGTTCACAAAATCACACTAGTTTCTAGTTTTATAAACTTGAATGTTCCACGACCTGGTGATTCGCAAGCTACTGATCCGAGGAAGCTTGACATATGATGGATAGACCATAGGTAAGTTACCTATGGATAGACCATAGGTAATAGACCATGATAAGTTGGCACATACAATGAGATCCAATCATGTAAACTATCCTATTCAATTATTCTCATCAGATTGAAATTATACAGTCCAGTAAGTATAGACTTGTATAATAGGAAAATAGGATAGAGAGATTTTTACTTCGACTTAAAATAAAGCCCGGTGCATTTGTGATGTGACAATCATATCATTTTATCCACGCTATACATTTTATCCATTTTTACCGTCACTACATGGATTATCAGTCATAGACTTGTCCTGAATAATCTTATACTTACAAAATTTCCTCTACAAGAATTTTCGCAAGACTGATCAGTATACCATAGAAGTTTTTATTATATTGGAATAATAATAGAATTTCCATAACATTAGAAACATTATTGTCGATTGATATACGAAATAATGCGAATATGAAATACTGAATCAAGACAGCACAACTCATATCAACGAAGCTATTTAATGAAAATGCATAAAGTCTTCCAGCTGTTAATATCGGAGTTGTTTGTGCTCGTGTCATATAAAAAGAATAAATTTCATATAATGTGACGATAGATTTTACCACTTGCAATTGTAAAATTTATCAAGAATGCTCGTGCTCTAAATATCATGGTACAGTTAAAAATTCTAAATTTCTCTAAGATAATGTATTCACTATTATATACTAGAAACAGATATACTGTAAATCATTTAAATATATATTTATAATATATGTACCTTCTTACAGGAATGTACAGCAGACTTCCAGTTATTGAAAGCTTGATAACTGAACGCTTCTCCTCCGATTGCTTGTGTCTCTTGCGTTTTGGAGTATTTGGATTTTATCCTCACTGTCGGCGACCGAGCGTACCGGTGTACAAGCGCGGAACGATTGCGTATTTGAAAACAAGTAAGGACAACGAATTCTGCTAAAAAAAAAACGTTTAAAGGGTGCGAGTTCTTGTTAAGTAAACGTTCTGTTTTTAAATTGCTTTTCCTAACAGCCTAGAAAAAACGGTGATTTAATGAGAGACTACTATATATGTGTTGTGAAAACGTATGGATATAATTCTTCGGTGGTAAAACTAATTTTTGTAATATCAGTGCTGACGTTAGGGGCTGGTGAAGTAGTTGCTATAAATGTCACTGTAAAAGTAACCGAATGGGCAAAAGCGCATTTGGGAATTAATGACATAGGTTCTAAATCAAGTAGACAACACTGGCGGAATAAAGACATATGATTATGCATAACGAGATAGAGCGTGTAATTACAACGTAATATGATTCTTGAAATTATTTCACGAGATTAAATTATATTTTATATTTCTCGTGCAACAACAAGTGATTAAGCGTGCGAATTTGCATGTTTGTGTATCTGGTCGGCGATTCTTATGTTGAATATCGCAGAAAGATAGTCTCAGAAACAGATTTTTAGTCGTGAAAGGGCTATGCCTGGATACTATAAAATTTCTTTAATATTTTGGACTTATTCAAGTGCAAACACATTTATTGCCATTGACTATCAAAATTTTGTCTAAATATGTGATGAGTGTTCTATATGAACTTTCGAAGTACGGACAAGTAGGCCATCGATGTTTTCATAACCTGGAAATACGAAAGATTGGAGGGAGTAAACTGATTGGAATTAATTCATGAATCAAAATTAATTACAACGCCTTACGACTTACACCCGTGAAATTTTCCAAGGAAAATATAAAGAACTCTCCAGCAGTTAATACGAGAGGCCTTTGCGATCGAATGATGCACATGAGAAATAATTTTACGTTCACCGTCGGTTCGTCGTACCATTCATAATTGTAAAATGCATCGCACAAGCTTTTGCTCTTGAGAAAATATATCATATTAAGAATTATAATCTAACAATTAAATTAAGTATCATTTTAATGCACGTTACATATTTTACAGAAAAATACCTCATTCCTAAGACATTCGCCGATGTAACAAAAACCAAGAAGTTGAAAGATCACTGTGACAGTGTAGGAGAAGAATGCCAAAAAATGTCCAGTTTCATCTAAGACAGGAGTCTGCAATGCAAGAGGTAATAATTATTTTATTATCACTATCGTAGTGCTTCTAATTAATGACACTGTAATCGTATAATATTACCGCAATAATGTTGTAACCACCTAAGCACAGAAGCAAAGTAATACCAATGAGTTCCTGCAGTAAAAATGTAGCATACGTGGAATTTAAATTCATGCAGAGACTGAAAAAAAATGCACAGAAAAATTAGCGTGATAAACCTATATCTTTCCATCAGGAAAATGAGATGTAAAAATTACTATTGAAATTTTACTTTATCAAACGACGATGCTTTATAACAATTTGTTTGAGCTGGTGATGTATAGTTTCTGGATTTTTTATCAAGTTTTCCACTTGAAATGTCAAAATCGAAACTTGTCCACAGATATGTAGCACCAATGCTATCAATAGACAACTAGGACCAGCATATCCGCATGTAACCATCGGAACCATAAATATTTCACAAGCGTATACTATGTAATACGTTCTTGCTTTTGTCAGGTTAAAGAACAATCGGATATGATATGGCATTAAGAAGGCACTTGAAGAATTTCCTGTGGCTTTAAAATCAGCAATTAGTAATACAAACGTCAGCGTTGTTTATTAACCCTTGACGGTCACACTTTAGTAGAGTTTTGATAAGGATAAGAAGTTACGTTGGGGTCAGTGACACCCCATGTGACCGTTAAGGGTTAACGTGGATTTACAATTCTTACAATGATTGTCTGCCAATGCTTGTCCAGTCAATGGACGAATATAAAAAAGTACAGCAGCAGCTCCACACACTATGGATATACACTGAACAATAGTCTTTGACAATGAGTTATATTCCAAAAATATTCTAATTTCTTTTCTTGTTTTGTACAATTCCTTTGAGTAATCTTCCTGAATATTCTGTATCAATTGAAGCAATGGTTTCGTATTAATTCTGTATATAACCATTTTAAAAACAATCATACTGAAAACAATGGTTTCTGTTAAATTTGCGACAACGTAATTCAAGTCGGAAATATATTCCAGTAACCCGGCATATTGCAAGAAACACTGAACTGTCACGTAAGTAAAGAAAAACATGAATTTTACGTTATTTAAGTCGAAGGGCCAAAGTCCTAGGAAACCGAGTAACCGATTATTCCACTGTAAAACTTTCGTGGCCCCGGAAATATCCATTTTGAATGCCCGTAAAGATTATCAATATTAGTTGATGTAATAAGCGAAATCAGTCGTTAAAGTCTCGTGCCTCAAATAGGCTTTCATGAATTACACAGTAAGACTGATAGAATATTTTTCATTAAACACAGCAAATCAAATAGAACCTGCACTTGTCACATTGACATTATGTCTCGTCGAATATTTGAAATTGCAAATCAGAACTTATGTTTTTTTTTTTTTTTTTGAAAGGAGACGTTAGTAAGAAAACTCGATGGAAACTGACAGGTAAATTTTTTTCCAGCCCCGGAAATAAACTAGGTCTTTGCTTTGATTCACGAGATATGCGTTGGTTAATAGACCACCACTGGAACTATGCAATTTTCATATGTAATAAATAAGTGTTCCGCAACCTCAGGTCTAGCTCACTCCAAATCTGAAGATGTAATAAGGGGTTGCTTCATGTGAATTATCCTTTATTTGGAACTCCACACGTGTACCATGCTATGTAGATAATGATACCTTATTGAAATCCTCGGTTTTATGATTCATCCACCCAAAGCGACCCTCTAGAGGGAAACTAGTCAGTCGAAATTCCATGATACTTTTATGTGGCATTTAGGTTCTGTGCACTTGTAATGAAGAGAAAAAGTAATGCATGATGGGTGAAACGTATGTTATCATTTCACTGTAATAACATGTAAAAAATATTTTTTCACAAGAAGGGGCACTTTATCATCGTACACAAAATTAGATTAATAATACTAAATGATTTGAAGAATATACTATTTAACAAGGACAAGTGAATATATAATGCATGAGATCAATTAAGGGTAACTTATTCATTTGAATTTTGTGTTTTCTTTGAAACGGTAAATATTATATCAAATTATGAGTATTGATGTAGAAAAAAAGAAGATAATTTTATATAAATTTATTCTAATAGAAATTTAAGTGTATTTGATGAAAGAGAACTAAAGATATGTATTATTAAAAAAAAAAAGAGAATAATATGTTTAGCCATGAATGAGTATATGCATAGTGCATTTAGGTAACTTCAATAAAACTTAGGATATTGTGAAGTACTTGAAATGCTATAAAGCTTTAAGTAAATGTACTTTCATCATCGATAATCTGCCACGAGTTTTCTATATAAAATTTCGAAGTACTGACAAATAAGTCATTGAAGCTTTCATAATCTGCGAATAGGAAAGTTTAAGCAGTAAATTTATTGATGTAAAGTGCTTGATAACAAATCATTAGCGCCTTCTGACTTACAGTTGTAAAACTTCCCAAGGAGAACGTAAAGAATTTTCCAGCAGTTAATATGAGAGGTTTTTGCGATCGTAACAGACACATTATGAAAAGTTTTAAATGATCTGGTGGTAAGTTGTACCATTCATAATTGCAAAACGCGTTGTATAAGTTTGTGCTCTTAAGAGAATAATAAAAATTATAAACTTAACAAACATAATTTAACATACCATGACGATACAATAGAAAATGTACCTCGGTCATAAGGCATTCTCCAATATAGCACAGACCAAGGAGTTGAGAAATGACACTAAGAATATAAATTGAGAACATCAAAAAACTTGTGCCATTAGTGAAAAAGGAAGTCTGGAATAAAAGCATCAATAGTAATCTTTTCTTAGGTACAGTTTGAAAAAACAATGTTCAATAAAGACGAAATACCGCGATAATATTGTAACAGCCTAAGCACGTAACCAAAGTGAGACTAAAAAGTTCTTGCAGTAGAAATGCAGAATACGCAGACTGCAGATTTGCAACGAAACTAAAACATATATATATACTTCAAGTTTATCATTATCTGTAACAGTGGCATCTGTAATAAAAAAATAATAAAAATTTTACCTTATCAAACTACAATGCTTTATGACGATTTGTTTGAGCTGCTGATGTGCGGTTGTTGAATCTTTCATCATATTTTTCACTTGACATGCCAAAATCGACATCTGTCCGCAAATATGTAGCACCAGAGTTACTAGTAGACAATTCGTACCAGCATATCCGCATGATGTTAACGGAATAATCAATGTATCACAAGCATATATAATGTAATACGTTCTCTTCTCAGTCAAATTGAAAAATAATCGGCTATGAAATGGAAATACGAAGTCACTTGATGAATTGCCTGTAGCTTGAAATTGAACAAAATATAATAATAATGTTAGCGCCTTTTATCAATGATAATTAACACATCTTACGATCGCTGTATGCTAATAAACGGCTTATTAGTGGCTGAATATAGAAGAGGGTCACAGCAGACACAGACAGTATCGAAAAGCACTGAACAATGGTTTTTGATAATGAGTTATATTCCAAAAAAATGGTAATTTCATTTGCTGTATTATAAACTTCATTCGAAAAATCTTTCTCAATGTTTCGTATTAATTCACGCAGTTGTCTTGTATTAATTCTGTATATGGCAATTTTTATAGCAATCACGCTAAAGACGACGGTTTCTGTTAAATTTTCGATAACATGTTTCAAGTCAGAAATGTGTTCTATCAAATCAGCATACTGTAAGATACACTGAACCGTTATGTAGGCGAAAGAAAATATGAATTTGCTGTTACTTAAGTCGAGGGGCCAAATTCCTAGAAAACTAAGCAACCAACTATTCCACTGCAAAACTGCCGCGGCTCCGAAAACATCCATTTTGGATACACGTAAAACTTGCCAATATCGCTTGATGTAACTAGCGTAAGAAATTTTAAAGTATCGTGCCTCAAAACAGCTTTTAGGAATTACACAGTAAGAGTAATAGAATACTTTTTTACGAAAGATACAGTAAACCGAATTGAACCGACATTTGTCATATTCACGTATCAACTCAACAGTTCATTTCTATAAGTCAAGTGCTTGAATTCACGGATCAAAACTTAGCTCCTTGGGAGACTATATTAGTTCGAAGGTTCGATGAAAACTGACAGGGGATTCTTTTCCAATGCCCGAAGTAAACTATATCTTCGCGCTGATTGGTTCGTGGGATACACCTAGGTAGGTTGACCATCCCCGTAAATAATCGATTTTCTTCACTAGTGAATGACCAGCAAGTAGGCTCACGGCTGGCCCGCCCCCAATCTGACTACTTAATGAGAGGTCGTTTGAAGTAAAGCATCCCCTGTTAGAAACTCTACAAGTGTACCATTTATGATATACAGATAATGATACCCTTATTGCGAACCTCGGCTTTATAATTCCTTTAAGCAAAGTGACTCTATGCAGGGAAATGACCCAACCGAAGTTCAACGATAGCTTTAAAAAAAATCGATACCGTATAGACTCGTAAAGAGGAAAAATCAATGAACAATGAGAAGGGCTTGTCGCCATTTCACTATAAAAGCATGCCAGTAAAATAATAAAAAAAAAAAATATAAAGCTTTACAAGGTATAATATAATTTAGTGAACGATGAACCTGTCCCTAGGAGACGAGACCCATGTATTTATTGTCATCATTAAACTAAATTCAGGATACGAGTTAAATTTTATAGGGAGAATCATAAACGTCTGTAACTGCTAGTGAGCAAAAATTGTCATCCATCGGCGTGTAGAAACGATTAAAATCATACTAAAAATTATAATCCTACGAATTACCTAGATCCGTCTATGGTCTCGGCGAGTCCTTTATACGCCTGATCGTTTGCTCCGTTGCCCAAAAATGCTTCAGCAGCGGCAGCTAGATGTTGGAAAGGCGAAAATTTGCCTCGTTTTTGTCCCACGTAGTGAAGACTAAGGATTTTCTAGGCACAGGAGTCAGCCAGGGCGATGCATGCTATATGACCAGCGTATTGCCCTGTTACATTCGTCGCTCTGACAGTCACATAGATAGTCCATCTGTGCTGCGTAGATTTACAAACTTTGCAGAGTTCTTTCGTGTCCGCCTAAATAAGGGAATAAAGACTTTCATGTGGGAAATTATTTCAGATTCTTGAAATAAATACGCCCAACGATTTTTGGAAATTTACTGTAAACCAGCGGACTTCTTCCGCACCACGCTTACACGCCTAAAGTAGTTCAAGAAATGAATAACATCGCAACATAAATGTGAAATGCGTCATGTAATTATGCGCTTTTGACAGTATTGATGTACGTTAGTGAATAGATAGGAGAAATCTTTAGTTAGTTCAAGATCACTTGATGATTAAAGACATATAATCCACTAACTGTGCACAATGAGGTTATCCAGGTAGTTGTAAATTACTGAATATAATTTATGAATGAATTCGCAGAGGTGCATTTACAGTTCATTTTTTCTATATGCTGGTATGAAGATATTTAGTCAAATGATTAAATGTGTATGTAGATGCATGCTATGCGTACAGTTGGATTGTGAGTATAGTCGATCATCGAGATTGATGTAATTTTTCAACGGATTGAAAACAATAAAGTCTCCAGCAAGCTGCACGTGGCTCTTCATAGAATTTTTCTTACAAAGTATGCATATGCCTGGTTTTCTAATGAATTATATTTTATTTCTCTATTTTAGCATATACTTCCAGATTTTTATAAAAATCCGCATGCCATTGGTTAAGGATAGTATTCTTCGCGAACTCTTAAACAAAATACATCAAACTCGTGGACCAACTATGACATATAAGAATTAAGCAAACTTCAAACTTTAATACATCACATCTGCTTGAAACATTGAAAATAGTGACGTATCTCAAGTGCTCTAAAGGTTCCTATTTACTTCTACAATGAATTATGCACCATAACTTTTCTATATAAAATTTCGAAGTACCGACATATAAGCTATTGATGTTTTCATAACCTGCGGAAAAACGATTAAATGTTTTGTGCAAAAGTCTGCGACAAGAATTCATTACAGTTTTCTGACTTACTGACGTAAAATTTTCCAAGGAGAACGTAAAAAATTTTCCGGCAGTTAATACAAACGGCTGCTGCGATCGTAATAGGCACATGACGAAAAGTCTGGCATGATGAGGTGGTACGTTGTACCATTCACAATTGCAAAATGCGTTGTACAAGCTTGTGCTCTTAACAGAATAATAAAGTTCTAAATTAAAAAAAATGATTAATTACAACAGGTTAATTGACGTTATAATGAGAAAAGTACTTCAGTTATAAGGCATTCTCCTATGTAGCAAAAACCCAAAAGTTGAGAAATTATGCTAAGATTATAAACCAAGACTCTCAAGAAGTTTGTGACATCTTCGAAGACAGGCGTCTGAAATAAAATAATATGCAAGAGTGGTCTTATCTTCCTATTTACAAATTTCATAACAGTATCGAATAAGGATGTAATACCGCGAGAACGTTGTAACAGCCTAAGCATGTAAGTAAAGTGATACCGAAAAGTTCTTGCAGTAGGAATGCAGAGTAAACTGACTGCAAATTTTCAAAGAGACTAAGAAAAAATAAGTACACTTAAAGTTTGTCATTATCTCTAACAGTGATATCTAAAGCAAAAGAAATATTTAAATTTTTACCTTATCAAACGACAGTGCTTTATGACGATATTTTTGAGCTGCTCATGTACAGTTTTTGGATCTTGTACCATATTTTCCACTTGACTTGCCAAAACTGATAGCTGTCCACAAATATGCAGTACCATTATTACCAGTAGGGAGTTAGGACCAACGTATCCAGAGGTAGATATCGGAGCAAAAAATATTTCGCAAGCATATATAATATAATATGTTCTCGCTTCAGTCATATTGAAAAATAATCGAATATAATATGGCAATAGGAAGGCACTTGATGAATTTCCTATGGCTTTAAATTGAGCAAAAGATAATAATAATAATAATAATGTTAACACTGTTTTATAATGTTAATGTAACAAATCTTACAATCGTTGTATGCTAATAAATGACTGATCAGTGGCTGAATGTAGAAAAGCACCGCAGTAGACACAGAGAGTAACGAACACCACTGAACAATAGTTTTTGTCAATGAGTTATATTCCAAAAAAATGTTCAATTCGTGTTCTGTACTATAAAGTTCTTTAGAAAAATCCTTCTCGACGTTCCTTATTAACTCACGCAGTTGTCTTGTACTATTTCTGTATATAGCAATTTTTAGAGCTATCATACTAAATACGACGGTTTCTGTTAAGTTCACGACAACATGGTTCAAGTCAGAAATATGTTCTATGAAATCAGCATACTGTAAAAAGCACCCAATGGTTAAGTAGGTAACGCAAAATATGAAATGACCATTATTTAAGTCGAGGGGCCAAATTCCCAAGAAACCGAGTAGCCAACGACTCCACTGAAAAACTTTTGTGGCCCCAGGTATATTCATTTTGAATACAAGCAAAATTTGCCAATATCACTTAATGGGATTAGCGTTATAAATGTTAACACAGTAAGACTAGTGAAATATTTTTCACAAGAAATATAGCGAATCGAATTGAACCGATATTTGTCACATTCACGTATCAACTCTCCATTCAATCTATACAAGTCAAGCACTTGAATTTACAAATCTGAACTTATCTCCATGCAAATACTATATTAGTTTGACGGTTGAATGGAAACTGATAGGGGATGCTTTTCCTACCTCCCCAAGTAAACTACGTCTTTGCGCTGATTGGTTCGCGCGATGCGCCTAGCCAGGTCGGCCACCCCCACGAGTAATCGATTTTCTTAAGTAGTAAATGAGCAGCATGCAAGCTCACGGCTAGCCCGCCCCCAATCTGACTACCTAATGAAGGGTCGCTCGAGGCTAAGTATCTCCTGTTAGAAATTCTACAGGTGTACCATGCCACGTAGATAATGATACCCTTATTGTGAACCTCGATTTTACGATTCGTTGAACCGAAGTGACCCTTCGGAGGAAAACCATCCGATCAAAGTTCAACGATATCATTACATAATACATCTATCTGCCCCTCATGCGTGATGATAAAAGAAATCAATGAACGATCGGAAACGCATATGAAAACTGTATTACATTGTAGTAGTATGGAACAAGTCTTTTAACAAGGTGAGGAACACTTTACCATGGAACACAAAATCAAATTATTACGATTGAAGAATTAAAGAATATACATAGAGTTTAACGAAATATAAAATTTATCGATTGGGAAAAATACTTATATTTTTGAACGTGACGTTCAGAATGACCCGTTACAAAGCACCGCACTACACTTCATGCATATTGGGTCTTTTTTTTTTTGAAAGATCGGAAACGAATTATTTAGCAAATCGCACGTCGTTCTGGATAAATTTGTTTATATAAAGTATGCATGTGCATGATTTTGCATTGAAAAATATTTCATTTTTCTACATTAAAATACATTTTTTTGATTTTATGGAAAGCCACGTATAATTTGCTAAAGAGTGCACTGTTTCAAACAGTCAAAAAAGCACATTGAACTCATAAACCGACATGCATGCTCATGAATGATCAAATGGTTCGCCTCAATTTTAGATACACGCATATGCCATTAAGCTTTCAGATTTTTGCGTGTGCCACCTTGAAATCGAACCATGATGAAATTAAGCATGTTGCATGCGATATTGCCTGAAAACACGATAAATAAATATTATAAGAATATTTCAAAATAAATAATGGGTACTCTGTATCTGGTAGGTATCGTTGTAGGGTTATGACGTATGATTTATTGATTGGGCATAATGAGACAATGCATCGTGCAGTTCATGAAATAATTTCAGGATCAAACGAGCCCGCCGAAGGTCAGCCACTAGTGAAAGGTGGGATGCCAGTGGGTGGCTCTGCAAGGAGACATTAATAACGAATTAATAGGTTTAAATTCAATTTCAGGTTCGATGAGAAGTGACTTAAACAGAAGGTACCATGGCTGAGTAGGCCACAAAGGTACTACGACAATTCCTATAGCCTTATCAATGATTATCTTTCGCAATGTATGTAAAATAGGTGCGAAGGAAGGAAAAGCATAAAACCTTTCATCGCTCCAAGACACCGTAAATGCGTCGACGGCTTTCGCCTCTGGATCCGGAAATCGTGAATAGAACTTTTTACACTTATTGTTTAATTTTGTAGCAAATGAATCCACTGAAGAAGGCCCAAAGTACCGTTCAATTTTTTGTTGAAACTAGTCTGGGAGAACTCCCATTCTGTATCTGTATTTAACTTTCATGATGTCTTGTCGGCCTCTACATTATCAGCAGAGGGTATGTACGAAGCTCTCAACCATATTTTCCTTCCTTCGCACCATCTCCAAATTTTCCTTGACAATTCACTAAGATGTGGAAAACGCACACCTCCAGCTCTATTAACATACGAGATCGCCATTTTGTTATCCAAGCGTAATAACACTTCACATTGTGACAACTCTGATGCAAAATATTTTATGGCAAAAAGGCTGCCAGCAACTCAAGAAAATTGATATGATTTTTTCTTTCTTGCATGTTCCAAAACCCAAATGCTCTCGAGTCATTACAATAACAACCCCAGCCCCAAAGAGAGGCATCTGAAAATATTTCAAGAGAATAAATCTGACTTTTTATTGGATTCCTACCGATCGCAGCATTGACTTTCCACCAGTTAAGATCTTCTATCATCGCATCGATTATCCGAATATTTTTCTTATAATAGCCACCATTAAATTTCAGTGCTTTTGTCTTTCTAGTCATTTGCAATGAATAAACCCATACGCTACTGCTGGGCAAGCTGCTGTAATCACGCCTAAAAATCCCGCAAATTTTTGGATTTTATATGACCTCCCCGCTCTATAATTATTCGCGAGTCTTACTATTTGGTGTTTCTTTTTATCTGTCGAGTTCAGGGAAAAATCCATCGTATCAATTATAAAACCTAAGTACCGACATCTTTGTTTGGGAATTAAAGAGCTCTTTTCGTAATTTATGACAAAACCCAGCTGCTCGAGAAATCTTTGTGCGAAATTCATATTCTCCTCACAGATATTTTTAAATTTATGAATAAATAAAAAATCATCTAGGTATAAAACCATTAAAAAACCGAGTGTTCTTAGTCTGTTTACAATCGGCTTCATTATTTTAGTAAAGACATATGGGCTCGTACACAAATCAAAAGCCAGGCACAAAAACTGAAAACATTTCCCTTGGAATTTAAACCTCAGAAATTTTCTGTGCTCTTCGTTAATAGGAACGAGAAAATATGCATCCGTCAGGTCCAGTGTCCCTAAAAAACCATTTCGAGAAACCAGGCTCAGAGCTGCCCGAATATCCTCCAGTTTGAAATGCAATTTTGAAATTTATCAATATATTCATTTAATTTTTTTTAAATTTAAGATTTTAAACGTTGTGGTGTTAAGCATGACAAGCATGACTACAATATTATCATTGAGAACGAGACATGTAGTATAATTATAAGTTTTATTGCATATTTCGCCGTGAAACAGTATATATTACGTGAGATTATTAACTGTGCAGAGTGTATGAATTGTACGTAGTCAGTCTACAAATACGATACGAGACATAGAGATCTATCTTATATTGAATGTCATAGAAACTCAGTCCCTCATAAACGCATCCTTAGTCATGGACATACTATGAATATTAACATTTTCTAAAAACTCTTGGAAGTCCTTACTGCAATGAAAACTCAAAATTATTGCCATAAGCAATTATCTGTCATGAGTATTTTATATGAATTTTTGAAGTACCGACAAATAAACCATTGATGTTTTCATAACCTGCGAATATGAAAGTTTGATAAGCTAATTGATTTAAAAATAATAACGGATAAAAATTAATGCGATTTACGTCTCCGAAATTTTCCAAGGAGAACGTAAAGAATTTTCCAGCTGTTAATACGTGAGGCCTCTGAGATCGTATAATACACATAAGAAACAATGTTCTATGCACTGTCGATGAATTATACCATTCACAATTGTAAAATTCATCGCACAAGCTTACGTTCTTAAGAAAAAAAAATTAGAAATTAATAATTAAATAAGGTATTGTATAAACGTATATTTTTCAATACCTTATTTCCAAGAAATTCTCCCATATAACAGAAACCAAGAAGTTAAACAAACACGGTAAAAACATAACAAGAAAATGTCACAAATTCTCCAGTTTCCTTTAAGACATTATTCTGAAATTTTTAAAATTATTCTTCTCTCGAAGTATCTTTAATTAATGCTCAGTGACGTCCAATTACCACAGTAATATTGTAACCGCCTAGACACAGAAGAACAGTAATACCAATGACTTCTTGCAACAAAAATATAGAATACGTGGAATTCAAAGTAGCACAGAGACTGTAAAATATACACAAGAACATTGTCACGTTTAACAAATTTTTATTTTTTCAGGTAAATGGAATTTTTTAAAAATAATATTCTAATTTTACCTTATTAAGCGGCTATGCTTTATGATGATTTGTTTGAGTTGCTGCTGTAGAGTTTTTGGATCATGAATCATACATTCCACTTGAGTAGCCAAAATCGATAATTGTCCACAAATATGTAGCACCAATGTTATCAGTAGACAGCTAGGCCCAATGTATCCACAAGCAGACATCGGAATAATGAATATCTCACAAGCATAGATGATATAATAAGTTCTCGCTTCAGTTAGATTGAAAAATAATCGGATATGATATGGCAATACGAAGGCAATTGATGAATTTCCTGTGGCTTTAAATTGATCAGCAGTTAATTAAAGTAATGTTTAAACCATTTTTTAATATTAATTTAACGTATCTTACAGTCTTTGTATGCTAATAAATAACAAATCGTTGGCTGAATATAGAAGAGTACCGCAGCACACACACACGGTATTGAGAAACACTGAACAATTATTCTTGACAATGAATTATATTTCATAAAAATCATTCTTTCTTCTGCTGTTTTTTAAAGCTTACATGAATAATCTTCTTTAATAATCCATATTAATTCATGCAATTTTTTCAAATTGATTCTGCATATAACAAGTTTTAAAACTATTATGCAGAAGACGACGGTTTCTGTTAAATTTGCGACAACATAGCTCAACTAAGGCGGCATATTGCAAGAAACATTGAATTATTATGTAAATGAAAAAGAAAAAGAATTTGGGATTATTCAAATTTAAAGGCCACAGTCCCAAAAAGTCAAGCAGCCATTTGTTCCACTTTAAAACTATCGTGGCACCTGATATGTCCATTTTTAATTTACGTAAGATTTGTCAATATCATTTCATCTAACAGTGTATTTAGTGGCCTTTACCAATGATATAGTAAAGGACAAGATATGTTTTCCAATGTATTGCACGAATTAAACATAACTGATATTTGTCACATTAACGTATCGATTCTCCAATGACACTTTAAACATAAAGCATTTCGATTTGCACATCAGAACTTATTTTCTTCGAAAGACTTACGATCGGCTTGAAGGTTCGATAGAAACTAATGGTGGAATCTTTTTCTACCCTCGAAGCAAATCTACTTCTGCGTTCTGATTGGTCTGCAAAGATACGGGTACACCCAGTCGAGTCGGCCACTCCTGTAACTGATCAATTCTCTTAAGTAATATATGAACAGCCTACAGGCTCAAGTCGAGTCCATCCTCAATGTGACTACCTGATGAGGGGAGGCATGAGGTAAAGCACCTCCTACTAGAAACTCCACAGGTGTACTATGCTATATAGGTAATAATATCCTACAGCGATTCTCTTCTCTCTGGGCTAGAATGATCCGGTCAAAGGTCAACTACACATTTGGACGTGCTTACTTATATCCAATGCACTCATAATATGAAGAAAAATTAATAAACGATGGGAACGCAAACGTGAAAATTTTACTATATTACTGTTACAGTCGGATTGTTATAAGGCTATAACCATACATACTTGTTACTATATTAATACAAACATCTTTTAATTAGGAATAACTAATAATAATTACTGGTTAACGTGTTCAAGGGTTTGTATATCTAGATCTGGGCCCAAAAGCCCATACAGGAACACAATGCTTAGGAGCAGACGATCAAGATGATATGATCCGACGCAGAAGTCGCTTCAGGTGATTCGAACAAAGTGACGTTCTATTCCTCTCGTATCAGAAATGACTGAATGCGTTTTTGAGAAGGGGTCATTTTGATTCTGCGAATTATGGATGTGTCGAAGAATGTAGATGCTTTGGTAGAGGGTGCAATTGGCTTTGGACATGTGTCTTGGTTTCGAATAATGGAAAGATGGGAAAGTGATGGAAAATCAAGAATTGAGTGAGTCTTCCTGTTCTTCTTAAAGTCATGATGCACGATAAAATACAGAAGCGTATTGAAACCATGGGCTAGTGCATTCAATAACTTATAGTTATTAAAATTAAGTCTTGTTCCAAGACATATTCTAATCCGTCTATAAAAACTTTCGCATCACCGATAAGTAACCAATGGACGTTCTTACGACCTGTGAATACGAAAGAGTTTCGCTGGATGATTTATCATAAAGAAATGTCTGAGATCAAAATTAATAAGCGACGTTTGACTTACACTTGTGAAATTTACCAAGGAGAATGTAAAGAAATTTCCAGCAGTCAATGTGAGAGACTTTTGCGATCGTAATATGCACATCAGGAACGGTTTTGCATGATCCGGTGACATGTTGTACCATTCACAATTGTAAAATGCGTTGCACAAGCATGAGCTCTTAAAAGAATAATAATAATTAAAATGAATAAATTAACAATTATAAAAAGCTAATTGATGTTATGATAGGAAAAGTACCTCAGTCATGACACATTCCCCTATGTAGCATATACCAAAAAGTTGAAATATCAGGGTAAGAATATAAAATAAGAATCTCAAAAAATTTGAACCGTCTGTCACGGCAGAAGTCTGAAATAAATTAAAACCCAATAGTGATCTCCACTTATTTAGTTTAAAAAAAATAATATTAAATAGGGATATAATACCGCGATAACATTATAACTTCCTAAGCACATAAGAAAAGTGATACCAAAAAGTTCTTGCAGTAGGAATGCAGAATACGCGGACTGCAACTTCGAAAAGAGTCTAAAAAATATATATTTCATATTTTTCGTTATCTGACACAGCGATATCTATAATAAAAAATAATATAAATTTTACCTTATCAGACGACAATGCCTTATGACGATCCGTTTGAGCTTATCACGGAGATTTCGTGGATCGTCCAACAAAATTCCCACTTGCATTGTCAAAATCGAAATTTGTCCACAAATGTTTAGCACCAGCGTTATCAATAGACAATCGGTACCAATGAATCCACATAAAACCAATGGAATAACGAATATCTCACAAGCATATATAATGTAATACGTTCGCGCTTGTGTTAGATCGAAGAATAACCGAATGTGAAATGGCAATATGAAGGAAGTCGATGAATTTCCTGCAGATTTGGATTGAATACACAACAATAAAATTATGGCAGTAATTTTTGATTGCTAATATAGAATTTCTTACCCTCATTGTATGCCAACAGTTGAGTAGTCAATGGTTGCATGTAAAAGAGCAGTGTACTTAATCCACATGTTGTTAACAAGCACTGAACAATTCTCTTTGACAATAAGATATATCGCAGAAAAGTTTTTATTTCATTAGCTGTATTGTAAACTATTTCTGAATAATCCTCTTGAATATACTGTATTATTCCGCGCAAGTCATTTGAAATAATTCTGTATATAAAAATTTTTAGAAAAATCATACTCAAAACGACGGTTTCTGTTAAATTTCTAACAACATAGTTCAAGTCGTGAATGTATTCTGCTAAATCGGCATACTGTAAGAAACATTGAACTGTTATGTAAATAAAGAAAAACGAGAATTTGACTTCGTTTAAGTTCAAAGGCCACAGCCCTAAAACGTCGAGTAATCGTTTGTTCCACTTTAACACTTTCGTAGCCTCGGATATGTCCATTTTGAATTTAAGTAAAATTAGCCAATATCACTGGACCTAATTAACGCAGTCAACTTTTAAATTTTATGCCTCACTATGTCTTCTGAGTAACAGAGCAAGACTGGTAGAATATTTTTTCACGGGCAATATAACATGATTCAAATAGAAATTATATTTGTCATATTCACTTATAATTTGTTCAATGAAACGTTATCAGTCAAATACTTGGATATCCGAATCAGAGCTTCTACTCTTCTGAAAATTAGTTTAGTCGGAACGCTCGATGAAAACTGATAAGGAAATCTTTCCATACTCCCGAAGTGAACTACGTCTTCACTTTGATTGGTCCGCGAAATACACGTACGCAAGTCAGCAACCCCCGCGACTAATCAATTTTCTTTAGTATTGAATATTGAATGACCAGCATGTAAGTTCATGTCTAGCCCATCGATTATCTGACTACTTAATGAGGGGTGGTGACTTGAGACAAAGCATCCCCTATCGAAAATTCAACAAGATTTCCCCACTATAAAAAAAATGATACCCTTGTTTCGATCCCTGGGTTGACGGGTCGTTAAATAAAAATGACTCTTGGGAGGGAAATGGTCTGATCAAAGTTCAACGATACTTCACTAACTCACGTACATTCTGTACACGTAGGATTCGAAAAATACAAAAAATTATAGCAAGTATATGTGACAAGTTTTACCATAGCATCGTGTGACACGTTTGTTCTGTGACGTGATTTTTCGACTCACGGTCACAAGACGACCCCAGCTACCGATTCAAATAACGTTCTTGCTTTCTGGTTCCCTTCGATTTGCCACGTTGCCAAAACTGCACGAACCTTTCGTGAGAACTTAAAATTTATTAATTAGTGGTCGGATTTCGATTTTACTTCTCCGATTCGTTCTGCTAGGTTCTCGGTCAATTACTTTGTTTCCGGTACTATTTACCTGTCGCTTACTTCGGCCCTCTGGACCTCAACCTAGCAGTCTGAGCGAACGTGCATTTCCGTAACTATTCGCTTTCGTTCTTGCATCCCGTTACGTTTGCTGATTTTACGCGTTCTCAAAACCCGACAGGATCCGTTAAGTTATCGTCTCTTCCGAGAGGTTTCGTCAGAGCACCCATTTTGGCGGAGTTGAGACTGTTCCACCTTAACTACCAGGTCATACCGGCTCGTCAGTTCCCATCGGAACAAGAATTGACCGGCGTCCGCCTGGCATGCGGGTGCGTGAACGAAGGGTGGACGGCCGAGGGTGACGTAGGTTAGTTCTCGGTGTCAGGATCAGAAAATACATTACAGTTCTGATAAGGATGCATACACCTTACATTCGTATTTTAGTGTCCTTTTAATTCCGAGTTAGTGACAGATCCAATTAATGTGTTCCAAAAGTAACACGTTTAGTCTCCGAGCGGGCCAATGGCGATGCACACGACCGAAATCATTTTCTTCTTTTGAACGAGTGATCGTCTAGGGAGGCTCCAATTTTGAGATGGGTAATTTTGAAAGTGTATCGTGAGGATTAAAAGTGCGTGAATCTTTTGATAGAGAATATTGGTGAACATTGTGCAAAAATTTTGTCCGTGTTACGAAAGGGTAGTACAGTATATCAGTATCACAACTGGATAATATTTATATATCACTGGTTTTCATAAAAATTCGTTAAATCTTTTCTTGAGAGTCATGACTCACAGACTAGTGTGATACAAAGGTACCTTCAGCAGAAATTGTCTAACAGTTTCGTAATTAAATTAAAGTATTGGTCAGTAATGAATAACCGATAATACAACATGCTTCGAATCAAAATTTCTAAATAGTTTTTGACTTACATACGTGAAACTTTCCAAGGAGAACCTAAAGAATTTTCCTGCAGTCAATGTAGAGGCCTTTGGGAGCGTAATATGCACATCAGAAGAAGTTTTCCATGATGCGGTGGTGTATTGTACCATTCAAAATTGTAAAATGCATAACACAAACATGCATTCTTGACAGAATATTAATATTCGAAATGACAATATTATTAATTGTAAAGAATTAATTAAAAATATCGTGAGACAGATACCTCACTTATAAGACTTTCTCCTATATAGCAGAAACCATAAAGCTGAGAAATTATGCTAATAATGTAAAATATAAATGTGAAAAAATATGTAGTTTCTTTCAGAATAGGAGTCTAAAATATAATAAAGAATATTATCTACTCTTCTAATTTATGATGTCTTTATCAATACTTAATGTTGATGCAGTACCACGATAATGTTGTAGCTGCCTAAGCACGTAAGTAGAGTGATACCAATGAGTTCTTGCAATAAAAATGTAGAATAAGCAGAATGCAAATTAGCAAAGAGCCTAAGAAAATGTTTACCCCATTTTTTAGCATTAATCATCACAATGAAATTAAAAAAAGACGTCTTTGAAAATTTACCTTATCAAGCGACGATGTTTTATGACGATACGTTTGAGATCGTCATGCAGTTCTCGTGGATCGTGCATTAAATTGCCCATTTGGATTGTTAAAATTGAAAATTGTCCACAAGGGTGCAGCACCAGAGTTATCAGTAAACAATCGGTGCCCAGAAATCCACACACAACCATCGGGATGACCAATATTTCACAGGCATATATGGCGTAATACGTTTGCACTTCCGCCAAATCAAAGAATAACCAGACGTGATATGACAAGATGAAGGAACTGGATGAATTTCCCGTGGCTGTAAGTGATAGTGAAACTATGAATAAGATTTTAACTGTTCCTTCTGTGCTAAATTACCAATGCTTACGATCATTATGAGCCAACACATAGTGGGACAATGGCCGAATATAGTAGAGGCTACTGCTAGTCGCTCCTGATATTAATAAGCAATATAGAATTATTTTTGAAAATGAAGTATACTTCATAAAAATAGCCATTTCTTTTTCTGTACGGTATAGTTCTTTGGAGTAATCCGTCCTAAGTCACGTATTAATTCAATCAGTCGTCCCGTATTAATTTTATATTGAACAATATTGAGAAGTGCCATGATAAGCACAATACTTTCAGTTAAATTTACGAGAAGATATTCGAAGTCATCGATATATTCTATTAAATCGGCGTACTGTAAGCAGCATTGAACTGTTATGAAAGTAAAGAAAAAAAGAAATTTAGTATTGCTTTTTTTGTTAGGCCAGTTTCCAACAAAATCGAGCAACCACTTGTTCCATGTCAAAACTTTCTCGGCTTCAGAAATATCCATTTTGAAGTTAGGTAAAATTAGCGGATGTTGCACGATACGGTTAATCTCGAAATTCGACGCTTGGAGATCACTTTTCAAAACTTTGCATTAAGATTAGAAGGAATCTTCTTGACGGCAACTGTAACAAATTCAAAAATACCATCGTTAATTTTGCAATTAAACGTTACGGATCGAGTACCGAGATTCAATTAAAGTACCGGAACTTTTATATTTCGGAAGATTATGCCTATTCGACGGCTCGATGGAAACTATAGGACGTTCCCTACCACCGAAGTAAAGTATGTATGCGATCCGAGTGGTCGACAGAGGTACATACAGTCAGGCAAACCATCCCCTCGTCCGATCAATCTTTTCAAATAATAAATTACCAGTATAGACGGCTCACGTCTAGCCGAACTCCAATCGGACTAAATAATGAGGAGTTAGCCGTCCCCTATTCGAAACTCAACAGGTGTTCCATGCGATACAGATAATGATAGGTTATTGCGATCCTCGGTTTTACGATTCGTTGAACCGAAGTGACCCTCTAAAGGGAAATAATCGAATCAACGTTTAATGATAACTTCAGATAGCATCTTTACCGTATACACCCGTAAATAGAAAAAAATCAATGAACGAAGGGAAGCGCAAGTCGCAATTTCACTACAGTAACAATTTTAATAATTTTCTACCAAGCAACGTAATAGTTACGTATATCAAGTGTTTTATAATTATAACTATCACATCCTTCAGATGAAAAATTCAACATAGCCGGCATGTAATTATTACTAAGCGTTTGCTTGGAAAAGGATTGTATAATAATTTGCTCGATGGCACACTTCGTTGTTGTATGCGAAATTTGATTAGGACCAAAATATAATGTTATAATATAATATACATAGTAAAATATAATATAATATAATGTTTGACAAAAAAATATTTAGCACACGGTGATCCTACCCCTATGAGAACGGAATCTCACGTATTTTTCCTCCTCATAAGAAGAAATTCAAGATACACATAAAATCTGATAGTGAGAATCCTAAAGGTCTGTAAAGGATAATAAACAGAGATATGCATCCAGCGTCACTCACCAATTTGTAGAAGCTGTTGAAATCCCAAGAAATATTCCAGCGAGTCGAATCTCTGGATTCTTCTGTAGTGTCTGCGAATCCTTCATACGTCTGATGGTCGACAGAGAGACAGACTGTATATTTGTAGAGTCTTAAAAATATGTATTTCGAGTTTGTCATTGTCTGTAACAGTGATATCATTAACCAAATTAATATTACAAACTCTACCTTATCAAATGACAGTTCTTTATGACGATTTCTTTGTGCTGTTCTTCTACAATTTTTGGATCCTGCACCATACTTTTCACTACCTTGCCAAAATCGACATCTGTCCACTATTCTGTCCATCTATTCTGTCGGAATAAGCAAATCAAATATAAACTACGTCCTCGCATTGATTGATTCGGCAGATATGCGTAGGCAAAATGCGGTTCCCCCCTGCGAGGGACAGATTTCCTTTAGAATCGAATGAGCAGCACTCAGGTTCACGGTCAGCTCACCTCCAACCTGACTATCTAACGAAGGGCCGTTCGATACAAACTCTCCCCTATTAGAAAGTCCATAGGTGTACCATATCACGTAGATATTGATACCCTTGTTACGACCTTCTGTTTTATAATTCGTTGAACTGAAGTGACCCTATGTAGAGAAATTACCTGTTCGAAGTTCAACGATACTTATACAATTCATCTACATTCTGTATACTGGATAGAAGAAACAAAATCACTGAACGAAAGTAAGTTCATATGCTAACTGTGCCCCAGTAACATATGTTGCTCTATACTGTATATATTGTGATGTGAAATTTGAAATTCTCGAGTCCTACCGTGCAGGGAACCTAGAACACTTATTGTTAGAATCTAATATGCTTCAAACGTTAGTCCAAGACAAACAGATTCTTAATTTTAGTATTACCGCTTCTGTTCTATCATGCAACTGTAGTTTGCTGTCTACTGATTTTCTTTTCCTTTTTACTGCTTCAATACTTTGTGATAACTTCATGTAACAAACGCCTGGGCTGTATCCACTAGCTTATAGAATGAGAGAAAAGGGTTGCTGATTTGGTGTATCTTGGAGGTCGGTTGCACAACTTAAGTTAGAGCATACAGAATATCTCCGTTGAGCGTACTAATCAGCGTTTGTAAAGAAGACTACTTCCGAAAAAATTTAAGGAAAATAGAGGGGGTCGCGAAGGACGACCAACTACAGAAAAAGATTTTTCACTCCAACAGGGAAGTCAGTTAGGAACAGAGTGTGGAAGATCAAAACTACACGGGCTGAATTGTGCATAAATAGTGCGTAATTCCTATATATTTTAATTCCAATTTATGCTATAATTAATGTATGGGGGACTACATGGTCGTCTTCAATAATCCAATTCCATATCCAGGTCCAATTGGTTATTTTCATTATTCTTTTTACAGGAAATGTCTCAATACCGACAAGTAAGACATTGATGTTTTGACCACCTAGAAACATTAAATGAATTTGTAGATTATACCATATTAAAATTTTAGGGAAATTAGGTTTGTCTTCAATTACAACTACATAGATTATATACTAGTACTTAATGCATTCAATTTGTAGAAAACAAGAAATCCTAACTTTCAGAGCATCTTCGACATCTAGAACCTAATTTAATCTACGATACTTAGGTCGATTCGTTTACCTACATGCGTAGATTCTTTTTACGGAACTCATAAATGCCAGAGATAGCAATTTCAACATAATTCGATCCTGGGAAGAATTAATTTACGCGTACTCCGCGCACATTTTTCCGAAAGCAAACGAATGTACAAAGTACCACCACATATTCCATGCAGCGGAGCTTCAAAGTGCTTAAATTCAAAGTAGTTCGCATTTTCAAACTCACAGTTGTGAAACTTTGCAGTGAAAATGTACAAAATCCTGCAGCAGTTAATACAAGTGGCGCTTGTGTGCGTAGTATACAAAATGAAATAAAATTGGCGTATATCGGTGACAAATTGTACCATTTGCAATTGTAAAATGCATCGCTCAACTTTAGGCTCTGAATAAAAATAAAAAATGTATAAATACCTCTCAATTTATTCGATTTATTAAAAGGCAATGAATCAAGATTATTTTTGGAAAATCACCTCAGCCATAAGTAGTTCTCCGATATAAGAATAACCCAGAAGCTGCACAGTCACAGAAGAACCATAGAAGACAAACCCTAATAATTGTGCAGTCTGACCTGTGACATAATTCTAAAATGTGAAATATATGTTAGAATTTTCAGAAATGCCTGTTTACATAAAAATCATTACTTCTCTTCTGATCATCAAAATTAGTTACTAAATAAAGAAATAATGCTGAAATATTACCGTTAGAAGATTATAAATAGCCAGACATACTACTAAAGTTGCACCCACTAATTGTACGAGCAGAAAGTAAGCAAACGCGGTACGTAATTTTAGCGAGAGACTGAAATATGTCCATATATATTAATGCAATATTATATTAATTAAAGGGAGATTTCCACAGTGATACAAAGTGAAAAATTACAAGATAATTTACCTTATTATCCGAGAATGCTTGGTGACAACTTGTTTTAGATGATTATGAAATGTAGAAAAGTCGCCATTAAAATTTTCTACTTGATTTGCTAAAATGGAAATCTGTCCACAAAAATGTAGCGTCAGTGTCACCAATAGACAATCAGTGCCGGAATATCCGAATGAGATAATCGGGACGATTAATCCTTCGTAAGCGTATACATAATAATATAAAGACGATTCCGTAATGTTGAAAAACATCCGCATGTGATAAGGCAAAATGTAGGTAATCGACGAATTTTCTGTTACTTTAAATCAAATAATCAATGAAGCAGACGTTACACAAACTTTTTATGATACTGATATGATGTTCCTTACATTTTCGGTGGGAGTTTGTATGATCCATTAATGGTTGAAAATAATAAAGTACCGTTGACACGGTCGTTAATGTTATTGAGAATTTAATGAATGACTTGGACAATCTGTTGTATGCTAAGAAGATAGACTTTTGTTCCTCTGTGTTGTACAGTTCTATTGCGTAATCCTTTTTGATATCAAGTAATATTTCCTTTATCAATCGTCTATTTAATCTGTACAGACCAATTTTACAGCACACCAAGGTTAATACGATACTTTCCGTTAAATTTTCAACGACGTATTTAAAGTCGGAGATACGATAAACTAAGTCCGCATAAATGAAACAAGATATCATAGACATAATAAAGAAGAAGAAGGAAAACGTAAAAGGACTATCGTTAGATGGCCAAATTCCTAAAAACTCTAGCACCCACTTGTTCCACGTTAACACTTTCCTAGCTTCTTGCATATTCATGTTGCATTCACGGACTTTCCAAGTCGCTCAGTGCACTTTAAGTTTAAAGATTTTTTTAACAAATTTTACAGTGAAGATAAACAGTTGATGGGTTAATAAGGAACCTCAACTGAAATCACAATGTCACAATTATAAGCTACTCCGTAAACGAAATATTTGAAAGATTTAATTTCGAATTACACATTTTACGATCAATGCACTTGTTTTACAGCTAAGGTTCTATAAGTTTGCAAGATCAGCAGAAACTGAAGGGAAAGTCTCCTATACAACCCTCGAAGTAAACTACACAAGTGTTCCGATTGGTCTAGAGAGGCGTCCCTACTTAAGAGGGATGACCATCCCTTCTATCGATTTTCTTAACCAATGAAAGAATTGTCTGGTTACTTAGTGCAGCCCTGACTTTCCCCACCAACGAGGGGTTGTCCGAGACAAAGAAGCCGCTATTGAAAAATACACAGGTATACTCTGCTATATAGATAATGATATATACTGCAGCGACTCCAAGTTTCTTTATTCGATGAACCGAAGTGACCTCTCAAGGAGAATTGATTCGATCGAAGTTCAATGACATATACAGGGTGAGGTATCCTAGACTCCGAATATGGGAGGAGCCTCCCGTGTGTATTAGGTATGCTATTCCCTAATCAGATTGAGCGCACCTACAGACAAAAGCCCGTATTCGTAACTCGCTCTTACAGTCACTACCAGAGTCGCTTGTAGTTAAAAGTCACTAAGAAAAAATTTAAAAGCGCACCATTAGCACTAAAAGCGAGTTCTGAATACGGGCTAAAGTTTCCTTGATATCGAATATCGTATCGTATATAGTGTATCGTGCTTTCTTAACTCAACACCGATAGCAAAAAAAAACGAGAACCAGCCTACGTCACCGTCGGCCGTCCACCCTTTGCCCATGGATCCGAACGCCAGGTGGACACCAGTCAATCATTGTACCACCGGCAACTGCAAAGCTGGTATTATTAGCTGGCAGCTTAATGGATCCTGTCGATTTACGGAAGCACGTAAAATCGAGAAACGCAACCGTAGGTGTTGATCTTTGATGACGAGCAAAATCAGCAAACGCAACTGGATGCACGAACGGGAGCGGATGGTTACGGAAATGCACGGTCGCTCATGCTGCTAGGTTGAGTCGGAGTAAGCATTGGGTAAATAGTGCCAGAAATAAAGAGAAATCGATGGATAACGTAACAGAGCGAATCGAAGCTATAAAATCGAAACCCCTTCACCGATTAATAAATTGGGAGTACTCACCGGAGCTGGTTCAGCTCACTTCCGAAACACAGAAAATGGAGAGGATTTACTGGATATAGCGAGAGCTACGCAAGAACTACACAAGCGAGAACCTTCTACATCGCACACGAAAAACAGCTAAGAAAATCTATCATCAAATAGCACGGGAGCGCGAGGCAGCTCGTTCGGTGTCCCAAGACAGACTGCTTTAAAGCAGTCAATTGACAATAATCAAATTCGAGAACTAATCATTTTTATTGGTCGTGTAACGGAACTATAATTACTAGCTAGAATACCGACCGGCAATCCCTTTGTAGTTCTCCGAAAACCGGGAGAGTACGCTAATATCCCCCCCCCCCCCTTATTGAAATTATAAGCAAGTCGCGTGAGTGTCACAGCGTTAAATGGACTCGTCCCTTTCGCCTAACAAACGCTGGACAAGACACAGGTATCTCTCGTGCGCTTATTAATAATTACTTCAAAGTAGTTCCTAACCGTAATTTATATATATCCTACACAGGCGTCAGGGCTCATTTGTGATATCCGGTCACCAGCAATACCAATTGAAGATTTTCATCATCTCAGTCATTTGAGAAAATTTGATGAATTAATTTCTGGCGCTAAATCTACAAATCCTCGCCTGGAATCGGTGGATAACGCTATTTGAGGACTTTGAGACACACATTGTCTTCCCGGATCTGAAGTTTCCGATTTGCCAATAAGAATAGACTGTATATGGTACGGGTCATGCGTCTAGTGAATAGGCTATCTGTGAGTACCTTTTTTTATATACAGGGTGTCCCATTTGAAACAGTACGGTTGAATATCTGTTAAAGGAAGAGCGGGATAACAAAATGTTTCAGACGCAAGTTGTAGGGTA
>JARQTI010000162.1:178072-257841 GCA_030142655.1 Trachelus tabidus | reverse complement strand
GCACGGACGCGAACCCGGATGCCGGTAATATGTCGGTGCAGGAATCTTGGTCCAGAACTCTCCTTGTATAACTACTTTTCTTATCGAATACACGTTCTCCCTGTTGGGGGAGTTAGAACTCTTCGATTTTCTTTATCGGGACATAACAGAGTGGTTAGAGACGTTTGCGAAATATGGATTTCTTACATAAATGCAATATTGAAACGCGACTCCGCTCTGGCGCCGTATTTCAACGTTAAAAATAGAGGCACCATAAATGAAAAAGAATAAAGGAAAAATGTAATAACCAATTTCCTTCGCTTTGGTATGATTTATAAATATTTCTTCGAATCAAGGCACCTTGTTACTTCAGTCTTTCTTTCATATATTGCCATAATGTCAGTACATTCCAGCTACCCTATGGAACATGGTAAAAGTCAATACAATTCGTCAGTAATAGTTACTACAAAAAATTTCTCCTTGTCTGGAAAAACGGTTTTTGACCATTGAGAAGTCTAGTTTTCCGCCTGGTCTGACGAAGCTGGAAAGCGTAAGCTCCCTCAAATATTACGGAATACTTACACTCATACCTGTATACGTATATGCATTATTGGACTCAGAAAGAAGGAAAAGATAAAAAAAATTTTAAAATTCCTCTTGAGCGTGCGATAAAAATTACCGTTAAAAAAAATTCGAGAAACACAATAGAAATGCCTGAGTTTATAGAAAAAGTTGAGAATACCAAAACGTTGGATTTAAATCGAATCGTCAGCAGCGCTTGGGATTAATCCAGAAATTGTTGGAATTAAAATGGTGAAATTCGAAAATGTCGGGATTACATTCGGTACTAGAAATAAAAATCCTCGACACGAAGTGGAAACAGCTCGTGACCGTTAAATCCTGACAAGGACACTACTTCACAATCATTGGTGGGTCTCGCGATAAAATTATGACGTCGATATCTACGGCAGATAGTATAGCCTCGAGAATAACGTACGGCTCGAGTTGAACAATGAAAATTAATCGTACCCTGATAAATTCCAACACTCCCAGTTTCTACCTATTCCTCGTAGTTTCCTTCAGCCAGGATACCGCGATGTAGCAGTAGGGACATTAAAGTAATACCTTTTTGTTCCACAAGGGTCAACCGAAAGGGGTTGACCTGTGTTTTCGCTGGTGGTTTATAAAATTGAAGTTGACATTCGTTTCAGTTTTTCATTCTGTCTGCCGAGTTCCGACATTCCCAACCTTCCAGGGACCCGACTTGCCTCTCCATTTGTTCCAATTATAGTTTGGCTGGGCTGTGCGATTTCGCTGTCGCACCAGGAACATTGTTAGTACGGTCGTTGATGGCGTGCTCGAGAAGTAGCGCCATTTTATTTTTGCATTTTCCCGCTAACGCCTCCACCCCCTTTTCACCCTTGCTTTAGGGGTTTCGTGCCCCGGCGAGAGGTCTCGCGGTAACGAGAGGTCGCAGGAAGCTTCGGGTGAAAACTGCGATAGCGACGGAAAACTTGAGGCAGTCAAAGTTTTTCATCGTACAACATATATTGCAAGGAAACCTTCTAGACGTCTCGTGACTAACGTTAAAAAAATGCTAATACGACTTTGCTAACGTGACGATGAACGAGGGTGATGATTTATGAAGGTGTTACCTTTTGTATGGGCAAGCTTCTTTTTTGGATTACCTTCAGTCGACATTACGCTTTAAACTAGACACCCGTTGTGCACCTGGGATCAACGTTTACAATATTATTCAAAACGTCGCTAACGAGACGGCAGGAAAGCGTGAGACAAATTTATGAAAGCTGGAATTTTCATACCAGCTATTTTTTTCTTGTACACTGCGTTACCCTCGGATTCATCATTTTTCGATGCAATTTTTCTTTAACTTGTAATCAATTACCGTTTACCTCCTTTACTTTTTTTTACGCGTTTACTGCAATATCTCAACGACTAACTGTAAGTTTCATTTGACTTCACGCAGTCGCATTCCCTGACACCTTCGTTATACCTCCAGCTGTTACCGGGCCCTTTAATTGAATTTCTGGGTAACGAGCCACCGGAAATGACGACCGGACGATAATCCTATAAGTTTCCAAGAAAAATAAGTCGCCGGAAATAAGAATGACATTTCAAGCGATTAAAATGCTCCTTACTACGTCCAGTCGTATAATTTAACGACTAAATTCTTCTTCTACTTGCTGTCTCCCTTATTTTTCTCTTCTCGAAGATAACAGCCAAAATCTGTTACCAACATCCACAGTGGTTAATTACGAGGGATAATCAAAGCCTCTTTTGATGTTGCTAATTAAGCTATCGCAGAGAAGCTCGAGCTTTTCAGGATTCTGAGGGAAGTTCGACAGCCGAAACTCAGTTCGGTTCTACCGGATATCCACTCCCAGCGTCTATAGCTATACATATAGTACCTATGCTAGATTAAACCTCGTAATTCGGATTACTGCAGGAGAGTTCTGTCAGCAGATGTAACCTAGATCACATATCAGGCTTAATGCGCTTCATGACCTGGTTTCTAGCTGAATGATTATAATATATCGTTTAAAGGGCAAGGGATGTGTTAAGCATGGCAGAAGTGTGGAGATGTACCAAAAAAATAACTATAAAATATAATAACTCGTGCTAATTACTAATATATCATAAAAAAGTCCCACGTAATTAGGTCTTCCTAAGTGCGTTAAGAATACGATTGAATTTTAAATGAGCCGCAAAAGGAAATGAGAGTCAAATGATTAATTAAAACGCTTTTAATCCAACAACAGATCATAGGTCTTTTAAAATTTACCTTCATTATCCAATAAAATACTAATTTATTCTCTGTAATCGTGAATTCCCGATATTACCCTATTACGTATAATATACTTAGAATGTAATGGTTCAGAAGATCCGCCGACCACAAATTCAGACTGACGGACATGGCTTGATTGCGCGCATCTTTCGTTTTTCCTTGCCTGTTATACTCTCTGCATTCTCGCCGCCTTTGTCCGCGTATAATTAAATTTTAAATTGCGCAGCACGGCCAGCCGTCGGATGGTCGTGGCCAGAGAGGTGGCGGAGCTTTAGCTCGAGTTACAGATAGAGGAGGGTCGGAGAGCGTAAGAGGAAAAAAGGAGAATAAAAGAAAATTGAAAAACCCTAGAGACGAGCAGGCGTATCAAAAGTAAATCCTTGTAGATCCTGGTACGTTCTATGGTTCGATTAGCTTCTTAGAGTGGCTACACGGGGCCAACTGTGAGGGCTGAAAGAACCGGCACACTTCTCATGGACGCTGAATATTTTACGAGGTTGGTAGATACGTACCTACTTACTCACTTTTGAGTTTCAATCGTCCCTTTACACCCCGAAAATCAGCGTAACTTTTATCGGCAACTTTGTCAATCCAGCATCAAAGTATTTGGGACTGTTAAGTTCTTTACATAAATATCAGGGATCACTTCGTGGTGATAAAATTTGTCGCTAGGATATTTTTCCAGAGCGATACCTCAGTTGTATTTCTTAGAGATATCCAGGAAATTGTTTAGAATTTTTTTTAGTAACGACTCGACGTGATCCTGTTCCTCTTCGAATATCATAATTCGTAATCCAAAATGAACTTGTAATGTACCTTAATAAAAGCGTTTCCAAGAATTGGTATTCGCTGAAAGGAATCGACTAATTAGAATATCGATAAAAGTTTTTAGTTGGGCCAAGTTTTTTCATTAAACTTTGGTATAAGATCGTAAGTACTCGAGAGAACAAAAACCGGCCAGTGAGAGCTATCTTTAGCCACAGCACGGAAGTATAAGCAGCTAATCCAAAGTTAGACAGCAGTGATATTACTATTTGCTATGGAACAAATATTTTTAATCGAGGATAAAGCAGCGTAACACTCGTGCGTTCGAAGCTATTGTCCATCTACAATTAAAATCTTAAGCAAGGGCCTCTTCTTCACTGGAAGTCGCAAGAAGATAGTCCCTACAACGTATTTCCCATACGGACGCTGTACCGTTCTTTCTGTATCGTATAAATCACCCAGCCCTGACAGCCGTTCCTTATAACTAGCGTCGCTTCTAAAATCGACACACCCCGTACGGCCTAGGAGTACATACCACGTTGTACATTCTCAGTCTGGTATTCAGATATCTCGAGCGATATACGTACCTATCCCAAAGGCCAGGGCTCGAAATTAATAGACGAGAAAGGGGTGCTCGCGTATCCTGGGACAAGGGTCGTCGGAGTAACAATGCATCTGGGCAAGGACGAACCGACCCATCGTAAGCATCGATCTGCGAGCTTCTCCTCCAGAACGAGCTAGACAATGCACCAGGGTAGAGTTCAGGAGGTTGGCGGGCAGAACTTGGAAAGGGGGGTAGGGGCTGGCAATATGTGGTGATTGTCCTCATCTTTCATCGTAGACGTGCTCCGGGGGTTGAAACGGTGCCCGGGTAACGTCGACTAGACGGAACCACCCCGGATTCTGAAAGCTGCCACCGGAAAATAGATACACCACCCTCAAAACCTACTTGCCTTCCTTTTGTTTCTTTTTCATCCCACCTTTTTCTTTTCCTTCGCCTCTCCGGTGCTACCTATTCCTAGGGCGGGCGAGACTACGGTTAACGGTAAAAAAATGGTATAGCAAAAAGAGAAGAGCGACCCGGTATTATTTGTTTCTGTATCATCAGGCTGATCCACAATGTGAAAAGGATGAGACTTCGCCTCTTTTTTATGTGCTTTTTATTTTTCTTAAGCCTCTTAATTATTTGTTTAGCACTCCTGCCTCTCTTGTATACATACCGACATAGGGATTAAATCTCGGCTAGTTACTAATCCACCCTGTTTTACACAGTCACAATAAAGAGTGACATTTGTCCACGTATACTTTTACTCTTTTCCTTTCGTCTACGCTTCACATGTTCATATACCGTAAGTGTAGATACATGAAGGTGACGTAACGTTTGTAGAGTTTATACGAAAAATTTTGAAAATAAATTGTAACCTGTCCACGAAAATGGTAGAGCATCCGTCGCAATAATTGAACTCGGCAAAATATTTGGTGTGCGCTTGTATGACTGTCGAGTATTTTAGAGTACGCAACCTATACAAATATAGTTCTGAATACACGTGCGCGAATCAAAGCTGAACCAATGAAAGAGGAGGATTGACGTATGACATTATTAAATATGTCGATGACCCTTCTGCCCGTTAATAAAATTGGATTACCATGAATCAGCCGACGTTCGATAATATCGGGTCGTCGATTTATCACGATGCCACAAGCGTGTGCGAGTTCTTACCAAGCGATAAATTACCTTTCGACAAAGCCGCGAAACGCCAAGAGTAGAAAGGTGGAGAAAGCCGTAGCCCACCCTCGAATCAGAAAGTGCTTAAGGAACGTTTTGCTATTCTCCATGGTTCGAACTTTCTTCCTGGCATTGCCACCCTGGGAGAAGAACTTCCCCATCGTGGGCAATCGTTGAAGTCTTCAGTTATCATATATTTATATATATATATATATATATATATATGTACATACACAGTTTATCCCAGCCGAAGAGAATATATAAGAGAATCTTCTCGCGTCCCTTCTCAACCTGGCATATACCAATGGAGTCAATGGAGTATTACATTTAAATTAAATGAATTCGTCGACAGTCAAATTTCACAATATTTAAAATAAGCGCGAGCATTTTGTTATCGTCAACCAGGTCTCGCGTTTCGTATTAAATTGGAACTGTCATTTATGCATCAACGGATCGTGCCATTACTTGCCTAAAGCTCCCCCCCTTCTCTCTCTCTCTCCCCCCCCCCTCTCCTCTTTTGCATGGACTCTCCTACCAATCACAATGACTGTTTGTCATTGTTAACCCGACGAGCGTTACGTGTCGCCGACTGGTCGCCGCAATCTGATCTATCGCCAGTACGTTTACACGCATCGAGCGATTTACGGTCACCACCGGCAGGACAAACAATTTTGCGTGAATACGAGAGGGCGCGCACCGTGCTATGAGTATTCCTCATAAATCGCATCCAGTGCTACTACTGGTAGTTTGTATACAGGATGGTCGTCCAACTGTACGCTATCGTCAGTGCGTGATGGAAATGAAGGGTTGGCATTTTTAATTTCTTTTTTTTCTCCATATTTATATTACCTCTCTGATCCTTTTTCAACCCCTTCATTTTCATCCACTCGCCTACCGGTGCGCGCAATATTTAAATTTATGATGTACCCCACTCGTAAAGCGGGTTTTGCAGTAACTTCAAACCGAGTATTCGGCGGCTCGCCGTTACCTACTAGAACGAGATATAGCGTGAATAGTGAGGGTTTCAAAAGAGAAGGTGGCGTTAAGGGAAAGCCGCTTTGCAAGTCGTTTGCATGAAATTTGAATCACTGAGACCAACTGCATATAAGGTTCCCCTTTAAAAGATGGCTTTTGAATGTATAAGCGATGCGCACAATCGGTACGGCTAATAAAATACGAACGAGCCAAATTGAGGCATCCGTGATCATCGCGATATCGCCTCTTACGAGCGTTGCGTATTTCAACGTAGTCGTGTCACGTGGACAGTCTTTAGTTTCATTTTATTTATATATTGCAGCCAGATACACATGGAGACAACGTGGATATGAGAGAGTCAGGATGAGTTAAAACTGAAAGGATCCTCTACTGGTACAGACACTTGGTGGAGGCCGCATACGATACGGGATCAGACATGTCACTGCTGTCTAGTCGTGGCGGTCGCAGGGGACCAATCCTCTGCTTCTTAGCCCTGCTCTTCGTCTTCGGCCTCTATCAGCTGGGACTCATATGCGGACCCTCGAAAGATGGACCCACTTCCATGATGGTAGCTAAGGAGGTAAATAACTCTTTTTTTTGTATTATAATGTAGTTGCTGTTGTAGCGTTATATAGGCTTTCAATGTCAAGCTACAATATTATTAATAATCTCTATACCTATGCATGGGGTAGAGTGCTTGATAAGGGCTGACCCCAACTGCCAGAGACAATCGTCTCAATGAATTCTCATCCCTCCGACAAAAAGGGGTACCTTCCCAACTGACGAAGAGAAATGAAATACGGGTACCGGGGTAAGGAACATGTACCTACTGGCTGGGGTACCCGGAAAATGTTTTGCTTCCTGACTCATCTTCAGGGCTGACAATTCAAGCGGAATTCAACAATCCGACCATCTCCATCGTTAGATTTTGAACCTGTAATTTTCAGCTGATACTGGTGTGAATGGGTTTAATTGACGTAATTGAAAGCGCAGCCACTGTTATCACAACGTCCGTAACCGCCGTTGGCTCAGTCTCTCAGTGACCTTATAAGGGAAGAAATAAAAGATTAAGGAAGGCGCAACGTTACGTCTCACTGCGTTTCGAGTGTCACCGATTATTCCGATCGATTGAACTCAATTTAATACTTTCTCGGGTCATATAAGCACATTTATACTGCCGCTTGACCCTCCGGATTCTTTCTCAAGGTTCGCAAAAGAGTTCACGGTATATTGCTAAACGGTAAGAATCTAACACAATCTATCACATTCTACGTCGCCGTTATGGGAAGAAAAAATCCGCCATGATCCCAACCTATATAAATCGGATGACCATAACCTCGCTTTGTACCCAACGCTAAAGACAACTGATAGGGATTTCTGCCCCAGCGATAGAAAAAGCTCCCAGGATATAGCAACGCCCAGCGAATCGCAGTTTAATGACAGGGGACGTTTTTCTGTGGTTTCCCAAACTAATTTATCACGATCCACCTAATCCCGTGGCGTCGCGATAAATTCTACGTCGGCGTGCTTTTCTCTCGCTAAACGCGACTCACACGCTCGCGATCGTCGTTCCTGTGCCTGCTGTACCTAATGCCCACTGCTTACTCTCCTAGGACGCCGATCGGTCCTGGTAACTAATGGTAGGCGAACACGCACACCGGCCCTGACCTGTCCCATCGAAACAGCCGTCGAATGGGACCAGTATAGTACAGTGCCTCCTTGTTAGGTAATTTGTCAAGCTCGCGACCCTCTTACTTTCTCCAAGTAACTCTGTGGTTCACGGTGCGTGATCGATGGTGAGGACGTCGTCGCGTCTTATCCACAGATACCCCCTATGAATTCAACAAGCTGTCAAGAATTAGGCCAATGACCGAGAGGAAGGGACGGGTACGAAAATTTCAATGGCTTTCACACTCCATTTGGTGTATTAGCGTCTCATGCTCCTGGGACTATTGTAGCACAGGGAACGTCTCCCTTTTTTGCTTCTACTCTTTTCTCTTCTTTGCAATATTATCTCGGCCGCCTTCCTGGGGTAGCTCAATGAAAGGCTTGCAAAGAGCCACTTTCGCAAATGAACCAACTTTTTCTTTCTTAGACTCTCTTTCTCAAAGCACATTTTAAGTTTTTTTTAACTTCTCACTTTTTTCACGTATCGTTCAGCCTTTCTTTTTGTCACGCGTCAGGATAGGAAGCGGATCGTTAGCTGAGTCGATGTAACTCGACGTCATCATCGGTTATAGGAATCAAGTGGTTTTCTTAGAGAAGAGAACCTATCGAACTTGAAAGTTACCAAGTTTAATTATGGATTAACGAACCTTGTTACCGATTAACCTACCTTAGATAGTTTGATCCACCCTAATTTGTAGAAATTATCGGGGACTTCATTAGCGAAGTCAACGTCAGCTAGCACAGCGATGGGCGAATGCGGATCACGGCTGGAAGGGAAAGAAGGAGAATCCCGCGGGATATCATTCTGATTAGGACGAGGGGTAAATTTTCCTTTGATAGCCCAGCACGGAAGAGAGGGATGTTCGATAAATGAAAAACGCCTGAATATAATTAAAATATCGACATTTGGCGTCGATTAGTCATCTCACGTAATCAGAATCTGGGAATATTATCTATCTGACGACTATGGGACAGGCAATGAAAGTGTCTAAAAAATTACTAAACAATTTTCATAACACACAGGACCTAATTGCGACGTAATACGACGTTTATCGTTCAATTATGACAATATGACGTAAAGTGAGAGATGAGTTGAAAAATGTATCGTGAAGAAAGTCAAAGGCTCTTTGAGATCACTGGTATAAATGTAGAGCGACTAATGATACAACCAATCGCACCATCGCAATTAATCTATCTTTTTTTTCGTCTAACGCTTCTCGTAAACAAAAGAAGATGTTTGAGATGACTGAAAAAATGGCTACGTTCAAGGCCGGTTCTTAAGTTTGTGGACAGTGGCGACGCCTTAATGAATGAAAAGCTGGCAACGAAGCGGACGCCGTTCGCGACAAGGGTCGTAGTGCAAAGGCTGAACGTTCCAAAGGATAAATTCTGTTGAAAAAGTTGGCTTATGTTTCAGCACGAATCCCTTTGGAAACTTGGGTTATGAGAGTGACGCTGTCGTTTTATCTATTTACCTAACCTAACCTAACCTACAAACGAGAACCGTGTCGAGCAAAGAAGAATGCGAAGAAGCGTCTATTATTATACTTATGGGGAGTGGATGGAAGGAAAATAAGAAGAGCGGTGGAAACCCAAGAAGAATTCTTCCTCTTATGCCTTTAATCGTTTTTCTGTTGACAAATAGATATCTTTAACTCGTGTAAACATCCCATCACGCCAATGCGGGGAAGTGTACGTATTCCCATAGGAAACATTAATTTTCGCAGCACCTCTCATACGGTCATACTATTGAAATACTCAATCTACCGAGACAGCTACTTATTAACGAGCCATCCTGCACCCACAAATGATTCTGACTGATCTCATCTCGTCTTGTTTGCTCTTTAATTAGTGACGTTTACTCTTTAAGTGGTACCTTCTTCGTGGCTTTCCAGTTTCGAACTACCTACAGTCAGCCCACGAGTTCAATGTGCTTTTCGACAGTTCTCGTATTAATAGAGTCCTTTGCATATCACATGTATACGCGTATTTTACATAGAAGAGGTGTACGTATAGATGCTTCAAAAAAAAACTGCCACATGACTGTACCCGAAACGCTAGCACGCAGTAAGTGACATCTGAAATCGCAATTTCAAATAAGCGACATCAAAGACTTTCGTCCTTTTCTGACGACGGCAAACAAGTCAAAATAAAAGATAAAAAGAGAATGCAAAGGTAAAAGAGACGCCGTGACGTGTGGGTCGGTGAAACGTCGTTTAATATTTGCCTCGTCGACGCCGGCGTTACCTATGTCTTCCGTGAAAACGCGTCCTAAGGAAACTGACTGCGCCATTGCTACCTACTTTTTCTTCGCATACTGAATTTTTCTTTTTCTTCCTTTTCTTTTCTTACAACTTTTTTCACTCCTTGTGCTTCTTTTCGTGTCACCCGTCTGTCTTCTTCAGTTCGTACCTATTCTTTCGCGAGGATTCACCGTGAGACACTTTTTTCACAGAAAAACGGAAGGACGCGAAACTCCAGAAGGGAAGGAAAATCCCACGTTGTTTCCTACTTTTTGCGATATAAATCGCACGGTTCCGCTTTTTCTCTTTTTTTTTTCCTTATCTTTTTCTCCAGACTAGGTATCTTGACAAAAAGTGGCCAGGTAGTTTATTCTCTCTCACTTTCGTTCTCACTTTCCATTCATCTCGTTTCCGGATTTTTCTTTTACACCCACCCCTAGTTTTTCTCTTCGCAACGAAATAAATGCTAATTACACATTTTCTGCCGTGACTATAGACCATTCGAACAATGTTCCATCCGCCATTCTTGCGAATAACGCCATCCCGAAACTTAGAACATGGCTCTGCATCTGAGCCTGTTGGCAGTCCTTTGAATCGACCTGTCGCTTGATGCATTCTTATTTGTGTAGCTGCAGGGAAACCACCTTGAAATATTACTGACCGTCGAGAACAATGGAAATGCCCGAGACAATGGAAACGTGAGAAAAACAAATATTTTCACGGAACGAGTCACGCTTTCTGTATGTTTCCTGCAATCCTTTCAAAGTTCCTGGTACGGAGCACTCGGTTCCTCGGGCAGTCTGCAGTTTGATCGATTTTGAAAAATTTTACTGAAATACGTCAATGTTACGTAATTTTGAATGAATAGTGGGATTTCTTAGTCACCATTGGAAAATGACTAATTCAGTCTTTACGGAATGCCTTGCATTTAAAATAAAAATTTATTGAGCACTGGAAAGTATTCTGCACTTTTGTTAATCAAATATTTCAAAGATCAGAAAAATCTGTGAAATCTCGTCAATGTCCGAGATTTCCTCGTATTTTTAACGGTTAGAGCATCTCTGATAAATTCGATTGACATGAGAATGTGAAAAAGTTTATATTGCCATTCAATCTGAATTCGAGGACCCGATAGATGCAGTTATTTAGGTCCAAAGAGTCCCGAGCTGTGTAATATAAAACGAAATGAAGTTATTAATAAAACAAACTGTACCACCGTTATACCGGACCGTATTTGCAGTAGTAAACAAAAGAAGGCGGTCACGCTTTTAAAATCGAAATATCGTGCGTTTAACGGACCATAAAACGAGAATTCTTTACAATCCAATAACGTACCTACAGCGCAACATGAAAACGGAAATCTTTATAGGATTCCATAAAGTTTTCCTTGTTTTGCGATTACGGCCTGGCCGTGCTTGTTTTTCTAAAACTTTATTCGACTTTCTTTCTGTGCCTCTCTAACTACCCCGCCGCCACTTTCCCACAGGACTGACAATGTTTATGGTCGGGATTTAATTCGAAAATCCCTGGTAGAATATACTGGCGTAAATGTCAAGCCGAAACTCTAAGAAACTCGGGAATCTTGCGACAGGTTCTTTAAATCTCTTCCTCCGGCAGCCACCACCAGAATTCAGAATATTTTTTTTTCTGCACCCTCCTACACTGCTCAATTCTATTAAGGGTGCGGACCTTGAAAGGTTAAGTACCATTTGTAAAAAAAAATTGGCTAATCGATGTGACGTTTCATCCACTTTAAATCCAAAATAAACCAGCCAACGGTTCATGGCTTCCATACAACTTTTTTCAATTACCAGTACGTTATTCTTTTCCAAAAGAATTTCAAGGTTATTGCAGGCATATTAAAAGCAAGTAGGAACATAAAAGAATTTTGTACCATTTTATGGTTTAAATCCACGCTAAATGTTATCTAACGTTAATTATATGTTATCTGTTTATTTTCAGAAATACGTTGTTTCGTCCCTTGACCATAAGAAGTATTCTTACGACAGAACGATGCCGCTTATATTCATAGGCGGTGTACCACGCTCAGGAACAACTCTGATGCGTGCCATGTTGGATGCACATCCCGACGTGAGGTTGGTATCATCGTCTTCCTCAATTAGTCATTGGGTCAGCTTGCTGATGACCTTAAACGTCATAGATAACACGAAATTGCTCACGTACGCACTCTCGCGGTCCTGCAGCTGGTCCATATTGCAATTGCACTTTTGAATCCGTCGATAGCCTGTATGAATGATTCGAAGTACAATCGACTTAGAAGCACTAACGTTGGTACCCATGATTTCAGTTGATTTATTTGGTCTGCAAATTCACAAGCCTATTTCGATTCTCTTTCACCGTGAAACCCGAAACTTTAAATGCATCGCGAATGCATTTCTCTGTTAGAGCAAGGAACTTCGGATGCTGCATGCACGGCTCCAATGGACCATCGACTTCTATTTCAGTACTTCTCACTATCTTCTCTCCGTTTACGGATGGAACAATGAAATTCAATATTCCAGTCTCGCGGATGATCATTGAAAATACATTATACTTGATATTCCAAGAAAAAGGTATATTCTTAGTCAATTTCTATTTAAGATGCGGCCAGGAAACTAGAGTAATTCCGAGGATTCTACAGATGAGATCCCACTGGCTGAAATCTGAACGAGAGAGCGTACGCCTCGTGGAAGCTGGAATTTCTAAAGAGGTAAAATTCTTATTGAAGGACACTTGACTCATCAGAATCTAAATTTTATATATGAAAAATAAAGAACAGCGTATAGATTTAATTGGACTGTCATCTGATTTTTTAAATAGGTAATGGACAGTGCGATAGCTGCGTTTTGCCTTGAAGTGATAGCACGACACGGTGAACCAGCTCCAAGACTCTGCAACAAGGATCCACTTACATTGAAAATGGGATCGTACGTCTTGGAGCTTTTTCCAAATGCGAAATTCTTATTCATGGTCCGTGATGGGCGAGCTACTGTGCATTCCATCATATCAAGAAAGGTACTTGGAGAGCGCACCAGCTGCTCCAGCGAATGCATACATAAGCTGGACAATTTGTTACTTCCGAAATCATCCTTTTCAGGTCACCATAACAGGCTTCGACCTCACATCGTACAGACAGTGCTTGACAAAATGGAACCATGCTATATCCGTTATGCATAGCCAGTGTAAGGAAGTTGGTTCTGATAGATGCCTCATGGTTCCCTATGAACAGCTGGTGCTTCATCCCAGAGAGTGGATGAAGAAGATCCTCAGCTTTCTGGATGTACCTTGGAACGAGTCAGTCCTTCACCACGAAGAATTCATTAATAAGCCTGGTGGAGTACCACTTAGCAAGTAAGTCCTGAACCTCGTTCATACAATTTAATATACTTTCATCAATTCTTTAACGTACCTCTTACTTGTCTGTTATCAGAGTAGAGAGATCCTCGGATCAGGTGATAAAACCAGTCAATTTAGAAGCATTGACCAAATGGGTGGGACATATTCCTGATGACGTGGTTCGCGATATGCCGGACATTGCTCCTATGCTGTCAGTTCTCGGCTACGATCCTTACAGCAATCCTCCAGTATATGGAGCACCGGACAGTTTAGTCAGCGACAACACCAGGAGGTCAGTGTACAACCTGAAACAAAATTATTTAGGTGTCACTTATCCACTTCCCTAGTTAAATAAACTTAATAAAAATTTGGTATTTTCTGTTTCTCGGTACAGGGTGCTCGCCGACGGAGAAATATGGGCTGCCAAAGCCAGACAATTGTCCCTCCAGAGGGTAGCGTCGATGCCCAACGAAGAAGATCCCAGCGACACCCCGAACGCGTGACCCTGGATTCACGTCCGTCTAGACACGCACAACACAAACGTGTACAATTATTATTATATCTAACTGTACCTTCCAAGGAGGAGGCAATGTTACCGATATCGTCACCAGATTTGATAAGCGAGCGTCAACTCTGTCGCTGCTTTTCCGTATTGCTTCCTAAACATTTTTTTGAGGACGACTAGCGGAACCGTCACGAGAAATATTGGAAACGTTGCCTGTGCGATTAACTTGTTTAATTTATTGCAGCTTGTAACTGATTAATCGATTTGTTTTTGAAAAAACGTTCCTTGGTTTCTTGTGTGACGGCTGCCTTAGGATTAGTCTCGTGTTTTACTTTTCTGTTAATTACCGTGGGGCGGGTACGTTCCTGGTGTTATCGTGTAATCGATGGAGGATACTAGTACGTGTACCATCTATGTTCGTCGTAAAACGCTTCTCGTAAAAGAAGAAAAAAGAATGAGACAATGAGGAAAGAAAAGAAAAAGACAAATGATGTTTCTCTGCGGACTATAAGAAATCTCATGATCACGAAACTTCGAATTGTGTTTACTTGTGAATCAGTATGCAAGTGTAATTAATGATAACTGTTAGTTTTATTGATAAATTTATTTCTCTACGGCGTATAACGATGCGCCATTATTTAATGATTCGCGAATAACGCGAAGATTCGCACGCAACTGTTCCAATCCCCAATTACGGTGCAATCAGAGGATTTGTTGTTTTGTTACGTTATTACCGTTATATTTTATAATTCATTTAATGATCCATACACGTAGCACAAACAGATGCACAGTACTTCAATAATGGTCAAGAAAAGAAAAAACGTGTCGACCAAATGGCCAGTGAAACATGGTTGATCATAAAAAAGTAGCCGATTTATGTGAGATGAGTAAGGGCAGAATTAAAACGAACAATAATAGATATTAACGTACTTACGTGTTTAATCGACTCTATCTCGCTGTATTAACGGCTAATACTTTATACCACTGGTATCTTTCTCACCTAGCTTTCCGACTGTTATTTTTAATCAAAATATCATCGTAACGCAATCCCGTATGCGTTTTGCCATATTCGAGGTATCTTTGACTTAGGAACGTCGTGCCAAGGACGTTTTTGTCAAATGTATTACGTTAAAATAAGTTTCCAAAGATGCGCTAAGAGTCAGCCGAGAAAATTATACTCTGATGATCAATGGAAATCTTTGGCACCAACTAATAAGAATAACGTGAGTTTGCGATTGTACAGAATAAAATATTATTTATAAGCTATCCGTGTGAGAGACAGAGAGAGAAGCTCTGTTTTGTCTTGACTCTGATTTTTCAGCCACTTGTCAGACCTTCGATTTCTTGAGTTTTACGGAAAATTATAATAACAGTACATGTAATAACGTGTTATGCTTTTCATGGAGATACAACAAAAGAAGAAGTTCTATGTCAACCGAATTTCTAACATCTTAATGTGGCGTTGTATTTGAATCAGCGATGTTATTGTCTATCATATTATGAAATTAAATTATTTTAATATAAAAAACTTATGTCTTTTCTACCCCTATTGACTACTTTCTTTTTTTTGTAAAAACTAGAACCTCTGAAGTATACGCAAAGAAGATAGAGTGTGAAATTTGAATTTACCGACTGCAGGTAACTTTTTTAGTTAGTATATTGCGTAATTTGATCATTGCGGTTGTCAAAGTGCGCGGGTTCTGTCAAGGGAGAAACAGATTTTTCTAGAGAACAACTAATTGTAACGTGCGATTTTATATAAAATATTGATAACGTATAATAACGAATTCGTTACAGAAATATATTGTATGTACACCTAAAGCACTACGATTAAAGGTACAGTTTTTAATAACGGGCGTTTACATAAATTAAAAATGTGGTATAACCTACCTAGCTTTTGTGAACCGTCATTTTTTTTGACAATGCCGTCAAAGTAATATAAACTGATAGTTATAAATGATTGAAACTAAAGGTTTTACGATATTTTAACTGATAATCTTTTAGCTGAAAAGAGGAGTGTTATCCGTTCTTTCAGGTTAGTTTGGTTTTTATATAGGTATTATTCATAATATAGTTGATTGTAGTTTAATAAACAACTTTCGAAATTTTACTTCTAAAAAAGAATTTTTGTATAGTAATAAAGAGTACAAAGTATTGTTCTATTTATAAAAAATGACATTTTATTTATGTCGACAACTTAAATGTTTGTCTTATCAGTATTTATTTATTTGATAGAATAAAATTAACAATGGATACTCAAGAAAGTCAAATAGATTTAGACTTACATATATACTTTGTTATACCAAGTAAGTGTAAAGACGAAAATGATTGCACAGAGGATATGTGGCTTGCATTCAATGTAAGTATTCCTTTTGAAATTGATTGATTGAAACTTATAACATATTTGGAAATGAGATTTAAATTTATATTTTTGCAGAAATGTGTAGAACATGATTTACTGCCTCAGTGGATGTTTGAAAACAAATGCAACATGATAGATGATGATAAAAAAAATGTATTTGTAATGGACGAATTTAGCGGTGAACTCTTTGAAAAATTAAGAAACTTCAAATGCTCGTAAGTGTCATAGATATTACCCGTTTTCTTCAATATAAATAAATATATATTTTCATATTTACATGTTTTAGCAGAATAGTGGGACCTAGGTGCATGCAAAATTGTTTTATGACTGGCGAACCTATACCAGAAGGCGTTAGTCCAGTATATCTCACAGCTATGAGGGGTCTTGTTGTAACTGCATCAGGGTTTTCAGTCGACGTTAAGGTGCTGGCATTTTATGAAAACAGGAAATCTTTAAAATAGATATTTCAGTAACTCTGCAGTCACTGACGTTAAACTAAATTTGCAGGATAAGCTCAAAGAAAAAGTAGAATACATGGGTGGTATATTTACAAGACAGTTGAGAAGTAGCGTCACTCATTTGATAGCAGATTTTGTGATGTCTGCGAAATATGAGGTTAGATATTTAAGCATATTACAAAATAAAAACATTTATTACAATTTCATCAAGAGTAAACACATTTAATGTTGTATGAGATACAGCGAGCAGTTGAAAATGGTTTAGCAGTGTTTACGGAGCACTGGCTGGATGCAGTGTGGAACACAAATTTACAGGACTTTGTCAAGGCCACCGACAGCATGTTTGACAAATATAAATGTCCTGTTTTTTTAAACCTTGTTATCACATCTACAAATTTACCGAGGCGGGAGAAAGACGAACTTAAAAAACTTATTGAGAATAATGGAGGGGTAAGTTAGTTTCTCATATTATTTTCTGCTGTCATCTTCTAAGCGTCCTAATAAATCAGTCGCCGATTTTCTTTCATTTCAGATATTTATGGGTGCATTAGATGGCTCAAAAGTAAAAGTAGTATTAGCACCTGAAAACAGTGCTCTTAGTGACAAATTGAAATATGCATTACAAAATAATATTCCTTGCGTAAAAAGTAAATGGATTTACGAAAGTATTAAAAAGGGATATGCCTTACCTTTCAATGATTTCCTTATAAAATCAACCAAAGCATGCTCTACACCTGACAAGAGCCAAGGTCCCTTATATTTAAACATAATACCATCTTTATTTTTTGAATCACTTTTTATAAAATTGTATTACGTTTTAACAGGAAATGAAACACTGAATTTCTCTACAGTCAGCGCAATACCAGGTGAATACAATCAAAATAGTTTAGTTGAGGAGTCAATGGTAACAACGATGACAACAACAATGACCAGCATGGCGGAATATACACCTACAGATCGATCTGCTGGTAAAATAAGAAATAAATACAATAATTCTATTGGACACATATTGTTGATTTTACTTCTTAATTATTTATTAGGTAGTGCAGCTCCATATGTACAAGTGGTCGAAAGGCTAAACGTTAAAGAGGCTAAAATGGCTGGACCGTTTTTAGATGGATGCAATGTAAGTTAGCAGAATTTTTTATTAGATTACGAATATGAAAAACTTTTCTATTCGTTTGGCAGATTTACCTAGCAGGTTTCCCAACGAGTCACCGTGAAAAACTTAATCGAATACTTAACGTAGGCAGTGCAACTCGGTTTGACGATATCTCCGATGCTTTGACTCATATTCTCGTAGGGGATCCGAGTAAAGCTTCAAATGACTTAAAAACAATACAAACAAATGGCTTGGGGTATATTTTTTTTTACAAATTCCGGAATATATACATATTAATAGTTTATTAAACAACTAGTAATATAAGAAACGATATGATTTACAGTGCATGTATATTAAACATAAATTGGTTGGAAGAAAGTATGAAATTGAAACGGCCGGCGGCTGAAGAAGCTTTTTTGTATGAGCAGCAGAAAACCGTATCTGAAAAACCTGTAGAGCCGCCGTCACCTTTAAGTAAAAAGGTAGTTTATTCGTTTAATAAAATATGCAGAAAAAGTATTCTGAATATATATGTATACACATACATATCTTATGATATTTCAGAGTTTACAGATGTTACAGCCGCCTCGACGGCCACCAATACCATCCTTCAATATTGATAAACCAATGTCTGTCACAACAGAAATGGAAGAACCAGATCTGGTACAGCAATATCTGCAAAAATCAGTTGGTAATGATTTTTCAACTTGACATTATTAAAATATATCTAAAATATTAATAAAATAATCTCCATACATGAATCATAGCATCCGATAAAACATTACAACAATTTTTGGAACCCCACAATGCAACCTTGACACAGGAAAATGAAAAAGCTGCAGCATCTAGTAAAACTGTCAATCGTTCAAATAGTTTGTATAAAAAAGAATATAATACTAAAAAAGATGAACCTTGTAACGACAATACGATACCGCTTAGCCAAGAATCAGAAGCAAATGACAAATTGTTCGAAGGTAAAATATTTCTGCACTGTCTCTCACTTTAAATGTGCAATTTATTAACCACACTCTTTTCTCTAGGCTTAACGTTTATCCTATCCGGTTTCGAAGAATTTGATATGATGAACTTTACATCTATTATAGAGGCTTTATCCGGAAAAATCGTACCTAAATCATTCTTAGGAATTCCAGACTTTGGAGTAGTACCTGTATTGGGTACTACCCTGAAGCACACAGTAAATGAAATCGTTACAGATTTATATATCGTAAGTATTTTCCCATTCATGAGATAATACGTAGCTTTGCTAAACGCTTCATGTTCATAAATACATATTTGATGCCTAGGATGATTGTATAGATCAAGAGAAAATGCTAAAAATTGAATATTTCCATAGACCTTTGTCTATAGCGAAAAATGCAAAGCCATTGGCAGGCTGTGTCGTAGCCATGAGTTCTTATACTGGAAAGGAACGTACTTTTTTAGCAGAATTAATACAAGCACTTGGTGGGGTGTACGTAGTTTATTCATTAAATGATAATAGAATGAAATGTAACATTAATTATTTAACATCGATTTTGTTTCTAGATATCAGGATACCTTTGCACGTAAAACAAATATAGAAAGAGAGACTTACGCCAGTACACATTTGGTATGTCCGACACCAGAAGGACAAAAATATAATGCCGCTGTAAAATGGAAAGTTCCAGCAGTAATAGCAGAGTGGTTGAAAGCATGCGCTGCTCAACAACAACTTGTTGATGAAACACCCTATCTTGTAGGAGAAACGATAGGTAATTACTGAATTTTATTTATACAAGTTCTATTCGAAAGGGATACTTTCATTATGAATGATTGTTTAAAATAGCACCAGAAAGATCTGCACCCATAGAACCATTACCGACGAAACTAGCCATTACACGAGATGAAGAAATGAAACCACCCACTTCCCCTGCCATCAGACAAATCTTAACTCCAAAACGGCATTTACCACACTCAAAGGTACATATCTACATGAAACAATTAACATATTTTTTTATACAAAGTTTTGTATAGAAAAAAAATGTTCAATGAATCTTTCAGAATCAAGCAAACTTTGGGGGAGAAACTCCTTTAATAAATAAAAGACTTAGTCTCGTTTTTAATAAAACACCACAATCTCCATTTCACGTATCTACACCAGAGACACCTTATGGACAAGTATTTAAATCTAATCCTTCACCCGATACCAGGAAAGGTTGGGTTAAGTGGGTAAACGATTTACCAGATTTAAGGGTTGAAGAACCACCTCTTAAGCGAAGAGCTCCTAGTACAGTATGTATAAGTATAATTAAATTTAATTATGAACATAGGATGTACATAAAAATGATTTTAATTTCAGCCACTTTCCGAGTTGAAAAGACAGTTATGGGAAAAGATAAAAGGACCACTTGATAAGCGAGATGTGAGAATCTATCTTTTTATCTAAATTTTTATTATTTATTTGATAACGATAACTGACTCGTTAATGCGTTAGGATGACGAGCATGATGAGGACGGCTTAGAGGAAGTTTCGCAAAAGAATAATTCGTCAGAGCCACCAACACTTCCTGAAAATAATATTTCAAAGGATGCAGCAGCTTGTGGCATAGCTTCGATAAACAGAAAATTAAATTTCGTGGATGAAAACAGTCCCATTTCAAACAATCAAATAAATCTGTAAGCAATAGTGTTTTGTATTATTGATCTTCGTGTAATATTGTAAATAATTATTTTTTCTTCATTTTACTATAGGCAATTGGCACAATTAGACCAAGCACTTCAGGCTACAACAAATTCTCCTGAAACTAGACACTCCTTAAACGTAGAGAGCGCGAAGATATACCAGTCAGAACATATTGATCCAATAGCAAAATGTATGTATGCATTAATATTATTCAATTCCTAATAAAATATAATATACGTTATTAAGTTATATCTCTCAGGTCTTGTCAAGGATTCACAGCCAGATACGGTAGGCTGGGAAGATCCAGGTCAGCAAATGATATCAAGAAAGGTAAAACTCAAAAAGAAAACGTACCAGAGCATTTTCCATTACATATTTTAAAAAATTTATATTTTACAGTCAACCATTACGGAAGACGTAGAAGATGAATATGAAAGAGAAGTCGAGAACTTTACAGATGAGGAATTAGCTGAAGAAGTAGTGCCACCACCAAAACTTAAATTTATGCTTTCAGGAATCAAAGTATGTAAATAATAAGTGGATGAATCCACTATAATAATACGCATTCATTTTAAAATATAATTTTTTATTAGGACCGGAATGCTTACGAAGAGGTTATAAAGATACTTGGAGGTGAAGTATCTACTGAACAGAATTTCGACATGTCAGCCACACACTTATTATGCATACGACCGTCACGAAATGAAAAAATGCTGAGCAGTATAGCCGCAGGAAAATGGGTACTTCATTGCACCTATTTACGTGATTGCGAACAACAGGGCAAATTTATTGACGTAAGTTCACTTAAGCTGTCCATACTAATTTCTGTGCTACATAAATAAACTCCTGACTTTTCTATTCAATACAGGAGGAAAACTATGAATGGGGCAATCCAAAAAGTAAAGGTGTAATACCTGAACCTACAGGAGAGACTGAAAAATTAATTGCTGCTGCTGCGTATAAGTGGAGACTGAAAATACTCCAAGAACCAGGTGGTGCCTTTCAAAATATGGTGGCTCTACTTCTGGTTCAAAAAGAAAAATACGATCAGTTTCAGAGACTTATATGCGCTGGGGGTGGTGTAGTTGTACAAGCTAAACCTCCTTATGTTTCTAGCACAAATGGGCGAAAGATTACTCATTGTTTCATACAATTAAAACAAATGGATCACCAAGCAGATTGGGCTATGATGGCGAGTAAAGGTATTTTGTGTTTCTTACCCCAATATCTAAGTGAACACTTGACTGCGGAGAACCCATTGAATCCTAGAGAGTGTGTTATACCAGAGTTCAGAAAATACTTAGCTCTTATTCCAAAATGAAATCATATTTTTATATATCAACATCATAACTTAAATAAAGATCAGTAATGAAAATTGTATTATATATAAACGTAATAGTTAAAAAACGAATTTTAAGTATCCTATACGAAATGGCTGATACAATTTGTTTCTAAAAAAAAATCATATAGTACGTCTAACGCCAAGTATCTTAGCTGGATATTTTTTTAAAATGGAAGATAGATCTTTTTAGCTCGAAGGTTTACTTCAGTTTTGTACATAGAGTTGAAGGAAACTCAAAATCCTTCAATATAGTAATTAGTTCGACAGTAATTTGCATATACAAAATGTTCAATTATTTACATAATGAGTGAGGCTCATTATGAATTGTTTAAGACGCATATACCATGTATAAAAATATTACGCATGCTTTTTTTTATATTACATGTAACGTTTTGTCTACACTGTTCTTAAAAAAAATGGAGACCAAAGTCGTGCTATTACACATATGTATGTTCTTACGGCAGCAACTGATTTGCATATGCAAATCGATAATTGATTGTATAACAATTAAAAGAAACTATTTAGATGATATTCTACACATCTAAGATTTATGCAAAAGAGCAAGGACTTTGATCTGCATCAATTAGCATTGGTAATTAGAAATTCAAACAAAAGCGATAGCTTATAGATGCTGAAGAAAGGAGTGCAACTTGTAGGGTAGGATTGGCCTACCGACGAAAGTCCCTTTTCAGCTTCTTGTGCCCGAGAGAGAGTGATGAACCTTCTTAGCTATTTACTTTTACCAATAGAATTTCTTTGGAAAATCTGCAAAAATATGAAAAGCACGTCATAGCGTCTTCCTTTTTTTTATCGCCGAATTTGTCGGGTTCCTGACAGTCAAAATTAGGATGTTTAGAATTTTCATATAATCGGTAAAAGACCATATGAGCAACAGTTCCCTTTTTAAATTATAATATTATTATAATTTCAGAGATCTAAAATTAATAATGAATCATAATATCAAATATTCTAATACTGCATAAAAATTGCGTCTAATATTTTACAATCAACAACAATATCTCTATCCAGTATAAGAGCTTTCATATTCCAACAATAATTACTTAATGCAAGTATTAGGTGTACAACTAAGTTCTCGACTCTAATCTTTAGTTAGCGATAGCACCTATCCAAAGTTTAATGTTTTGCCACCCTATAGTGGTTTGAAAGTACTAAGCCTCGGCTTTAAATTGCTCTATAATAGATGGCACCCTTGCCGATATAACCTCAAGAACCAGTAGTGAATACAATGTCTTTCGAAAAGCAGCACTCGAGGCACTGCCTTCTTTTCGCGTTTTAACTAAGAAAAAATGCCGTAGAGGCACAGGAAATTATTTTTTCGGCTTTGGAAGACGATGCTGTATTCTGCAGTATCTGCAAAAAGTGATTTCAAAAGTTTAAAAATGGAAATTTCCATCTCGAGGACGAAGAACGCTCTGGATATCCGTTGGAGGAAAACCCTTGTCAAACACAATCAGAACTTGCAGAAGCACTTAACGTAATCCAACAAGCCACAAGATCAAACGTTCACGAGAAAAAGGTGTTGTTGTGTGGGGCCAGAAGCGTCCAAGGACAATTATACCCCCTGCCATAAAAATTGAAAAATTGCATTTTGACAATATCTGCCATTCTAAGTTTCAACATTTAAAGACCAGAATTGGTTTCAGCGATCTCCAAAACCGTTAGGATAGAAGAGTTCTGAAGAACTCGCGAGCGTACGAGAAATGTCGCCAGAAGGGCGTCAGGAAACAAAAGGATGGTTTTGGTAAACATACAACCGAATGATATTGAAATGATTAGGCTTGTTAATTAAAGTAGATACACCATCAGGCAAAATCAAAGATTAATGTTTGCTATGAAAGTATATTGTTCAGTGGAATTCACGATCTACTCCTTTTTTAGCCTGTCTAAGCACGTCATCGGAAGGTAAAAAGGGTGGTGTCAAATCTCCCATCTGCATATGTTCTCGCGCTTTGCGTTTTTTCCATTGAGAGCATCCTTCAGCCATTAATTTCTTTTCTGCTTCTTTCCTCCACTTGCCATTGAATGGGTGTTTTATCTCCTCGTGTTTTTCCTGTCACGTGTTACGCGTGTCAACGTCCATTATCAATCCATCGCGTTCTTTAAGATTTTTCATTGCTCTCCCAACGAACTTATTACCACATGCTGCACTTTTGCACATCCCAACGATGATAATATCGTATGATAGGTTGTCAACAGACATCTTTACATCTGCCCGTTTGAAAACAAAAGCGAGATTCAGCTTATGTTGTTTCCAAAATGTAACAGCGATAACATTGGTCCACACCCACGGCTTCAAAACAGGTTTCTTGCGTCCTCCAGAGACGTCGTCGGGTTTTATTTTGTCCCAATTTTCCTTACTAATTAATTTGAGTTTCGAGGTGTTGCTGAGGTTCAACGTGCTGTTGGTAGAGTTGAACGACGAATCTTGTTCGTTTAAAGGTGTATTTTCGGTTTCATTATCATCCAGAAGACTGGAATCATCATGTTCTTTATTATGTGAATACGCACACTCATCTAGTGTAGTACCACAATCTCCATCTCGTCTCTTGCCTTGGTTAGAATTTTTCTCCTATTCTCGCGTACGTGAGTGTATAAATTATGTGGACTCCACCTGAATTTCAAACTAGCACTCATTTCCTGCCAAACTTCCGACGTGTATGGTGGAAGATCATTTGTAAGAAAATGTTGCATGAAACACTTGACCACGTCAATGGCGCCACGAAGGGGCACCTTGGCCCATGGTGAAGAAAAATCCTTCAACAAAAAAATATTACACGCGGAGATAAATATTTTACTAACTACAGCATGGCTCTCGTTATCACAGCAAATATCAGATGTTAACCTCGTGACAGCAAATAAAATTGTCGTTTCAACAAATATTTGTTATTGCAATATTTGCTAGGGAAGCAAATATTATTTGCTGCAACAACATAGAAAATGATGTGCTCCCTTACCAATGATTTGCTATGATAGCAAATAACGGTTGTTGGGGCAGCGTCTAATGGATACGGGCTTCGTTATTAAAAATCTATGCTGTGGCAGCGAATCATATATAATTATTGAAAGTAAACAGTATTAATTTTTCATGGCATTTAAACGAAACATATTCTATATTATTACAGATGCATTAGTTTATAGTTGATAATTGAAAGTTATTAAAAATTGTTATCACATTGTTATTTGACAAATATATTGTTTATTTCAATCTATAACTAACACTTGTAAAATATTATAAACGTGACAAAGTACACTATACGGTATACATGCTTTGTACATTCATAAAAATTATGAGAACCCGCGGAAGTTTTAGATTTTCGTATAAAATGAGTGTTTTTATTTTTATCATTTCAGTCGCAATCATAAAAATATATGCAGTCATGACGTATTTACATTCTTTTTAACTTCAAACAATACATTTTCTAAGATTTGAATAGCCGAGTGGGCTAAGACACAGCGGAATAGTAATCCACACAGGATTCCGAGGTACGAATCCCCACCAGTGATAAAAAACTCATATAGGTGTTTTCAGCGATATTTAATACGTATCTATCTTAAAGAATAAGTTCCGAATATCCAATTGAAATTGCAATACAAAAACGATTTAATAAACGCGAAGTAATATTTTTTATTAATTGTATTGATCTGTTTAGTAGGAGCTTAATTTGAACGTCTTTAATGGACCCCAACAAGGAAATCTAGAAAGGTCCCATAGATCAAAGTTGACCAGCCTAGTAGGCGTACGTCTAGATTTCCCTACTGGACCCCCAATAGAATTGGGGATAACTAGAAGAGACCAAGTAAATCCCGCAACTAAATTTCTGCACGGAATCGATCTAAGGACACTTTTGCGATATCTCATGAAAGTTATTTATGATTGGAAGAGGAAGATAACGTCGCAGTGGATATCCTATTGAAATATAAGTTAATTCCATTGGTCGGCCTAACAAATATAGCACGAGGATCTACTTCGTTCTTGTACATAGGATTCAGGGAGATTTCAAAATCCTTTAGTATCGTAATCAGACCCACAGCGACTTGCAGCAATCCCAATCTCTGTCCTAAAATAAACAACATTCAATTACTCACATAATTATAATTTAATGAATCATTTGCTTACCAATACAAATTCTTGGACCTTCTCCAAAAGGCATGTAGGTGCACGGTTCAATATTTTTCTTTCGCTCCTCACTAAATCTGTCAGGATCATAAGTCTGAGGATTAGGATAATATTTAGGATCTTCGTGTAGGCCACACAGAGGCGCGTATATCACAGTCCCCTTTTTAATTACAATATCAGTCCCAGGTATCTAAAATTAGTAATGAATCATAATGCAAACTATATATGAAATTTCGGCCTCATTAATTTTTAATTACTGGATGTGAAAATGTCGTCTCCAACGAGATTGAAATAAATAATGACATACTCTGTAAAAAGAGATTGTCATTAATAATGGCCAATGTAGACATTTTCACATCCAGTAATTATGAATCATAATATCAAGTTTTCTAATACCGCGTAAAGATCCCGTCTCGTACCTTGTAATCAACAAGAGCGACTCTATCCAGTATGGGAGCCGGTGGTATCATCCTCAGTGTTTCTGCAATTATTTGGTGCAAGTATTTCATTTCCAGCACAGATTCGTACGTTAAACCATTTTCTTTTGTTTTCTCTTCTATTTCCTCACGAACTCGTTCCTGTATCTCAATGTTTCTCGCTAATTCCAAAAGTGTAAAAGCCGTTGTCGTTGAGCTTGTTTCTAATCCGGCCACAGAAAACACGGCTGATTGTGCTACCAATGCGTCCCCTTCAAATACTGTTAACAAAAATGAAAATTGATAGTACTTAGACAGCACAAGATATACAAATCAATAATGTAGTTCAAATCTTGACAAACGAAGGAAAACCGGATTGCACTAAAAGTTATAATTATCTGCAATGCAATTATAATATTATTGTTGTCCTAATACAAAATTGACTTTCACATAGAATCCAGAAAATAAATTAATTTCGTATGCCAACATCCACACAATACTGGGATGCTATGAATATGTCATAGACACATCTTAAATCCCCAAATGACATCTTGCAGACGTAATTCATGTTAGTCGCACATACAAACGTCGCGAGAAGCCGTCCTATCTGCATTTCTCGAACGCAACATAACTTATGAAAGTTAGATGCCCTAAAAATGATAAGATAAAGCAAAAAACCTATTGGCGCTTACACGCGTGTAAGTTTCCCAGAAAATATTGTAGTTAATAAATATAAAATATACAATAATAATAATAAATGGTAAAAAGAACAATGGCAGCATTTTAAAGATGTCACACTGCGTCGTGTTTAAGAACACGTGCATAAGACGTTTACCGGATGTATTACGCATAGCATTTTTCAATCGGACATTATTAGGACATTGCAGACGTAACTCGGATATTGTTCGAGCGTTCTATGTTCATTTTGGACATTTTAGTCGGACAGCAGATATTTATTATACACGTTATTACTTACTGAAGTCCGAGTTTTGATCTTCATTTTTTCTTTCCAACAAATTATCTATAACGTCTCCTCGTTTCAAGCCACTTTTTTCACGACTGTTCATCGAATCCCAGAAAACAGATCGAAAATAATCCGTTTGGCTTCCCAACATAGAAACTTCAATCACTGATTGTAATTCAGGGAAGAAGAAAACCGTAAATAGTTCGAAGGCACTTACAAAAGTTGTTTTGAAACTGTCGGTCCCTGAAAAAAGAGAATACATAAACATTTCTAATCATTAAAGAATTTTAAGATAAGAAAGTATAAGCCGTATAACACCAAATAAGAAACTTACAACGAACAAGAAATTCAGGTTCTGGGATTTGAAAGGAATCTGTAGAAATTCCAAAAGCAAAACAGCTGATGATGTCCATAATATATTTGAATGAGATACTTCTCACTTCAAAATTCGTTTTCATTTCACCGTTTTTAATCTGATTATTCAAATAATTCTTCATATTCTCGGCAGATTGTAACATCAGAGGAAAAAATTTCTTGATTTTCCCACTGCTGAATGCCGGCGACAACTTTGTCCTCAAGTATTTCCACGCTGGATTGTTTATACTAAACAGATTCAATTTACCGAGCATGTCCTTTGATTTGCCTGAATTGAAATACCGATCAGAAAATAGATTGAAATCTTTGACGAGAATCTGCTTGATGACTTTTGGATCTCTCAGCAAGAGAAATGGTTTATGCAGAATATAAAATCCCACCACAGGATCATCATCATTGGCCTCCTTGTAAATTTGTCCAAGTTGAACTCCCGGCGAAGTTCGGAACAGTAAGGCATCCTTGAAGTTCCCAAAAATCAAGTGCGTTGGCAGTGAGGGAATTCCTTGTCTTTTCCAGTAGCTCAATTTGTACGTGGCGTATAAATAGAAAATAACGTAAAGCACTCCACAGACTGCAGGAACGAGATACCACGATGTGAACAGATCCATGTTAAAGTTGGAAATGATTTTTCAGTGAACATATGACCACCACCATTAAACTCGTATTACGTTATATAGGTTTAGGCCTCTGCTGAGTCACGCTTCTCTTGCAAAGTGTCAAAAGTCGATGATAATAATGTATTGCGTCTTACTGGATGACAAGTCACTTAATGATTATAAAAAATATGATAGCGTTATTGATTAGTGGTCCACTTCCACGGCTGATATGATAATGAGTATTTTATTTTGGATATTAAAACTACTGAAGATCTTTAATTCGTTATTTTTACACAGCAAGAAGCCTGAACTAGCTCTTTGTAGGATTTAAAGGACTATTTTTCTTTAGAATCACGTCTTAACATAGTTGGGTCGGTGATCATTTTTCAGCTACCAGAGGAATAATATTACGTCACATGTATATCTCCTAAAATTACGCAATTATGGCATATGTCCCATAAAAATATAATTCCTTTAACTACTTCAATGAATTGGAATATTAGCTTCTTGTCACATGCGATAATAAAATTAACCAAAACTATAGCGGAATTATCAAAAACAAATGAGAATCCAGGATACTTTATACTAATACTTATGTTGTTATTGTATGAGACGTAAAGAGAAAGCTATAATCTGCTACTTATATTTAGACCTTGTCATCTATATCTTATATGTTTCATATTACTTTGTTGCCTTGAACGGCTTGTCTTTTGTCAATAACTACTTAGATGTCGGAATGCGTATTAAGCTTCAGACTGCCACTAATTTATCACAAGAACAGGGTTCTGTCTTTTCACAAAAAATTAATGTATCATGATAACGTATGAGCAGCTCGCAATCTCGAAATTATTCAAAGCCTCAAAAGAAAATGCACCATTAGATTTTTCGAAATGTAAGTTCAGTGAGGCTTTCTGTTATACTATCATTAATCGACTTTTTGTGCAATTTATTATAAATAATATGACTCGCACGTTCGTTACCTAAATTCAGTAAAATATTATCGTTTACCTATGATGTAATAATATCTGTGACTAATAATTTATTACTTCACGTATTAAATTATTTTTTAATAAGCATTTTAATATTCACAAAATGCACAGAAACAATAAGCTTGCATATACCGAGAATTAATTATATATAAATGCAGAATTTCAGTGGACCTTTTTATTGGTCTGTGAAGAAGCTTGGGATTGAAGATTGATTTGATTCGCTTATTTAAAAATATACTTTTTTCCATCAGCAACAAATATATAAAATATAATGCTAAATAAATAATTGATAATATACTTTGTCATTGTTATATGATACATATTTTATCAATGCGACTCAAATATCATATCCGGACGTTTATTGTTGCCACAACTTGGAAAATCAATTGGTACTGTCGGCATATTTTCGCGTGTTCCCACACGCATTAAAAATTGCATTCCAGGGCCGTAGATCGTAGGCGCAATTCCTGTACTTCTTGCTTCCCATAACCAATACCCTAGTAAATTTATTTATCATAATATCAAAAGCAATTAAATGCAAACCTTAGTCTAATACCGAATAGCAACTCACCACGATTATCAGTATAAAAGCGTAATATTGCGTATCCTTTATTTGGTACTGTAAAAGTATCCTTCATTGGAGGGTCCAATAAATTTCTAAATAATTTTTGCTCATCATTCAATGCCATGATCTCCTCTTTCGATATAGGACGTTTCAGAGTCCCTAGTCCAACTATGCTGACATTATAACCATGCACATGAAAAGTGTGAGATACGTCTCCACCAAAACCTAGAAGAAAAAAAACATATACGACTAGAATGTAGTATCACATGATATCATATCTTATTCTATACCTTCATCGATCAAGATCACTTCAATCAACTTGTCTGGTTGAACTTCAATTATCTGAATGCACTCGCAAAATAGCGGGCTTTCCTTGCAAGAATTTGAACGACCTTCTACAGAACATATTTGTTCCTCCGGCGTATTTTCTGGCTGCGACAAGATTGGAGATGTGGGATATTTGAACGTTATACCATTAATTTGTGGAATCCTTCCGCCGTTCGGTAGTAAACCTGAGGAGAGTAATTTTCTCTTAATAAGCAGATACGCTAATATAATTTAATCTCATACTTAGATATGCTGGATAATATGTAAATCCATAGATATTGTATCTGTAGTCCGTCATAGAATCAGTGATCTGATCAAAACTATTAAAATCGAAGGGAACATAAATTGTTTCTTCCGGTTCATCTGCGAATAACGTTTCAATAGGCTGTTCCGAATGCTCTTCATCCAATCCTTTCATCTGTGTCTTCACTTTTAAATGCTTCAAATCCATTGCACAAATAATATTTTCTGATGCCTTGTTGCAATCGTAGCCAAGGCTCACAGTAGCAATCACATCATTATCCGTTATCAAATAATCTGTGTCGTTGATCACTTCTTTAATCTTCGAATCACCATAATTCAAGTAAGCTTCATGAATTAAATGTCGACATTCTTGAAGTCCTTGTATATTTAAAAGATATCTGCCAACTGATTGATCGGCACTGACAATCAAATCAAACCTCTCACCTGTAAAACAATAATATAACTGAATAAAATTTATAAAAATATATTGAATAATTTAGTCTCCCGTAGTAACGTGTCATGGTTCGTCATGAATAAGTAAAAAATTCTTGCGAAAAGCATTTTATTACCGAACAAAAAGTGTACAAAATTTAACTTAATAGTATTTCTTTAAGAATTTACATAAAAACGTATAAACGCATAATAAGGCTGCCTTATTTTCAAAAGGAATCCGTTACACTGGGCAAACATGAAGTTTCAGTCAAAAGGCCTAATGTGTCAATTATTTTTTAATCATGTTACACATACTAGAAAGTCATGTTAGTAAAAGCCAATATCCTATTATACGAAAACATCCTATTAAACGAAAAGTTTAAGTACAAAATCATGGCACATTAAGCCAATGTACCATCAACAAATATATGATCCATCATCTCTCTCCACATTAGAGCAACATAAATTGACACGAGAACATCTGTCATTTATGACGTCGCATTGAAGATCCATTTCGAAGGCGTCAATTTCGCTCTAAGGATTATTTTCTTATACACGTCATAAGAACCTTTCATTTTCCAGCAAGACATTCCGATATTGTCACGTTTCCATTATTCTGCCGAACACAAGAGTGTAACTTCACAGTATTAATGTCACAGTCGATATTATTACTTATGATTTAGGATAATTGACAAAAAAAGACATTAGCTAATTAATCATTAAAAAATATCGCAATAAGACTGGAATTGTTTTATTAATTCCAGGTTACGGTACTTCACTAAAAATAAGTCATAGCTAATGGCGTTCTTTGTCACAATAAACAAAAATAAATGCAATTAGCACAGCCGCCAAAATAATCTCTTTTAGGGAGAAAGTATCCTGGGAAAAACGTCCCAGCATAACACAATGTGTCGATAATGTCGAGAAAGAAAGAACAAAGTTAAAATAATTGTTCTCTTTGTAGAATGACAAAAACTTCCCACGCATTTTTATACGAGAAAACATAGTAAACTTCCCTAGTCCTGAACTCACAGTAAAGTTTACTGAGCATAAATAATGTATCGTATCACTTAAGCTACGTGGAGATTTTTGTGCAAAATTAGTCAACAGCTTAATACTGCTATATGAAATTGAAATATATTTAAAAATGAAATGCAAACATATTAGAGTAAATAAATATTCCGCCCGATTATATCTTAATATTCAGTACTAAAAAATCTATATTGTACACAATTTATCACATACTCGGACAACTTTTTCTAATAAAAAGTATCTTCTTCGCTTGTATATTTATCGTCGCACGGAATTATTTAAAGAGTAAAAAAAATATTTAATTTTAATACTTTATGTACAATATTACTGAGAAAGTAACAAAATCCGGATAATATCGCTCATTGAAAATTTCATATAAATTGAGATAGGCCAATTTACAAATTGACAATCGATTTATCCTGTAACGGGAATCTTTAATATCGGTTAATTATTTTCTCATCGTTCGTTCTGTTAATTGACTCTAGAATCTAGAGATAATTAATCTACTAGTTCACCTCACTGGACGCATTTAAATTTTACCCACATAGTGAGTACATCGAAAAAGAAAAACGTCACATGTAAAGTAACAGCGAAGCGCGGGAACCAGCTCGCATAACAATATACCGTATGCTTCAATAATTGTCTTAAGAATTCTGCATACTTTATATATGTATACTATTGCGAGTTTGACGTAAGCACGCGATACGTAAAAAAAAATAAAAAAAATACAAGTGTATTCCTTGAAGTTTCCTATACCTATATATACAAAATTGAAACCAAACTATCTTAAGGAAAATATAACTGGGCACAGTGAAACTTTGTTTCAGATTTAAAAAATCATACTTGAGACCCATATCCTTAGTCGGTGCTTGAGACGAACCATGATCTTAAGTCTGTAGACATACGTTCTTTAAGACATGGTAGAGAAGGACTCGAGATCCTTCTTAAGAGAAAGCACTGATTATGAATAAAAATATTAGGCCCTACAATTTTCTGATTGTTTTGTTCTCTACTAGAATAAGACACCTTCGTACATATTGTAGGACGTATATTGCGAGATTTTAAAGTCCTAGTATATTTATCTTTTGAATATTTTTATGTATTAACGACGTGTCTGAGCGTATACACCAATTTCAGCCTCGAAAAGGATTTGGTTGATTCGCAATTTAGCAACTGATCTTGAATAAGAGTCTGGAATTTCTGCAAGCTGAACTGCGATGCTTTCACCAAACTTAAGAAATTCTTCCTTCGTTCTTTTACGTTCTCGCTGATTACCCGAACACTCATCTTCACAGTTATCCTCATCACGTATTGGATTGGTTGAGTACTCAGTCAAGGAATCAGTATATCTCTGGATAGCTTTCAAACTTGACATGGATGATTCTTCAGCATCTTCGCTTAAAGATGCATTTGGGGAACCTGTTGTGAAGCCAATTGTTTCTTCCTCATCCTTATAGTGCATGAACGTTATACTTTCTGGATCTATATCACTGACGATATATTCTTCTTGAAGCTTCGACTGTTCCTCAGCTTTCTACAAGAAGACATAATTAATTTTGTTGATATAACTAAAACCAAGTGAACACAATAAATACATGTAATTTTTTAATAGTATATACTGTGCATAAAAATTCTATTGGATTACTTTCATAATGTTATTAGACATCTGACATCAAAATACACGTACTAGGAGTTACAATGTGCACCAGGAAATAAAAATATATAATATTCAGCGTCAAGCACATTTATATAATTTTAAAAGAGTATTATTATGCTTTCTAAGAATGTCAGAAAAACAGAAGATGCGCGAATTGACTAATAAGCGAAGATGGAGGTAAAACTATAATAGCACAAAGTGTTTCAACGTTTATACCTTTTTTCTTTTACTATAACGTCTCGTTCCAAATTGAAGAAATTGCATAGCCTTGAAAGCGAACCACTTAGAAACATAAACGTCATCTGGTCCAGCTGCGGCATCCTTGCTATTTTGTATCTTGTGCACTTCGCGCGAATATTGACATTTCAAATTCGTTACTTTCTTCTCAATTTCAAGTGTGTTACAGCCCAGGGCATCAGCAAGTTCCTGTATAGCTCGTTTCCTTTTAGTACGATCTCTATAGCCTCTCGCATTCCAATCCCAAAGCACACGACGTTGTTGATATTCTCGTAATAGATCAAGAGTCTTCTCTCTGGTCCATTCCATAATCTCTGTTGTTATTCTGCAAGATCTTGATGATTATTTTCCAAGGTTCCTGACTGTAGATACACACGGACTTCCAGTGCATGCGTAGAGAATTTTTTTTTCTTTTTAATTGATATTCACTAATTCATACTGAGACGCCGCGACGCCAACGAACTAAGCACGCGTTTTAACGATTTTTCGCGAGACGCTCCGAGCTTCTCTTCCTTTCTTTATTTCCTATTGCAGAAATCCAAGGGTCCGAGGATATCCGAGAACGCACGAACTCACTTCGGCACTTTGAATCCCCACTTTAAGTTTCGCGCCACAATCACCATTGGATACTTATAAATTATGAGCATTTTCATTGTAAAAATTACAATGAATGATCCAAATTTTTAGAATAATTATCAAAATGATAATCAATTCTACCGTATAAAGTGATTTTGATTTTCTGAAACATTTAATCTAGCTTGTTTTACTTTATTAGTCTGGATCATAAGTTCTCCTTATAACAATAAATGTCTAACTTGTACATAACTTTTCAATTACCTGGAAAAATAATTATATGAGTTCCTGTCATTGTAGGTTCAACCATATTACCATCAACATTTAATACTTTAAGTCTGTGTCCAGCCAGCGTAACAGAAACTGGGCAATGGAATACATTAGCATTTATAAAACGCAACATATAGTTATTCCCATTCTCCACAAACAATTCTAGATTCCCAGTCTGTAATTAATCAAAAGAAAATTGTTTATGATCACTAAATATGCCACATTAGTATTAGACGTATCTTATCATTATACTTGTCCATTAAGAAGTAATTTTTCTGCAGTTGGATATGTATATGAAAGTCCAGTCATTGGAACTGATGATTTTGATGCTACAAGAAGAGTCCATTCCTTCTTTGGATCATTTCTTGCCTCTCGTACTATTAATGATCCATATAAACCATCACCTTGCTGCGTAACTATTAGAATTTCACACAGCAATTACAATTACACTCACAACCATTCATTATTAATTATATCATTTTATTATTCTTATCACATACCCAAATGTGCACTATAAAAATAAGTTCCAGCTATATCAGCCTTCATTTCATATCGAAAAGCACCGAATGGGAATATTGGACATTGAGACACCATAGAAACCCCATCCATATGACTAGATCCTTTTTGTTTAATACCATACCAATGAAAAGACAATTCGGCATTAGCTAATTTATTATAAATAAATACTTCTATTGTATCTCCCTGGCATACCTACAACGACAAGCACATTGCAATTACAAATAAGAACAATAAAATTCATATCAAGGTGAATTACCTCTATGGAAGGTCCAGGGCTTGTACCATTAATTAACAATAAATGGTTCCAGCCATAATTCTCTGAGCATATTATATTATTACCATTGCACCTTCTATAAAATAGATTAACATTAAATTAATGATGATTTGCAGTTTTCCATTCTGTATAACGTCACGCATCGCATTTCCCAGAGATTAATCTACCTAGTTAATCTGATTCCCTATTTAAACACAGTATCGTTAAGTTCAGCTACATAATTTGAAGAATAACATTTGTATGCAAAAGTTAACATACAGTACTCTATAGTATACAGGTCGTTACAATAACCTGAGGCTACAATTACTATATAAAACGCGCGAGGAACTTGACCGAGAAACAAACCAGAGTTCCTGCTGCTCGAGAAAGGACTTCTCCTCAAGCGTTACTAGTAAATGGTAAGCCTATGTTATAGCATAGATACCTTACATGTATTCCCGCACGAAATGATCATTGTATTAAAAGTTACAGAACCTGTTGGGGAATTTAAAATTTCTTGATGCACACCAGATATATACATATACGTGCGTTTACCGTTAGAAGATCTGATTTAGCTTTTTACATACATAAATAACCATTACAATATACAATCTGTTCTCTGTTCGCAATTCATATTAATTATATAGGAATAGATAATGAGATATATGATTTATTGATTAGTGTCATTAGATCCGATGATCTATGTTTGTTTTTGATGCGATAAAATGATTTATCGATTTTATCGCTATATGTAGATATATTTATTTCGTGTTAATTTTATTACTAAATCTTTTCTTTTTCCCTGATATAATTTCATCTGTTACCTGATGATCCCGGAAGGCAATTCGCTCACGTAGAAATTGTAACTGCATTTTTTCGTGACCCCGCCGATTTCACAATATCGAGAACATTCGTGGCCCTGACCTGATTAGAGATATTGAAGATTTCATTATTTCTCGTGGACCACTGATGCTGGAAGGAATTATTATGCTTTCTTGCAAAGTAAGATCGGCACAGGTAGTATTAATTTATATGTAACAAGGAATAGGGAAATGAAATTATTTACTTTCTCAAGATTAAACTGTGCCCGTAATACTAGGTAAAATAAATTTGTAGAAAGTTTCGTAAAATAATTGAAACTACTTACTGAGAGTGTTCGAAGACGATGCGACAATTAAAATTATCAGGCTGATGCTGATTACAATTTTCATGATTACTGGTTAATTATGACATCTTTTTTATTCACAAAAATAAATATTCAAATATGTAATGGTTCGCACTGTTGAAAATATTGTTTAGAGTTTTTTTATATTGATATCAATCACAGTTTAATCACGATATTTAAATTAAACATTATATCAATTAACGGTCACTTTAATTACGAGTTTCCGACTCTTCAGAGCGGGAAGACTCGTCCACCGCGCGTCACGTTTGGACGAAGACTCAAAAGACTCCGGTTGAGTAGGTGAAAGCAGGCTTACGCCAACCTGACTGATTCTTCTTACATAAGGAATTATTACACGTGTACTTGAAAAACAATTTAGATACCACTACATATGTAAAAAATCTTATATAATTTATATCATTGTTACTGATAAATAATCATAGAACTTATGCACTTATAAATATGTGTAATACTAAGAAAAATGCTTGAAGGTTTACAAAGAAATTTTCTTTCAGGTAAATTAACAATAATTAAGGAAGGGTAATCTACGTAAATTTATGTGATTTAGATAGACAAATTAGCTTTATAACATTGTAAACTACACAAGGGTATGCCTGTCTTCGAACAAGAGTATTTCTTAGGATTACGACAATTTTCAATACCACAGAGAGTGACTGGTTGGGGTTGACGTCTGTTAAATAAGATAAAACATCTAGTATTTATTCTGTCCTTAGGCAGTAATAAGACAATATTTACTTACTCTTTAGCAGGATGCAGTGGGAATTCTTCCCCAGGTGGCAAAGAGATTGAACTTCCTTCAATTGTGAGACGATATGTGACTAGAGGAACTTGTCTTCTGGATGGTTTTCCTTTACTAATAATCTTTGAAGCTTTGGATTCTTGCTTCTTCAATAATCTCTCCATAGTTTTTTTCTGTTCAGAATAGATAGACAACCAAGTCAGTGTACGGTCGACATTTCATTCTTTTCAAAAGTGACCTCATTTTTTACAGTACCTTGTCCTTTTCTCTTTTCTCATCAGCCAACTGCTTTCTCTTCAATGATTTTAAAGCAGCTTTTTGAATGGCTTCCGCTGTCATTACTTTTTCTTTATATCCTGATGGCAAAGACATTAATTGCTCTACACCAGGATTTGGTTCGGTATCAGTTTTTCTCTCAAACATTGCTCTTTGCCGGGCAGTCATTAATTTAGGATCTTTTGGTTTGATCTTCTTTAATTCATCATCGACCTAAGATAAAGCATGTGTAAAACAAACCAAAAGTTCACAGTATCTAAAACTATTATTTTAAATGAGCTTAATGACCTCTTCCAATTTTCCGGATTCGATGGCATCGAGCCATCGTTCCTCTTCGCTACTTGTACCGCTATCCTTACTTTTTCCAGTTTTATTAATTTTTTTCTTAGACACTGCTTTAGGCGACGTGGCTGTACTCGGTCCTGCTGCGCCCAAAGTAGTTACTTTAACCATTTTCTCCGGTTTCTTCTCCAAGCTAAAAACAAAAACTTGTTATTAATAACATAAGCGATTGCATAATAAAATTATTACTCCAAAAACACTACCTCCTCTCCTCTTCTTTCTTTAAGCGAACTTTAAAAACTTTCTTGCGATCAACTTCGGCGACTATATCAGCGAAACCATCACTGTCGTCATGTACAATCTTCTTCTTCTTGTGTTTCTTATGTTTGTGCTTTTTGTGCCTTTTCTGTGGTGACACGTCACTCATATCTGTAAAATAAAAATAAAAAATTCCTACATTTGCAGAGGTAAAAAGCATTCTTCGAAATTCTATATCTAATAACTAATTCAAATTTAAATACATTACTACAACGCCACGTCACGTTCATACTGCGAACTAAATTTCAGTACGCGTCGGTAAACTATCTACGAGATATGCATCTCACACATACATATTCCACTCTCTCTAAGGCAAATCATTAACCCCGCCAATCACGATCCAAGCATAAACGCATCATTATCCAGAATCTATCCAATAAAACCGAAATTGATTGATAAAAAATGAATTAACAAATACATACCAATATTTACATCCTCGTCGGAGCTCCCTTCCTTTGATTTTCCCATTGTCAGCAACTGACACAAACTTCGACAAAAATGTCAGAATAGAATGAGCCTCCAGCGCCCTAAAACATTATAGATGGGGCAACGAGCGCCATTGTTGAAAGAAATGATTTGAAAAGCCTTCATCGGCATCGATAGAAATCAAGAAATATTTTACATACGCACTGAATTTCCATCACGATTCAATAATTCCAAAATTAACTATTCGAAAAAAGTAACTCGTAAGGACTTTCAAAGCAGAGAGTACGACAACAAAGCATTATTTATTTTCATATAATTTCATTCAATAACATCGTGATACTGATATTTTTATACTAATTCGATTACGCGGTCCAAAACACCTGAAACGAGATAATAACGTTAAATAAAATATCTGCTCCGTACAATTTCAATGTAGAAACAACAGAGATACGTCTGACGTTAATAATAAACGTACATTTTATAAATATTAAAAAGAGTTACCTATTACATTATTAAAAAAGAAGATAAAAGAAAGAAAGACTTTCTAGAGCACGTACACCAAATATCTCATCTGCTATTTCTTTTTGAGCATATTTCAAAATTCTAATAACATACCCCGCCGGCTTTTACACTTAATTCGCAATAATTGTGCGTTTTTGCATACATAATATTATACGCCCGATCCGTTAAGCTATTGTACAAAGTATAACAAACCAATGACTACGCGTAACTTATTAAGATATACATATCTTACACGAATGCTTTCCCGACAGTATCGATGAATCCCGATAGTACAGAACTCATGAAAAATATTTACAAAATATAATGACTCTCGGTGGCCCGCGATTTTACAGCATATTCATAAATATTACATCTCCGCTCCAATCGAAATTATTCACATCCAACGATTAATATCACGATCAATAAACATTGATTAGCCATCGACAGGTAAAGTTTATCATATACGCTGAAAGATCACCTAGAAATACCAGAGTACATTAAACACGTAGAGACGTCATAGTTGTTTGACATTAAAGAATTTTCAAAAAGTAAAATGTCAACTTCAACATTCGATGACAGTTTCCTAAACATTAACATGCAAATATTGTCTGGCTTTTGCTTATCAGTCAAGAGGAAATAATCTGACAACTATTTGATCCAGCTATCGGATAAAACATAGAAGAGAGGCGATTAGGCTCACATAAAATAAATAAATCAACGCAGAGCAAACTATTGGAATATTATGAATTTTACATCAGTAAAATTATGGAAGACGAATTAACAGAAGAGGCCCATATACTCTTTAATGCATTTACGCCCATTTTCTTCGACACGGTACAATGCATAAACTTAGCTTAACTGTGCTATTAGCCAATCAGATACTTGCATTCCGAAGATAAACGGAGTTCATGCATTAAACCGCGTTGAAGAAAATGAGCTGAAGACATCGAGTCATCTGAGCAGATGAATTTTTAGACATTAGACGAATATTAGACACTAATAATAATTATTATTGTTACACATATAATAAAAATACGTGTCTTTAGATCAATTAAGGATCCACGATGTACACTTATGAATCTACATATTTTTCGGTCTAATTATTAAATTTCCCAACGCTTTAATTAATGATCGCCATTGATTGAAAATGACGACTGACAATTTTGGCACTTACGCTAGTCCTTGCATCAACTTATTATCATAACGCTTAGATATTTCTTTAATCGTGGTTTGTCATTGGGTTCTGACGCCAACTACGATTACCAAACGTATATTCGAATACAGTAATGATGATAGGTAAGGTCATTAATTTTCACATAGACAAGGGAACATTCTTGACGGAGGAATCACCTGTAGCTAATGATGAAAATGGTATCACTGATACGTGGATAATATTTTCAGATCCCAAAAGGCTTTAATGATCTAGGACCATTCTGAATGAGAGAAACGTTGGCATGTGGACGTGACATTTATACGGTAGATTTTGGTATAACATTGAAAATATTTTTTTGCTTGGAACAGCTCAAAAAACGTCTATTACCCAGATTTCTAAGGAGCTGGAATTGTGCCATTATTGTCCAGCATTGATAAAATACTTTGACACTCATAACGGTCCTTCCCTGTTTCTTTTTAATTATTACCAGTCATAAACACCGAAACGGAGAGTATCATTAAAATTGTAATTAATACGGTGACTTTGAAATATTTTGGTCATCGCATTGATATGATAAATTGTAATGTCCTCCGTTAATCGGATAGAAGTAGTTTTATAGTTTGCGATTGAGAGGTATAAGATTTCTAAACTCATCATCATCATCATCATTGTCGCATTAAAATGTTTACCCTGTATTCTAGGTCTCGACTGCGGGATGTACATGAGAGCAAAGAACTTTACAATGTTCGCGCCTGGTTTTTTTTTGTTCGATTAATGATTATATGATATATTACAAATATATGTCGTACGTCTGTACGTTTATAAAAATAGACGAGACATTAAAAAGGACTCTGTATAATTTTTTACACTCTGTCGCACGGACGCAGTATTCTTGATTATTGGGCGCAAAGTCAAGAATAGAATGGAATTTTAACGAGGATGCCAGACCGTCAACGTTCTCACGATCAAATGAGGATTAAGCGATTAACGTTACCTATCTTCGAAAAATCATTAACGTCGAAAATATCAGAAATCGGTGGGTTGTTTGCGTTTGTGTGCTTAGAGACAATAAAAAGTTAATGTTATCGTTTACATCTGGAATTAATCCGATCTATATTAATTACAATTTCGATTTAAAAGCCGCGACGTCTCACAAGGTTTGCTAAACCGTAAGTTTTATCTCTTATTATAAATAAATTTGCATGACTTCGTTCGTTCCGGCTTCGAAATAATTTTATACATATATAGTGTAGCTCCATAAATTATGGTGTATATTATCACATAAAGTTGGCCCTATTCTCTTAGAATGACTCAGGAGCAATAATCATGATTGTCCTTAGGAATGTGTGATATTATATTTTGAAATTTAGAATTTTTGAGATTTTGATTTACGTGGCTGGTTATTCTTGCTGGGAGAAATTGTACTCTTATCGAAGACACCTTCTGTTTGATTCTATCACGAGGGTTATTTGAAAATTTTATTTAATAATGGATCGGAGAGGTTGCTGAACTAATTGTTAACTCTTAAACATTTGAGCATTCAGTCATCAGAGTCAATTAATGAGTCGTTTATTGGTGACAAGTTTTTATACTGTTTTTTTTTAAATGCACCTGGTTCCCAACAAGAATACATTTGATTAAAAGAAAAAATTACTACCTTTCCTTGATATTAAACACTTGGACACTGTGTCGAAAAACAATTGCGAATTTTTGTGCGGTGAGAAACTTTGTGTTCAAAAGTTTTCAAACTGCGTGACTGAATTAAAAAAAAAGTTTAGATCAAGTTTCATACGTATGGTCCCTCTTAATAACAGTCGTTAAGCTTAAAACTTGTAAAGAAAATTCAAAGCTTATGAAATTCTTGTAAGAAACCTTCAAAATAAGACTCTTGAAGTATCCTAAAATGCAGAGTGAATAAAATCCTCAAAACTTGCATCGTAATATTGTCATCATCGACCGAATCGCACAAGAAAATTAATAAACTAATTACTACAAGTAGCTAATAAGTTTCTCAACACACACAACAAAACCAAATCAGACTGCTACTGCTCTCTCATAAGTTTCTCATTCCGTATGTAAATCAATGGCAGTAAACTCCACGTCATCCCTTAAGCAGTTCAATAGAATTGTCAATAGTATTCGAATCGATAAGTAAAAATAACAACCACGTAGATCGTCAGGATTTATTGAAGAAACGGATTAAAACTGTAAGAAATAACAATATCAACAAGAACGATGTATAAATAATTTAACCGCTAGTAAACGCAGTCCCAGTCATTATTAAAAAACAAAACGAAAGTAAATGAAGAAAGAAATATAAGAACAGGAATTATGAGCGGTATTCGCAAGCGATTTATAAATCGCGAATTTAAGAGACTGCTTAAAAGTTGTTATAGAGTATGAGATGTTGAAGTTAAAATTACTGCATGAGTCAAGTACAGAATGGCAACTTCAATCTGAATCCATATCTCTGTATAGACGCTGCTGCACCGTCGTTTGGCACATAAACCGAACATTATGCACATTTATTTGTCCAATGACAATACGTTCTATGATTTTTCTTATCTTAATGACGATTAACGAACGAGGAAATGAGATAAAACTTTCCTTAAATATTCATCAACCACAAGACTACTTAATCGCGACCAATGAACTAAAGCGGGACGAATTTGTCATTCTGTTTCCTGGCAAATTAGCCAAGATCGCGCTTTAAATGTGTAAAAGATGAATAGGACAGATTGTTATTGTTACGAAGGACAATGCCAGGACGCATTTATCAATTTACACGCGCGACCTATTGCCACAATTTAGTTTTCCAAGTTTCACGCAACACCAGGCACGGCTGAGGTTCTTCATGAGAAACTCCGTTGCGTCGTACTATTTCATGTTGGCGCGAGTTTTTAAGGAACGTACCACGCTAAGGATCGCTGGATGGGGAGGACTGATGAGAGCCAGGGTGGGTCAGTTGGTATTTTGTTTGTTGGAGCGAAGGCGTGCCAAACCCGAACGCTCACCCTCTTCTTCGTCAGATGTACATGGTGGTCCACCTCCAACGGCACCTCTCGACGACGTCGCTTGCATCAGTTCCTGATCCGGACCATTGCGATGTTCGTACAAGAGGATGTTAAGGGTTTCCTCATAAATCCTAGCCTCTGGAAACTCCACCTGAATATAAGAATTTTTTATAATTTTTTCGAATCAATAACACTTTGGTGTAAACCTATATTATTCAGAATTATTTTAAATTCTTTACCTTCGTGTGCTTCTTATCAGTTGCGTAAACAATCGAATGACAGCAGACTTCTGCAATCTTACGACCATGACCGTAGAATGTCCAGCAGCATATTTCACTTGAGCCAATGACATCTTTGATAAATAGGACTCTACCACTGAAACGAAGGGACATCTTGTCGAACAGTTCAATGTTCTTTAACAGATTGTCATCCGAAGTACTGAAAGTATAAGTGCACAGGCGATACTTTAGTCTTCTGTGAACAGTGCACATATACACCTAATATAGAAATACAAATAATACCTTGTGTACGAATATTTGTTATTGTGCCTATTAATGAGCAGCTTTACTACAGGCTTAGTTGTATTACTAATGAGCAACTGCTCTTCTCTTTGTGAGGTGATAAGTGGCACCCTACATATTGGCTCTGGTTCGCGCTCCTTCTTAAGGAGCGCCTGTTCACACGATTCAGCCAGCTCGCTAATGCAATAATACTTTGCCTCGGCAAGCAACTCTGCCATCTCGTTGACACTCTCTGGTAACGGGACGGATCCGTCTCGTAGGAAATTTAAAATTGTGCCAAAGTGTTTTCCACAGCGATCAATCAATATCCAACCTGTAACAAAACAGTAACATTGCCATTGCACCCCATCAAAAATTATTTGTCTAGAAAGAACCCTAAGAAATGTTACAAATATAATGATAATAACTAGATCATTCCCTAAAATTTGTACATTTGCACAAAAACAATTTCTCACCTTCGGAATCAGTGAGAACTTCCATTCGACCACTGAACATAGCACGTAGCATTGTATCATGTTTTCGTAAAGTGCCTATGGTAGTATAATGGAGTGAACCACCGATATTCAGCTTGACATATTCAGATGGATATTTGATGACGGTCTTGTGATCCCCGGACATAACGAAAACGTTAATGAGAAGTGCCGAGATTGATGACGATGACGGTGATGGCGATGATGGCGATGACGGTGATGATGATGATGATGACGGAATATCGATTTTATCAAGTGTCAAACTCAACATTTAACACATGAGCAACGAGAACGTTGCGGCACTCTTTTGAATTGACAATACGACACGTATAACTAGCGTTAACGAGTCTAACTTCTTACGTCTCGTTGATAAGCGTCATCTTCATGAAATTTTATCAAAACAACGTAAAGCACGATTCTTCTATGCTTTATCCTAGCTTTTATACGACTCGGCTCGAGAACACCCTACTATACCCCATATTGGCAAGAGCAACGAGGTAACACTGCGCATACGCAGTACTTGCGTCGCCGCGGATAACTGTTTAAGAAAATGGCCGACTCCCTAGCGAAGTACGGTCTCTACGTAGACGATCTTGGAAAGATATGTGTCCTGGAGCCAGAAGTGTCCAATCAGACAAATAAACTTAAAGAGGAATGTCAAAATTTTGTTTCCAGTAAGTGTCGCATTAATATGCTTCGTGCTCTACATGATAACATACAGATTTATGTCACCGTCTGACAGCAGAATACAATGCACTTTCATCGATTCAACTGTGTCTGTTGCAAATATTTATTTTATTTTTCATTGCACTTACCTCTCTGTTTATCACGGTACCTCTTTATCCCTTTTTCGGCTGTTATTATTTCGAATCGATACGAATCATTCGAAAAGATAAGCGGATGCCCCTACTTTTCCCGACAGAAATGTACACACTGCCCTCTGGATGCTTTCTGCACCGATTCAGTACTTTGCGCACAGTTTGTCCCACATAAGATCACTTGCAAATTGTCTATTCAATAATATTTCACTTGAATATTCAATACGCATGAACATGATTTAACCGTAGAATATTATGCGAATCGCAATCCAAATTTAGAATTGTTTTTCAATCGTGATTTCTACCTGCACTGATCTCTAAGTTAAAATTTTATTTACGTTTACTAAACACGGCAATGTTCAAGATTTAGACACGATGGAAATTCAGTTGCTAGCTGCCATAAATTATGGGATAAATTTTCTCATTGATCGATGATTCTATCCATTTACAGAGATCAGCGAGTTTCAAAACAACTCTGATGAATTCATTCGAATCGTGGATACCTTGGCGACCGAGGTCGAGAAAGAGAAAATGAGAACGATAGGTGCCCGCAATCTTTTACGTTCGGTAGCCAAGCAGAGAGACTCGCAAAAACAGCAAATACAGGTAGACATATTTGGTAATTTTATCAAGTATCTCTAGCATTGAGAGAAAGACCGAAATGGTACAATGATTCTTTTTTAATTATATAGGCGCTGATTATTGAGAAATCTACCGAACTGGAGAGACTCAGGGTACAGTATGACTCTTTAAAAAAAATTGAAATGGAGCAGCTGGAAACGATTGATCATCTAACGTCAAATTAATTGGAGATTGAAGTTTGATAAAAACATTGAAAAAATTTGTACTCCTGGCTGGGTAATACAAGATATTTTTTTCATATGCATATATAGGACTGTGGTGATAATGAAATACACAATTTGTCACTTCAGTTTACATAAATAAATACATATTAAATACAGGAAATTATACAAGATAAATCAAGAGCAGATAATGTAGTATTGCGATTGGAATAATACATATATTATAAAACAGGATAGATATCGCGCATAAAATCATGGAAATATTTCTACTAAAAATTCAGTAATTGATACTGGCTTTCACTCTCTCATTTAACGTGATATATCATAAGAGTAATAGAAATAACGTAAAATTCCACGACCCTTGAACTTGAAAGGCACATCAGTTTTTATTCATTTTCTTTCATACTTCAGCCATTACTTCGCCATGTTTAAAATTAATTACCTACAAATTACCAGCGCGGACTAACACGAGATAATTAAACTAACTGTTTTACGAATTCGAGCAAGAATAATATACATATTCCCTGAATGAATGTATCTGTTACATTCGTATACATATCAATTCATCGAAAGTAGATCGATTAAAGGTAACGATAGATCCTAAGATGTGTTAGAAACAATAAAAATAAGTTCCATAATATAAAAATTAACACGCTACTTATAATGAGAATCGATTTATCCAGGGAAATAGTAACGTTACTTTTTTTCTGTCATATTAAAAAAAAACTCAATTGCTCATTCCGTCTTTTTATGTTATCATTGTAAGCTCTGACATTTTTGATTATAATATTACCAAATACATAACATTTTTGTCACCACTTGTACGAAACAGTATTTTTACATTCTGCACAATTACGCATCCTGCAGAGGTTGCGCCAATGAAATAGAAAATGTGACGAGCAAATGATATATGGTATAGCCAGAGATATGCCAGGCAAATTGTAATTGGCGATATGAAACGCGAAATAGGAATAAAGATTGTTGGAACTTAATTTTACGATCCACGCTACCTATATCATGTATACACAGAAGTATTGGAATAAACGAATACGTCTAAGATTGTTCAATTAGGCTGCGCATTGTCGATCTTTATTCTTTTGGCTCGTTGAGAATTTGGAAAATTATACCTTACTTATAGAGAATGCGATAAAGTTAGATAATACAAAAGTTTTTTGGAAATTCCCTTATCGTGCCATCGCCGTCCTGTGGAATTTCGTTTTGTTGTTATTTTTATATTTTTTTTTTTAAATTACCAATTAACGCACTGCCTCAGATTTTATGCTGTGCTTTCTTGGTTTCTATTGTTCTTGTTTTCGTTGTTATTGTGTAATTTTAATCGAAGCAAACGTACTGTACGCTATTTATGTTTGGTGACAAAATTTATGTGTACCTTAATTTCAATTATATAGGAATATCCAGTTGAGACTCACCAATTAGATTTTATAGCCGTCATGTGACTAATTTGAACAAGCACCATTCGGCAATGTTAGATAATCAAATGCTAGTTAAATTTTCCAATATTTATTGGCTAATCGCGCAAGCGAAGTACGCGGTTCACGTGAAATATTTGCGTCTGTGCGTAAGAGAAAGACAAACATAGTTTGCTTGAAAGGAAATTAATTGCCGCGCGTAGACAATATGTTTTTTAAAAGGTGTATTTCTGTTCTGAGGTATTGGAAAAACTAGTTTTATCGTTATAAAGATATTTTCGAAAAACGCAATATTTCCCGTGGCGTTATTTTTTGGTAAAATTTTGAAATACAAAGTTAGACACCTTCGCATGATTATTATTAAATCTTTCTCTGATGGATTCGAGCTGAATAGTTCTGTATAATATATATATGTATATGTATATATATTTAAATACTACTCACACACCCATTCGTACAACCATAGTAACCAGGGATTCAAAAATAAACTTTATTTAGTAAAAATAAGAAATGGTGTCGTGTTGAATTACAAATATTAATCCTATCGTCTAAATTTATAAATATGTACAGTTACATACCTAGTACACCTGTAACCTAGAAACTCAAAGGAGCATATTTTATGTGTATATATATAATATATATTATATATATATATATAGAATTGGAGCAGATGGGATAATATCGAACCAATTTTGTTTTGTGCAGGCGATCCAATCTTACGAATAAAAAGCGTTAGCAAGCAGGGAACCTGTATTTTATGTAGAAGGATACCTTTATCTTATTTAATAAAGGGACATTGTACACAGGTGTAAAGAGAATAAAGAGTAATAAAGCAATATAATTGAAGATTGATTGAATTCATTAATCTGGTAATCACTTAGGTTTATTGTTTAATCAACATAGATGTTGACGGTGTCGCATTGGGTAAATGGTAGCGGTGTGAAGTACGAAGGTGGAAAGTGATTGGAAAAAGGGATAAAGATTCACGTAAGAAAAGATATTTAAGATCCTATCGTACAAATATACCTCTTCCATGATTACTTTCATCGGACTCCAGTGATTCATGTGTTCCTTTTTTTTATCACCACTGAAAACACTACATTCACAAAGAAAAACAAAAAAAAATAATCACACCGAAGTTCTCTCAAGTATACAATAAATGGTCGTTGTGTTTTAAAATGCAAGTGAACGCTTAAATGAAATAATTTGAGACATATAACGAAAAATGAAAACCCACATTAGCATCGACACTAATAATGTAGCGTGAAACTTTTATGATGATGACTCTAACAAATTATCGCGAGTCATAAAAACAAAAACAGTGTATCATCCTCATGTGCTCCGTTCGATCAATCTGCTGCCAATATCCAACACTAAACACACACTCTCGTCAATCCGCGTAGAAATTTATAACGCGAAGTAAACTGCACATTAATATGTCTGCAAGTTTTTTTGTTTTGGGTCCAGTTTCCTTTTTTTTCAGAGAATAACAGAATTTAACATGAATTACACATTCACTTAAAGGCTCTCCGCGGAGACCAGTTTACGGTACCACACGATCACTCAGACGGGCTCTTCGGTCTTCGGACGCTTGCAGTCCGACGTGATAACATCTTCTGCGGTAGGATCCGCGTCGTCCTTAGAAAGACTCGGTGAAACTGGCCTCTTCTTCGTTTCTGATGTTTCGCTTGGAGCATTTGTTGCCTGGGACGACTTGAATTTAACTATCACGGCCGTCATATTGTCGCAACCTGTACCGTCGCCAAGTGTATCCGGAGCGAGACAGTGATCAAAGAGCTATGAAGAGAAAAAGAAGAATATTGTTATAAATAAAATGTATAAAAGCTCAAATACAAAAGAGGATTATCCTACCTCCTCGCAGATCTGAGAAATATTTTTGTAACCCTGAAGAAGACGCGTGTGCACAAACTGTACAACATCCTGACTGGACATGAAGTTCCAGATGCCGTCACAAGCGAGTATCATGAATTCATCTTTTTCTGGATCTATCGTAGTGTGCCTGACGTCTGGCAGTGCGGATATCATTTGTTCCTGTGCTGGTAATTCGATGTTCTGTTTATAGGCATGGTCGCCAAGAGCTCTCGAGAGATTGAGACCTCCATTAACCCGTCCGTCGGCTGTGACTTTACCACCAGCTTTGACGATGCGCTGCATTTCCGGTTGATCTTCTGGTTTGTGGTCCAGACTTAATTCCAAAGCCTGACCGTCTCGACATAAAACACAGCGAGAATCTCCAGCATTTGCTACGTACAATTCATTTCCTTGAAGAATTGCGACTACTGCTGTACATCCACTATCCGATCCTGGCTGTAATAATAAATTATATGGTTTGGTTCACCTATATAGAAGTTGTTGAGAAAATTTTGTTCTACCTCTTCTGTCATATCCATAGTTAAATCATTTTCGTCGTTATCAACTTCCTCGTCATCATCATCATCGTCACTCTCATCATCCTCCTCGTCTACGTCTTCAGTATCCCCATCGCTGAAATGACAAATATTGTTACAAAAACAGAAAGTTAATACTGTAACAGTGTTGAATGGGACAAGTACCTCTCAGGAGCTGCGTCAAAAGTTTCATCGTTCTCATCATCAGAATCCTCATCAGACTCTTCGTCCTTTTTGTTGAGGAGACTGTGGTAAGGATCAATAAGTTGAATCCTCCTTCGACCGCTACTACTGATACGTCCTTGCTGGCCAGCCTCGCCATTTTCCAACAGAGAACAAGAGCTGCTGGACACGTTATCGCCTCCGCCTTTACTACTATCAGCGTCTCTGCAGTCTCCTTTTGAACCACCGCCGTTCACTTCCATGTCAGTGACATTCGGTTCAGCAGGGATGGACTTGCCAGTGGATACTTTCCCATTGATGTCTTCAGAACTGTCAGGCATATCAGCTGATTTAGTCGGCTCAGCATCGGCAGTTGATCCAATCGGAGGTGACGTATGAGCAACGTCACCATTACTCGTAGTGGAATCAAGAACTTGCTCAGCCTCGCTGCTCCCGGGTGTCTCAGTCTGCTTAACTTCAACGACAGCTGATGTGGATGAAGAGGAGGAGGATGATCCACAGGGTTGACTCGAGCTGCTTACGTCCGCCTCGTTGGTGTTCCAGGAGGTAGAGGATGACGAACAGCCTGCGTCAGAGGATGAACAGCTCGCTTTGTCTCTTCCTCTTCGTCGTAAGTACGGGCTCGAGAAGCACGCGCGCTCTCCGAATTTTTCTCCTTTCAACGATTTTACCACAGGAATCGTACTGTCGGTACATGACTGATACTTCGCCATTACTTGCTCCAATGGCATCGCTGCCTCCATACATAGATTGCTAACATTTTCTTCTTCATCTGCGCGCAACGTAACGTACGAAGATAGGTTTATTAAAAGTTTCGTAGCGAATTTAAGGGGACGAAAAATAGTGCTAATTGCTAATTGCGCTAGTAGAAGGATCGCACGTGCTACGCTAAATCCGAGTATAATACTGATTTTTAATATCAAAAGTAACGCACCAGACTCTTCTGGATCTTCTTTCTCTCCATCAGCGACAGCTGTGCCTGCGATCTCCTTCAGGATATTGACGATCTCAGGTTTGGCAAGGGTAGCATCGAAACCCAGGAAGGCGTCAATAAGAGCTTGTCTGATATCGCCCTTTTTGTAGGCATCGGTCTTTTTAATAAAGTCTGGGAGATTGCGTGCACAATACGTAGCCACTTCGTGTCCACCATGTCCATCGTACACAGCGAAGAGAGATACATTTTCATCGAATTCTATACAGCAGTTGTGTGCATCCTGTGGAATCATAAAAAGTGTTGAGATTCGTGTGAGTCGCTTACAGGTTGCATAGTGCAAAATTGACATTACAGCAGAATGCACTCTTTCTCTCCTTCATGTTGAGGCATAATACATAATATGAATAATGGATGAGCATTGAAAATAATGCCTATAAAATGGAATGTGCCCTGGTAGCCAAGGCATATGAGTATATATCTGAAACGTGGACACATATTTTCTTTTATCGAACAAAATCATGTGCTACATTTGCATTTTATATACTGTACAGTATATACTTATTTTTTTTGGTAATTAGATTATCTATGACGCAATATCAAAAAATAATTCCTGCAAAATACATATGATTTTCTATATTCTGAACAATGCTAAATATAATAAGCATTGCTACGAATCTAAATGACTACATTCTAGTGGTTACTCGATCAGTACATAGCGAAAGACTTCATTGTTACTGAATGTTTCCAAACACTGAAATGGTATAAAGCTCAATATGCCAGCATACAAAAAACGTCAGGAAACGAACCTTTTTCTTTTACGCGAAAGGAATTCAAATTTTCCCAACAACATATATCTACCGCACAAGACTCATAGGACGTTATCGTTCTATGAACTCGTTTTCAGGGCGGTGTGTCGTGCGATTATAGGACGATAAAAGCCGCAAAGAAAAACCACGATGAAAATCATTCTAATGAAACATTTCAGTGCACCGGCATTCAGTTGCTTCGCCAACGTGCAAGAGTAACGGTGAACTGTGGTTCGACAGTGTTCGGCTTTCTTACCTCCTGATTGACTCGCCAGCCTTGCATGGAGCTCGCGCCGAACGCCACATTCTTGCCCACCTCGTCGCTCGACACTTTTTCGGTAATCGGCTCCGACAGGTAGGCCCCCATTTTTCGCTAAACCGGCGGCTGACACGTTGCTCCGGCGGCGTCTCGTACGATCTTGTAATTTCTCGTGTAAAATAATATAATCGCAAGCGCGGTGCACAGCCGTTAACTAGCCCCCATGACCGGTTTGGTTTTCTGTTTTCGACACTACACTGGCGCCATCTAGCGCGCCAGTTTTAGCCCGCATGCACTGTACTTTCGCGCCAATCCTTTTGACGCGATTTACACTTCATACAGTCTTGTTCACACGTGCAACAGACGCCACTTTGAGAAATAAAATGTAGCGCCTTTTTGACACTAGGATTTCTTACGAAAATACAGTATTTAACATCTAAGTGCTCCCTTTTGTGTTCATGAATCAGCTAAATCTACAAAACTTCAACTTCTTTAGATGCATTTCTCGCGTTCCATCTCTCTACAGATAATATTATAAAATAATTAATTTAAAAAATGATTATATCCGCAGGGTAAACTATAAGCATATAAAAATGATTTATTAAACAATTATTTATTGATACACTGATCATGTGAATATATTAAGAACAGAGTAATTCCTTCAACATTTAAATTTAGGCTTGCTCAATCTGACAATGTTTGGTAATTTTATTGATTGAATTAAAAAAATCTTATAATAAACATCACAGAGTCTAATTTGGCACCTATCCACTATCTCAATATTGCATATGCGACATATATGCGCGACAACGACTTTCAATTAAGTAATTGAACCGCGCACATGGAAGGCATTTGCTTATTGCGTAATAAAAGGAAAAAGGAGTAAACACGAATACGGAATAAAATGAAGTCCGAATAATGTCGAAGCTGATAACAATAAACGTGCATAAAACATGATGATTCAGTGAAGACTGCGAGTGTCAGAAGTTCTGAGAAAAGTTTATTCGAACTTTTAATACGTTTTATATTACGCTTTATATTATTATATCTTGTAAAAAATAACAGGTACACCGATTTCTGAGGAGCATCACCTTTTGATATTTTAAAATTTTGTTTTCTTTTACAATTTCACTATGCTGCAAGTATATCTCGTAAATATAATTGAGAGGAGGTACCAGTAAAATTATTGCTTTCTATATGATCAATATATTCAGTGCTACTGTCGGTCCAGTCTACTTTTACCGAACGCAAAATGAACCAGTATTTCGATTAGGAGTTTTTTTCCCAATTTTAAAATGTAGAATCTCATCTGTATTATATATATACATTGTTTACTCGGTTCTTGGTATAATATTAGCTGCAGATAGTAATAATACTCACGATGAAAACGATTAGCGTTGCGAGTAGTTTTATGAGATGTTAAGATTGTTTACTTCGAAGCTGCAACTTTATAGCTTTCTATTCCTAGTAGAATCGGTCCAGCAGCATCTAAATACAAATATATTAAAAGTCGCTCCATGGCAATTAGTAAAAATCAACAAGACGTCTCGTAGATAGTAGATGGCTCAGTCAATTAGTTATAATATGATAGCCGCATTGTCGTTATAGTAGCGAAATGGTAAACTTGGAGCGTAAAGTACCCGACTGGGATACCCGTTTTGTAAGTTATTACGATGCAGTTTCACCGAGACAACGGGCGACGTCGTAAAATCAATTACGAGACCATCTAGCGTTTTGCTTACATTTCGGAGTAAGTTTGCCGCTGTCAGATTAGGGAAGCTGTAAATTATAAGAATTTACGGTGGCAACGTTGTTGTTCTTATCTCTCTCGGTATTTCCGGTACATGCTACGAATAGATTTTCTCTACATTTATATTCAATTTCATAGCGTTTATGCTCTAGCTTGGTACAGTTTGTGAGGTGCATGACATAACCCCCCTATAATGGAAAGCGAAAGAAAAAGAGAGAGATCATTATGAAATATGAAATATAAAGTTGATCAGGCTCAATGACTAAAATCACATAAAGTCCATTGCATAGTATCAGCGATATACTAACCCGCTACCATTTTTCCCGGTCTCTTTACAGTGTAGGAAATTGTATAGTAATAGGTTATACACCACGAAAAGCGCGCCACCGTTGTACGCGTCTGTAGAAGCATCAACTGGCATTAATGCTGCTCAGATCATTCCTTAAAGTCGAAAGGAAGAAAAGATTGGATTTCTCCAAGTGAAAATTCCGGGCGATCCCTTTTTCGAAAGTATAGAATCGTATATTGTGTAGTGGTACAGTGTGCGTGGAGGCTGGGTTACGTATGTGATCGACTGGATACGACGACGCATGGAGGTTAGGTTACTCGAGACCTATCAGTTAACCGAATAGTGGCCGATTATCCTCGGGTGGGGTGGCCCGTGCAAAAGGTTAGGTGGGTCGACGCCAGTCACGCCAGTACACGAAGAAGAAGAAGGTTGAGTTGAGAGTCTCTGGATGGTTGTGACGGCGGCGGCGGTGGAAGTAGTGTCAGTGGCGACAGTGCGGGCCAGGACGACAAAGAAGTATAGCGTCGGTGTGGCCAGGGCGACGACGAGGGATAGGAAGGACGTGAAGCATTAGAGGGCGAACGTGTCCAAGAGAGAGAAAGGGATAGACGCTCGTCGTGCTACAGTGGTAGTGAATGGAACGCGGCCTCGCGGCCCAGCGTAGTACGACGCTCTTTGGGCTCGAGGAGCACCAATGGCCGGCCGGGATCGACGGTCACGTGATGTGCGTGTTGAACCAGCAGAACATTGCAAATGACAAGACGCGTAGGGCATTGTCGGACTGCTTGTGAATCCGTGGGCCGGCCCGTGCGAGTGAGTATCGAGGTAAACTGTGCGAAAGGAGTCGTCGCGAGCGCGCGTCAAGCCGCGTTCTGTGCCTCGCGCGCTACCGCGCTCCACGACACCCGTTTCCTACTACGAAGGCCGCATCTGTCTACATGACAAAATGTCGGGGTCGCAGCGGATGCGAAAGTCCTCGCCATGCTCCACGTCAAAACAGGGTCCGATGCGGGCCACCTTGCCCGTGAGCTCGCTCCTGCGACAGAGCAGGCAAGGCAGCAATCTCAGGAAGAGCAACAGCAACAGTCCCACCGTATCGCCGACGAACGCGAACGCATGGCGGGCCCGCATTTCCCCGGAGACTTCGGCCTCCTCGGGCCAGCGGAGTCCCGGCTCTCTCTCCTACAAAGGTATCTTCGAGTTTATGTATTCCTACCTTTCCTGCTCTGTTTTCATGATTTTCATTTAGTGTTATTTAACGCTTTGTGCTCGGATTGTGAGTTTGAATTATGGACTGCAGGTTAAGACTGGAGTATTATTATAGAGAATAGGAGAGCTCCTTGGCTAGATTGTGGATGTCTCTGTAGATCATAGGGATAGATTTTTGTTTATGGGGTTTTTGTTATTGTTGAAAAACTCTGGTTTATGTTGATCTATTTCTATTGTGATATTTTAATAATATCTGTTCTCTTGGGCAATACTTGGATTATCGAACTTACTTGAATTCGAGTCTCATGATCTATATTCAATGACACTTTCAGATTAACACTTTTATTATGTTTACTCAAATGGATGTGTCAAACTGGCACTACACAGCTTATCATTGATTGAAATGTTGGCTAGTGAAAAATACAAAGCTTCAAATCAAAGAAAGAGAGTTATTATGTTTGATATCATGCATATGATATGATCACTCAATTTCTTACATAATGTAAATATTTTTTTTATTTATCTAAACAGTTTCCTTTGAGATTGTCATTTTATTTTTTAATTCTTCAATTTCTATTTCTTTAGTTGCATCTCCAAGAAATCAAAATACATATAACTCATTGTTATACATCATATTTCTATTTTCATTTTATTTAAAATTCATACAGCTTATGAAAACCCTTTTTAAAACTCAATATTGTTTTATGTAAAAGTCTATATAATATATATTGTTTTTATCATTGAAGATACACAAGTGCAAAACATATACTTATGTGCAAAGTAACATTTAGTGTAACAGATTTCTTTCGAATATTACACCCAAAGTCTAAGAATGATGGTAAGAATTGCGCAAAAGTCATAATGTTAAAATACTATTTATACATTTTCTAGATTTCTAATACTTAATATGTCTTATTAAAAAAATTAAATGTTCACTGGCTCTCAGCTTTTTTAACATGTTAACACCACACAATTTAATTCCATAATATAATATTTACGAGCACTACAACATTCAGTATATATTAATTGTAATTCACCAGGTAACCGAATACATATTTTTAGTTCGGTTCCATTTTACATTTGTATCTATGCAAAGTATTTCAATTCCTTTCCTTTATCATTAATCGTTTGCTCCAAATTACCACTCACTATCCTTTCTCAATCTGGAAACCGAAAACATAACTTTCTGGATCGGTTCTAGTCCTATTAAAATAAAGAAAAGAGTAAAATAATAGCAAAAAATGCCAGAGCACGTACATCCAGTCATAACCACATAGCACTCGCAGTCTTACGACTTGACGCTTGTATAAAAAATTCAACATGCGTTTATAAAACATACGATATGCCATATGTTCCTTCATTGAAATATATTTCCTTTCTTCTAGCCAAATCAAAAACACTGAGCGGCCGCTGTAGCGAGAGCTTGAGTGGAAGTCAAAATATTCGCCGAACGGCATCACTGGACACAATATACTTGAAGGGACAATGGCCACGTGATTCTTACTACATTCATGCCAGTTTACTCCTAGTGGATAAATCAACTCAGGTAAAAAAAATCATCGTGTACTTTCTCAAATAAAACATGAAGTTCCCCTGAAAATTCAACTATCGTATTTGCATACGATATACCTATTTCGATAAGTTATCATTGACAGAGGACAATAACCTTTTTGTAGACTGAGGAGTGGTCCAATGAACCGCGGAAGATGCATACTCGCCATCCGCCAGAACAAACGCCTACCGACGAGAAGCTGGAGAAATACATAAGGCATCGGTACGTATGAACCTTTTTCTACTCTCAAATATATTAAACTGTTATTAATATGCGGCCTCGTCGTACAGATGGTTTATGTAATTTCATTCTTACGTGAGATAGCACTTAAAAAAACTCGTACTGCCACTTAGTAAACATTTGAAGAATACATAACTCTAGTTCATTTTTCTATAAAAATCGAGATGGCTTAACGGCAACTTGTTTGCCTTGTACACATAATTGTATAACTTGCATCAACAATTATATTCGGGCATGTTACAGATTACAACGCACCAACAAAGAAGGCACCAGTAGTAGAGAAAGGACTGCTGTATTTGGACTTATAATGCAGAGTGGAGCTCCTCCTGCTCTACCTGGTGATCACACAGTACTCTTGCCCAGTATCGCTTCACAAACCCCAATGCGTAAGCCATATAGTGAGAATTATTTAGTCGTTCATCAATCTGCACCGATCAATCAAACTAATTGAATCGGGGTTATTTATCTATCCACAGACAGCCAATTCAGTTTGAGTACAAAAGCAAGTCCTATGAACATACCGGTGAAGCCCATGAGGCCCCCCATGCGTTCCTCCATCGAATCACTCAATCAGGAAATAGAGCGACTGGTGTTGAAATCAGCAACCAACGCTAGCGATTCTGATCATCCTGTCGAAGACAAGGTTGATAATAAATGATTTTCCTTATCATTCGTTCACACATTGAATACAATGAATAGACATGAACTGTATGTTAAAAATATATTACAGTACGCAAGATATCGCGAGCAGACGACGCCCGATGGACACCGAGCACCTCTCGCCGATCTCCTGAGGGCCACCCGAAGTGTCAATACCCAAACTCCAGCCACTGACCTTCCATCCAGTTCGTATTCTTCAGGTAATCCAATCGCTTCAAGCATTCCCTTTTCAATAGACGTTCAGAATCTTCGCGGATCGCAGTATAACGTTTACAAGGATATATTGATCTTTAAAGTTTTATCTCATCGAGATGTCCATGTGAAAATAATCTTTCTCGTACATTCTCATTGCGATATAATTCGAATCCAGAACACCTTAACGTTATCCCTGCGATAACCATGAACCAAGCAACAAATTTTAATCGACCATGAATTATTTAATCGATAACACCGCGTCTTGTCGCTCATCTAATAACAGACTAACAGTGGTGTGTGCCTGTTGCCAAAACAGGCCCCCCGTCTAGGAATTCTGAGTCTCCGCTGATCCCTGGTCTTATGGATGCCTCTCGTCCACCTAGCGATCTCCCACAAGGTTGGCTGCCCCACAAGAACCAAACTATCTTTTTGTGACATATTACTCTTTAACTTTGACTCCTTATCTTTATTTCACCAGATATTTTTCTCTCTCATCATTCTATATCTTTTCCTCTCTCTGTCGATACTCCATCATGTATTTATTTTTCTCTCATTTTTTTCTTGCTCCTGGCATTTTGTCATTCCTATCTTTCAGAATGAACATCCCATCGTTTCTCTTCTCTTTCTTTTTTTCGTCTTTTCTTTTTACATTCACGCATGGGCATGAGACATCTTGCTACTGAAGATACATATATTTATCATCACCCCTCGATATCTTATGCCGATATTGGGGTGGCTGATTTTATAACTAAATAATCAAAAGGTCAAGAGAATCCATATTTCGGTACGGTCACGGTGACCTTTCTTTTTACTATCTTATGATCTCTCTCGGTCTGCTGAAAAGCGATTGTAAAAGAATAACGTAAAATAATGATGCAAGGGTGCGATATCGCCAGCAAGTGAAAATTAAAATCCACGACTGAGTGCATACGAATATTCGACGATTAATAAACGGTCGTGCATGCTACCTTGCGTGTACAGATTATTTTATTATTTATTCTCATGAACTGCAGTTTAACGTCTGCATGCTTTACACTGTTTCACGATAAACGTCCTGTGTGATATAAATGTTGATAGATACACGTTTATAGAAAATAGTGACGGTATGCGCAGTTAACCAACGGGTAAGAATCTATACACAACAGATGGAATTTAATGGATACATGTACACATTACTTGTACAATAATCGGATGCTATCTTTAATGATACTTAGTATTTATTTTCACTTACCATCTAACTGGCGCACGTTCGATCTCTCGTTGCGTTTGGAAATTGCGTGGAAAAAGATGGCGGAGCCGAACTCACGTCCCTACAATTACTGTAATAGCAGCATCTCTTTGGATGAGCCAAATTTTTTCGCTACCTTACGTAAACACCGGTAACGAGTATACGTGCGCGAATGCAGAGAAAATATACTTCGAAATACCAGTAAGCTTACATCGGCTTTCATGAATACAAGACCAGAGGGTCGTTGACGTTACTTTTAAATCTGGAGACACTTTCACTCACATTTCATTGCCAGGCAACAATGTACGTGTGACAAAATAATTAATTGCAGTTATCCTTTTTATCGTACGAGTAGCTTACAATAGTGTCGCCAAGGTAAAGGAATTCTTAGCGAAATTCGTAAAAAGCAGCATCGAGTCTTTAGTATCGAAGTACGATGTGCGCTTGTTTCTTATGTATCTCTTGGCGAATTATTTTCTTTTATTTTTGCGATGCTTCATCTGCGATCGTTTTACGCTAAGTGTGTTGGGCATGCCGTTATTGGTTCCTCATATAAAAATATACAGTGTAACGACGTTTAACTGTCACTTCAAATACGACAGTCCTTCGGAATTGAATTTTGGCAGAGCCAATGATCCAACGATCCTATTATCGAGTGACATGGCTGCAATGTGCATATTGACCTTTGAACGTATGCCATATCCTAGTGCAAGGTTTATTTTTCTTATAAATAGTTCAGCCCTGCAAGTTCCTTGCGTTATGTATTCTTGCAAGTATTGCATCGTCTGCGTGTCTGAGATCAAAATGTATTTATGGTACTTGCAAAGCCTTCGCGACGACATATCGTAACCGCGTTGGTTATCAGAAATAGAAATGATAACCCTGTACGCTCTTTCAGGAATGTACAGGTGTGAGCTATGCGGGTCAGAACCCGCGAAGGCTGTGCGCAGCATGAAAGGATGTTTGACTTGTTAGCGCAACCAATATTATCCATTGGCCGTTGCTTCTGTATCGGAGCTCTTGATACCTGCTGTTTTCGTTAACCTTAATAACTTCAATTTTCATAGGTGGAAGCCGTGGCTCTACGCCGGAACAGGAAAGAGAAGGACGTCTGGGCACATCTCCTCACATCAATAGGTTCCTAGCCAGGGAACCGCCCGATGGCTGTGAGAAAGTCAATCTCAAGTTTGTCGAGGATGGCAGGTAATGGCATTAAAGACTCAATATACTTCTTTACTAGCGGTAACGAAGCCAGTATTGGCTGTGAGAATGTCAGTGGCACCGGTGCGAATGACTGAGTATGGTAAAATCATTTGGGATTAAAAAAAAAAGATTAAATAAAATTTTTTTATCGAGAATCAGTGGTAAAAAAGATTGAAACTAAGGATCTCACGTCATAAACCGTCGAAGCTTCTTCTTTGTCGTTGTCTCTGCATGTGAATTCTCTGCGCTCTCTGGGGTAACAATTATTCAGGGTTCAAGATTTGAAAACTTTTATGCAAAGTGCCTGTGGCTTTTGACCGAGGTTGTTTGGACGATGGATGCGAGTGCATGCGTGGATTTTGTTGCGTTATTTAAAGGAGAATACCTTTTTCGTGTGTATAGGCGACCCATGGTAGACTTGAGCAAACTAGACTATTGCCCAAAGCCGTGCGTAGGATTCCAGTTAAAGCCAAGCTTGGGATCAGCGTTCCTGCCATTGCAACAGCCGGCCAGTCCGACAATGGTTGCCAGTGCATCACCCTCTTCGCACACGACACCACCTACACCACCTCCAAACCCATAGTCCTCCTGCATCCTTCAATCGACGGCGTGAGACGCGTAAAGGGAAAAGAAAAGAAAAAAAATATAAAAGATACAAAAAAATTATATTACTACGAACGAAAGAAAGGAATGATAACCGCGTCTCCCTTTTACGAATCGTTTATGTTCCACTCTATCTTTCTTGACTCAGTTTTCTTTTTCTACTTTCTTTACCTTTCCTTTTTTCTTCGTTCCTGTGTCTCTCTCCGCTGTATGCCACGTATAACGTACCACACGGGACAGACGATCGCACGCGTAAATGTTATCTTCATTATTTTTATTCTTTTATATATATATATGTGTGTGTAAATGTCTACTTTTTCGTCCGAAGCAAACCTCATGGCTGGAAAGTTTTGATTAACTGTGACTTGAAATACAATGATATATATGTATGTATGTATACATATAGGTACGCCGAAAAATGTAAAGTTACCGAATTGATAACAGCAGCAGCTCCCAATGCGAATCGTTGCGCTTTCGTCAAGGCGAGGATACGTTTAATTAATGGAGGAACGAGAGGTGACGAAGAGGATGATAACAAAATGATAATGGAGGGAACACAAGATTACCGTGATAAAGGACGTGGATGAAATTGATTATGATTGCGACGACTGTGGGCGTTTCGGTCGACGATTTTAACGAGGATCGTACGGGACCGAGAAACGAAGACGGTTACGAGGACGAAGGATAAAGAAGAGGATTTGATAATCGCATCGATAAAAAGTATTTGAAAGAGGGAACCTGAGCTCCGTTAATATTTGAAACAATAAATAATGAATACGAGGAACAATAATTTGTGATAACTGAAAACAACGTTTAGGAATAAACATTGTGTTCTACAGGGAAAAAGACTAATGAAATTGTGTATTCTAAATTTAGTGCTAAATCGTGCTAAAACAACTTTAGTTTTGTATACAGGGATAAATATTCAAAATGATGAAAAGTATTAAATTTGAAGGTCGGCGAACGACGACGACGATAATGACGGTTACAAAGTGTAAAGCAAAAGAGAAAAACAAAAAATTAAACGAGGGCGAAATTATACGGATCCGTACGTGGTTTACCTAATTACTAGGTATATAACATAAGGTACCCGTCTATAATGTTTTCAATTAAGCTTTCACCAGTTTCAATAATCCAACCTCATAGCGTTAACGATCACTTGTTAGATTTTTTTTTTTTATCGTTTTGTATTATTACTTGTATGCTAACGACAAATATTTACTAATTACTGCTCTGTTGTGAGAGTGGGAAGGGGTCGGCGGGAGGGGGGGACGGCTCGAACGTCGCGTAGCCCTATGGCCTTTTGTAGTAAACTTGACGGGCGAAGAGTGAAGAGTACGTGCGACAGGCCCGAGAGACGTTCTCTAGCAGATAACTATTATTATTAAATGTTACACGGAGAATCGAAATGGCGTCGCGATCGGACACGAATAATCAAAGAGAGAGTACACTGTTAATTTATCCTCAGCGATGCGCCATGAATGACTTTGTCTTTTTTTTTCGTACTTTCTTTTCTATTATCCACGTCTCCGTTGTCACTCACCTGCAACGTATAACGCAAGGCGATTCCTAGATAACTATTATAAAAAATAATGTAACATGACAGTCCGATTGCGCAGCTTCGAGAATACGGGGCCAATGAAAATTTCTTCCTGCTTTATCATCGTGCGTTGTTCTATTTGTTTTTCTTTACTGGCAAATTGTAAACGAGCGTCGTCGCAGAATCGTTAAACGGGAGTCGTCGTAGTGCCGAGAGAAAGGAGAAGAAAACAAAAAAGAGAAAGAGGGCAGATGTGCGTTGAAAGAAAAAAAAAACAATTAAAATATCTCTAGAGCGTGTGTATGCGTGTGTTTTATGGCGAGATGTGTGTATGCGTGTGCGGTGTGCGTGTACGACGGAAGGAGAGAGATTAAAAAGAAAAAAAAGAATTACAAAAATTGTGGTAAAAGGATGTGGAGAGCACGTCGGTAATATCCCATCGAATGTTAACGATAACAGTAATTACAACAAGGCATGTCTCATGTTCTCGGTGACAAAGGTCACCATAGGGCTACACGGTGATATTCGTTAACGTAAATCCGTATTACGTTAGAATTACAATCTGAATATGTACAACCCATTAAGAAGCATACGATTACGGGACGGAGAATGCTTGTTAACGGTGGAGAGAGGGGATGAGTTATGAGGATGAATAACAGTGGGGATGTGGAAACACAGAAAACCCAATTGGAAATGCGAACGAATATCTTGGCGAGACGAGTAAGGAGAAGGAAGAAAGAAAAAAAGATTAATGACAACTGACAATATTAAATATTGATTGAAAATAATGATATGCGGTTTTAAACGAGTGTGCGGTATCAGAGTATTGCGTATAGATGAACGACTCCTTAAATCTTTTTTTTTTTTAAATGACTGGTGTGCGTGTTTCTTTTGTAGAACGTGAACGGATCACGTTGTGGCGACGTTTTTTTTTTAATTAATTAATTAACATAAAAAGTAATATCGCGTCTTACGATACGATAATGACAGTATGTATGTATTATAATATCGAGAAATATCGTTTAAGCCATCGGCGAGTAACGCGAGGTTATAATGTAACGCAACGAGGGACAGACCGACGTGTTCGTCATTTAATTGTAAAGGCTACGCTCGATGATCTAGAAATCATTGATAACTCGTAGATCGCTGTTTGGCGTCCCGACGACTGACGACGCGTCGATACGTTATTTTGACATTTTTTTTTGTAATTGCACAGACAATTGACACTGAAGGTGTGTCAGATCCTCCTTTTTTTTTTTTATGGATTTGTAAACTTGACACAGAGCGGGAGCAAATAAGCAAGGGAGCATTGGATCTATATGTTAGTGCGTGAAATATCATTCGAGTTTTTCAATTTATCAGCTTTATTTTATCCCTTGTGCAAAATTTACGCGTTGTCGGAAGATTCGGCTTGATCAGCTACTTCATCGTCAAGGTTACCATTATTGACTTACAGATGATCAATCGTCAGCGAGATGAACTATTGAACAAAAAAAATTATAACTCTGATTTCTTTTGTCATCGAGAGCAGTATACATATATATATATATGTTGGTACGTGACGTATAAATAAGTACCATGTAAAGAAAAAGAAAAATGACGCGCGTTATCCACGCGATGGCTTAAATTATCGTTTAAGTATTCGCAGATATAGCCACTCGACAAGTTCAATTTTATTTTTTAATATTCTCTCTCTCTCTCTCTCTTTCTCCCTCCCCCCCCCTCTCCCCCACTATCTATCTGTCTCTCTTATTTTCTCTTTCTATCTTTCTATTCCTCTGTCTCTCACTGTCGCTTCGTTAAAATACACTAAGTTCTTGCAAACAATATTTCATGATTATGATTTATCTTCTTGGAGATGCAAAGACAAGTCTTCTCGAGGATAAACGGATAGAGAATGGAGGAACGTGCGAGGAGAAAAATTTTAATTTTTTATGCTACTTCCCTTTCGTCTCTTTCTTTTTCATACTGGATATTATTATTATTACTACTACTATTACTATTATTATTATTACTATTATTATTATTATGTCTTCTCTCAAATACAATAGTAATATACTGTCTTATACTGTAATGTATATCTAGCTACAGCATTGAGAAATGTTAACACATAAGTACCTGGCACACTGGTCTATGCTCTCTTTGAACCAGCTCACTAGGAAATTTATGCCTTAGCATGCGTGGCACAGTGTGCTACACACAATACACGAAGGTTAATTGTAGAGTCTGTGAGCGCGAGCGTTTGATGGGTCGCGAGGAGAAAGGTAACGAGCGGAGCGAACGAAAGTAACGGGAAGAATATAAAAAGAGAGTAAAGAGGAAAACAAAAATAAAAATGAGGAGAGGGTGAGAGGAAGAGAAATGATGATTCGTTTGCCACTCGTTTTTTTTTTTTATATATAACTCAAAGTGCGCCGTGATCTCACTGTACTTCGAAAATGTGTTTTCTTATTTAAAAAATTTTTCTTTTTCATTTTCTTTATCTTTACGTCCCTCGGACGCGTATGCTTTATGCCTTCGTACGTTGCCGTATCGTCATACCTATTTGATTAGGATCCGTCTCTGGCACACCTTCTTCACAATGTTATTCCTCAATATGAAATTCACGACTTACGCCGGTCTCTTGATTAAAAATACGAGGCACAGATTTCTAGAGCACTTTAAGTCCGGACAGTCCGAGCCATGGGTTAATAATGCCTGCTTCGCGATTGGTCTTGTGGATGATGCCACGATCGTTAGAAGGCTAGATGGGATTTTTTTTGAGACTGCATTAAGGACGGAAGAACCTCTCGGAGTCGTCTTCGGGAACTTGGATGTGAGAGATATGAGGGAGCCACGTGGTCGCGGCGTGGATTTTGAAAATTTTCAAGAGAATCGAGGTTTCCGGGATCCGATTTACGTGAGAAAGTCGAGGACGAAGTTTGCTCGTGGATCTCGATAAATGATTCGGATTCATCGTTTGTCGGATGAATTTTTATCGATATAATTTTTGTGGTGGTATCGAGGTCGTTTTTGTCTCTTTTGGTCCGAGACTCCATTTCTCTTAACCTTCGTGTAATTCGCATAATGTGTTATCATAATTATTGTTGGCTTTTGTTGTCAATTTCGAAAAGACGGAGTAACGTGCGTAAAGACTGCTAAATGATTACCTGTTATTTGGATAGATCCAAAATTGAACGACGAACAAAAAGTAATGTGGGAGGATACGAATTCGTGTGAATTAGGCGGAAATTCTTAATTGTCTTATCGAGACGGTCGTAGGTTAATGACACTTGTACGCGACTCAATAGCGAACGATCCCCTTATGAAGAGTTAATAAATAAATGATTAAACGAAGGATTAAATGAAAAAAAAAGAAAGAAAGAATGAAAAAAGTGCGATGGAAATGATAACTGATGATGATCAACCCGTTCGGTACATTCTCAACATATCTAAATCAATCTGAGCAGGTTTCAGAATGGCAGAATGAATTGTGTCAATTAATACATTCATTTAACCCTAGGACTGTCCAGATGTATTGTTGCAGGAACATGCACCTTAACGATAATTATTATTGAACATATATTGTAATTTGTAAGATGCTCAGAACGAGTCAAGTTTCCAGTACATAGAACATGTATGTTGTATAAAAATATCTTGGAAAGAGAAAAAAAATTTTATATACCTGCTGAAAATTAAATGCAACTTTTATTCACTGTTTTATAATAAATATATGAAACATTATTTATTGTTTTTTTATTATGCCGTCGTGCCGCACGAGCGATATTTACCCTGATAACATCACGATAAACGTGATGATACTGATAATATTATTAACGTTTCAGTATTGTCTTTTTAATAATGTTAATCATTTGGACGGTATTCGTTTAGGGTTTCTCTCTTTTTTTTTTTATTAGCCAAGAATCCCACCTTGCTGTTACTTTTTTTTTTTGGTTAAGATTAACATCGTTTGCGTAACTTTTATTCGGTATAATTTGACTCTTTTGTTTTTGCGACATCGCAGGGTCATTACGAAAATAGGGATTTTAATGAAATTTTGAAAATTTAATCCAGCGGCAGGTTCATGTTTTAGAGTATCTTACAAAGTGCTCGCGTTCATTGTCACGTTGTCAGTCAATACTTAAATTTTATCAGAGCGAAACTTCTGGTCGTAGGTTGGCGAGCGGAATTTTTGAAAAATTACAAATCTTTTATCTAACTCGTTCACGTGTTTTCGTTCTAGTCCGTCCTAGGGCTAAATCAAAATTAGTCAGCGAAAAATATTAGCGGATACGCAGCGTAATAACTTTTAAAAAATTTATCCAATCTTCGTATCCCGAAGCTGGGACAGTAAGTTACACGAGGATAACCTGATTTCTGTTTTTGGCAGTTGAAAATCTAAATTTTTTTAAACTTATAATAAAAATCTATTGCTAACTCCTCGACCTGAAATATCATTTGTATCCTCTGCGTTGAGATTCGGTAATCGTGATTGCTTGAAATAATATTAGGGTCTTTGGTTGATCGATAAAAATCAATGAAAAGATCTAAACAAGTATGAAATTTATCGAGTTAATTTGAAAGAGTGTCGAACACGTTAAATTCGTTCTTTAAAAAGAATGCCACTTACTTTACTTTGATTTAATCACCTTTTTTTAATATCTTCACTTCTTTTTATAATTACTATATCCGCCTAGCGATAATTGGAAAGCGATTGGCCTACGCACGGTCGACACTTACCATCCGACTTGAACTAAGCACACTATTTTTTTAGTAAACGTCAACTACAATAGATACCATTGACTATTGTAAGTGAACATTTAGTACAAATGAAAGCTCGTTATTTACACGAGCTAAGGGCAAACCTTGCTTTTATAACGATGGAATCTATATACATAGTAATAATTTCGAGAATAATTCCCAACGCGTAGATGCGTAGAGAAACAACAAAAAGAACAAAAGATGCTTCACCCCCTATTATCAATATGGATTCCAAGCATTCCTGCCTGTATAAATACTCCTGTAAGAATGAATGAACCGATTATGATCGTGTACTTTTTAGTTTTACACGTAACTCCTTCGTCCTTGTTTCGAGCAGGGAAAGACAGGGGAAAAAAAGGAAAACGATGGAGAAGCAATAAAATTAATTTTTCATATTTTTAATCAAACCCGCGTTAGCAGCTTATTTTAATATATAGTATCTATAACGTGTTATATCATCTCGTCTTTTTATCATAATATTATTTTATATTTTTCATTTAGCAACAGCGAATAGATCGTAAAACACTAACTTGTCATTTTGCGCTTTAAAGAGAAAAGTTAATATATCAAAGTCTTAAGGTGGATGGGAAATTTCTAGAATTCACGAAGAAAGTAAATTAATAATCCACTCGAGTCCCACATTTTGGGGTTGGAATCGATACGAAGACTTTTTCTACGCTTTTGTATTTGTTTGGAAGACATAAAAACAAGAAAAACATAGACAAATTTCGTTTAATCGATGGACGCCATTCGTTCCCCTGGATTTATCTTATCGCACCGAACAATTTATTTTTATTTGTATTTCAACAAAAGAAAATAATTGTACCGTTCTTGAACAGACACAGAAATAGATACGAAACAAACACGTAAGTTTTAGTTACTTCATGAATTATCTGTGCAACAATCCTGCGCGTGAAAACTTGTATCCAGATTTTCCTTCACTTTTGTATTTTGACTAATGAGCTCTGATAATATAATAACGAAATACTCTTTTCCCTCCCCTGTTTCTAATTAAATCATTAATTTAAGCATCATCTCTCATTTATATTATACATACATACACACGATTCATCCTGATTATTTCTATTGTTTCTTGTCTGTCCTTTCCTCTGGTTATGACACATTAATTATCAATCAAGTTACACCGTATAGTGATACACTATACATATTAAGATATAATTATAATAAACTATAATGATTTCTATTGCGAATGAGCCACCAGTTTTATTACTGAAAAACGTGTACGAGGTGACTCACATATGTTTCGGATACCGATTAAAGAAAAGAAAGAATGAAAAATTGTGATGCAGACTTAGCGCGTATTATTGCGAAGTTTCCTTTGCGATTGATAGTTACAAATAGTTATAATAATAATTAATAAAAATATACAATTGGTATTATATTCTATGCAACCTACGTTTCTCAATATGGAATGGTGAGCATTGACTTTGGCTCCGACAGTGCATACGACAAGAGATTTTAACGGCTTGTCAAACTTTAAAGTCAACGTCAGCGACTGATAAGGACTTTTGAAAAGAATGTTCATGAACAAATAATTAATAAATAGATATCAATGTCGGAGAATGTTATATAAATATTGTAACCCTGATTCCAGTATAACAAGTCCGGTTCACCTTACCTCTCCATAGTGAGAGAATTTTTCTGCGCAACTTGTTCAACGTATGGTTCTTATTACACGATTAGTTTAATTATTATTTATCAGCGTAACGATGTATGTACTTGTTCCAATAATAATGACAGTATGCACTTTTATTTTTATCGGTAGAGTATAAATGAAAAAAAAGTGTACCTTTTTATATTACTGTTAAGTCGCCTTACATAAATAAAATTTAAAAAAGAACTATATCATCAAAGTCGCTCTTATTCAACGAACCAATCACAAGTCTATCCTACTTAGTTTATAATTAATGTCTCCTTGATGCTTCTTTTCACACTTGTGTGCCATTATTATTTGCTGTTATTGTATTTTGACGCACAGTCTCATTTACACGACGAAATATACTCTTAAATACGTTGCCTGTAATTAGTCACTGATCTTATATCCGCGTTAATTCAATTAGCTATTACAATATTAAAAGAGCCAAAAGTATTGTTCGATGCATCCGCAAAAAATTTATTTGTAAAGACAAAAATAATTGACACTGGGAACCTCGATATTGCTGCTTTTAAATTGAAGAAAATATATGAACACTATAAGAATCGGGCAGTTTTTACACGATAGGATCACAGATAAGTCATGTTGGATTTTCGTTTACCGTTCCACTGGCAGGAACACAACAATTGCAGTACAACAATGGGAACAAACAGGTAACAATGGAAAAAACTGTCGCACGATCCCTCACACGTTATTCAAAAATGAATGCAATTATTAATACTATCGTTTGTATAAAAGGCCAGCTTTTAATAGTTATCTTTAATACATATCTATACGCAGATATATATATATATATTCCGATATATATATATTTATATATATAGGTATACGTTGGTACTCTAAATAAAATGTTTGTATGTACAAATTTTCTATAAAAGCATTACTGATTATAGACCCATGTATTGAGGCGAGGAGGAAAACGTATTTCTCGTAGAATTGCTCTTCTTTCTCGAATCTTCATTATTCGGTAGGTCGCTGTGAAAGAAACAACGTGACGCGTAAACTCAAGAATTTTGAATGATCATAAATTTTCAAATTGATTCGATCTTTTGTATTTCGTTCGATTCAACGCTTAGAGCGATTCTACTTGATCAAGATTAATAATACTGCGCTGAATCTCTGTTAGAGTTTCGTCGCAGATTTTCATAGATTGATGTAATGAAGTATGTGTGATTTTATCAGTTTATTATTCGTTCACTGTTTGGATATTCGTGATTGACATACCCAAAAAAAGGCATCAGAGATACAAGAGTTTGCCTACTCGGCCTTGAAGAAAATGCTGGTGAACACTGAGCCAATCGACCGACGACTCTTCGTAACCATTGCTGTAGCTTTTGCCTCCTATCTTCTACGAATTTGGCATCCTGAAACATGCAAAATTATAGGTTTTACAGAAAACTGCATATGTCGATTAGCAGATCCACTGTATATTGCTTCAGAATTGCGACTGCGTCCTTTATTAACATGCACAATAATTACCTTATTTCCTATTGTCTTTTTCGGTGGAAATTCAAAAGTCGTCACAATGGCGTCGTGCTTTTTGAGCTCTTTGTAGAGAGCATAAAATTGCGCGTAACGCCGATAAATATTCCACTCGGTGTCCCTGATACGGACGTATATCTGTAACAAAGATCGTATTACGCATAATGGAGATTTTTTATATCGGCCAGTAGCGATAAGTTTCTTATACATTGAATATATAAAAATACTTTTTTGTTTAATGCACTCAAATATTATTCTTTAAAATCGTTTACCTGGTAGACGTGATGTACATCAGATGACTGTCCGGTAAGGAAAGCTGATGGTATCCATATATGAATAAGACATGGAGGTTCTGAAGGTAAATCATCCTCACTTAAAGGACCACGAAGACATTCCAGTTCGGCTTGCAGTAACTTTACCAGCCTGTCCCTGTTACAAAAGCCAAGTGATACAAGTATCAGTTTCATGTAATGTCACATATGTCACGCATAATCATGTATTATTTTGATAAAACGTTCCTGCTGAGATCATCTTACCGGTTTGTCAACTGCATTGTCAATCTGGCATTGAACTCCATAAGTTCTGCATGCATTTCGGCGACTTGAACCAGTTTATCCTGATACTGCTGCGCTTCGCTATGATAATCCAAAGACTGTTCCTCCTCAGATACTGTAGTAGAGTCCGAATCTCTCCTCAACATTTGAACAGCAGTTACGTACTTGCGTAATTGCTGTCGCAAAAGTTCGTTCTCTCTGTCGTGATACAAAATAATAGTCAGTGGAATATCAGAATTTGGTTCGCACAGTCATTAAACACTGTCAACATTACCTGTTTAAAGTTTGTAATTGCAGATCGTGCCTTTCAAGATAGTCTTGTTGCTGTCTTTGAAATCTGGCCAGCTGTAATCTACTTGTTACAGCATCTTCCCTAGCCTGCTCTAAAACCTCACCCATAGCTATTAATCTAATACGCAAAGCATCTACGTCAAGGTTCTCAGCATCTGCATGCATATCCAGACCCACCAGTGGCTCTGTAGCTTCTACAGCAGCTTCCGTAACCTCTGTAGAATCCTAATACGAAATTCCAAGGTAATTTATTGTTAAATATCCAGACGAGACTTTTTAATAAAATTAATATCTGGCAGTATAATAAACTTACGTCTGGGTACATTGAGGGTGTAACTAAAAGATCATCTAGAGTTTGTTCTAATGGAGAAACAGGAACAAGTCCTCCCATATTTCCTGAATCCGTAATCGGCGTTAATACTCTCTCCTCGCCGTGAGATTCACTACGAGACGTTAATTTAATAATTTGAAGTCATGTAGATTAATAAATAATAAAATACAAGAATAATAATCATTCATACTTCTGATCCCAATCCACTGGCTTCACATTCAAGACTATATTACTGGTATCGCGCGGCTGTTGTATTGGCAATGGGGAAATGGAAGGAGATAGCGAGTTTTTTGTAGGCGCTACTATCGGAGAATTGAGACATGTCGGTGGAGCGCTGACGGATACGGCAGACATACTAAAGTCACGTTCTTCCTGCTCCTCCTCCTCCTCGTTATCAAACGATATAATATGAGTTGGCACTTTCTTTCGGCGCTTCTCCAAATCCGTACTTGACGTGCCTAGATGAATAAAAATAGCTATGAAACAGATGACCAGTACTTATCGTATATCAATACGATAAGATGTATTAATTTGTGACGTTAATTATATGCCTACCTGATACTGCTTATTATTAAAGTAAGAAAGGAATCCATACCTGGTATTACGGACGAAATAATTGGCTCTGATTGCGAAACTCTGCATCTGCCAATTTCGCTTCCACCGGATCTGTCGTCGAGCTCTTCGTTGTCTATCCTTATGGCAAATAGAATAGTTCCGAGACCTAATATTACAATATTGGATTATTAAGCACCAATAAGCTCTTCAGGATTTAATGTTAATATATGCTTCAGAGGTAGAGGATATAATATTATGTCACGAATATGAACATTGTTATTGAAAGGCACTGGAAACAAACCTGCAGCTACGTGTGGTAGTACGGATGATCTCTCCTGGTCGAGTATAAATGCCCATTCTTCATAAAATGGACTAAGGGTGTCAGGATTAATTATGGCGTGTAAGTGACGCTCAAGAGATCGTTCATTTAAGGCTGCTCTGAGCCACGCACGACCACGACCGTAATCCGTATGGACTTTTCTTAAGACACAGAAACGTTCTTGCTCATGCCATGTGAGCTGCTCTCGAATACATGGCCAGAATGCCATATCTGGAATGCTTGTAGTCTTTGTGGACCCACCAGAGACCAAGTCGGATACATGTCTATTTAACAAATAGGTAGAATTACAAGTAAATACTGGCTATCGATAGCCTAAAACAAGAGGTATGGATTAAAGGGTGAAACTTGAGACTGTATGGTCCATATCATTTATCCAAAACGATTGCAATGTAGTATGATTCATATGTACACAAGAGATAAGTATTACACTAATAAAACACTCCTGCTACTACTGTTTTACAAGAGATAACACAGGAAGAAGTTGTATACAAAGCTTATCACTGACTGTACTACACTTGAAACCACTCTTTACTTAGGACCTTGAAAAATTCTGTGTGGGAATAATTGTAACATAATTGAAATACCTTAATGCAGAATTGAGTTTCTCAATACGATTAATACGCAGTCCATGACTAAAAATCTGCTCAAAAATATAACACAGCTGAGATACACATGCTTCTGACTCTGTTGCCAATTCTGCACGCCCACCAAATCTAACATGACACTGTTTTGCAGCCGCAAGGAGATCTTCTTGTAACTTTTGCCTATCGGCAGTGTGGTTGGACATTTGATTGTTATCTGCTATGTTATGCGATCCTGGCACTATGGCCGACATCATACGCAGAGCCTATAAAACGATTAATTAATTATGGAGCTGTTTACTATTTATTATCAATTTCATTTCATAGCGTTATACAAAACAGTATTATCATTGTACAAGTATACCTTACAGCATTTTACTGCAATTATATAACTTTAAACATCATCAACAAACACTAGAAAATTCAATTTTTTTTCGCAAAATTATTGAACTACACTGAGAAAGTTGCAAGAAATATTGACAACTATTCAATGATGTTAGCAAACTCTTGGAATTATTTTAAATCTCTTCTTCACCTACACCTTGTTGTGCCAATTAGGTGACATGACAACACATTTATTTTCGTACAGCTTTTGAAGACTTAAAGTAATGAGCGTACTAAAAAAAGTGAAAGCGTAACTGTATAAAGAACAATCAAAGTAAGTACTAACCATAAGAGCTGATCCAACGAATTTGACGCTAGTGTTACGCTGTCAACAAATTACAAGCATTAAGTGTCAAACATTAACGAAAATATCATGCAAGTAAAATTCACAAGTTTGATCACATAACACGCTAACACTTCTTACGTTGTTATACCAATTTTCAACATAACAAATGCTGAACACGATACTTCAAAACGCAGAGGTACTAAATGATGGCTAGTCGAATGATTTCATTATGGCATCGCGACGAAACTTGGAATAAAAATGATCGACGAGAAACAATGAAGTGACGAATCCCACAGAGGGGCGGAATTTACTTTGTCCTCGTTCTTTTCCTTTCTACCACTGTTGTATACAACGTAGAAAATCTCACGCATCACATTAAATTGAAGGCAAAATGCACAATCCGCAAAGTAGCGATGTTATTATTCAATTACAGCTTTCTTTGTTACTGACTGTTGATAGAAAACATTGAGAGCATCAATTGTTGTAAAAATTGTCCTCATCTTCATACTTACAATTTTTAGAGTATTATACGTAATCAATAACTGTGAAACTTCGACTAGGAAAGTACAAAATTGATTTTATACATTTGGATTTGTGTTGGATGAGTTACTCCATCGGTAAAATTGAGTTGGACAAAGTTACGCGGATGGCAGCGTTGCTTCGCGTAACTTTAATCCTAACTAAATGCTTAATTGTTTTGGTTGAAATTGTTGATGATCAGCTATTGACAGACAGCTGATTTGTGATTTTGGAGCAGGTTGACAATTGTGGTGGAGTTTGAAGGTTTTTTTTCAATAATTTGTAAAATACGTGTTATGAAATGGGCTCATTGACAAGTAGGCAAAATGCTGGGGTTGAAGAGGTTGATATTGTCTCAAATCATGCATACAAATATCCACCACGATCTGGTTAGTGTAAGATTTCATTTAATTTCTCATATCACACTTTTTTGACAGTCGTTTTATGATTTTTTATAACTTGGTTAGATCGTGAAGGTGATACTTGTTTTATATTTTATGATAATGTTGCAGTATTCATCCTATACACATTTTCTTTTATTCATAATTAATATGCAAACTTTATTTTCAGGAAGTTATTTTGGTAGTCATTTTATAATGGGAGGTGAGAGATTTGACACACCTCAACCAGAAGCTTATCTTTTTGGAGAGAATGCAGATCTAAACTTCTTAGGAAGTAGGCCAACCCCGGTAAGTCTCTATTCTTACGCTTAAATTTATAAGCAAGCCATTGAGGTAAATTAATGAGTATTACTTTCAGTTTCCATATCCACCACCTCAAGCCAATGATCCTACAAAAACCCTAAAAAGCTTGGTGAATATAAGAAAAGAATCACTACGTTTAGTTCGAAATGTAGATCAGACATCTACTTCCTCTCAGCATCATAATGCTAAGCATTATGGAGATGGAGATGTCGATAACAAACCCACAAGATTCAACATTGAATTTACATTTGATTGTGACGTAAGATGTGCTATCACAATTTATTATTTGTGTACAGAAGATGTCTCAGCTAACGGAGTTGTGTAAGTCAAATCATCTTACTTTTACAATGTAATTATTTATTCTGTTATTACTAATTAAGACTTTTAATTAATCAGATACTCTCCACGGGATCCTTCTATGAATTCAGAGACATACCATTACAAGAAAGGTGCTAATCAACAGTTTTGTCAAACGTCACATGTATTTGATCCAACTTTTTATAACGAGGAGGACCTATTGTATAACCCTGAACGAGAAGTACGTTTCATATCCTGTTTGACATATAATTTTTAAAGAATATTGTTACTACCTTTTTATAATAATATAATTGTCCTGTAGATTATTCCAATAGCCATTCATTGTGTCGCTGAGGAAGGCTCCGAAGAACCAAAACAGTCTCACACAACAATAGCCGTAGTAGAAAAACATTCGGATGGCTCATATGTATTGAAAGCGCTTAAACAGAAACTGTACGTCGATGGACTTTGCTACTTAGTACAGGAAATATACGGTATTGAAAATAAAAACACAGAAAATACCAAGGTAATTTATGCAGAACCATACCCATCTATTTAACACTAACAATTGCAGCTTTACCACTTCCTCTGAATTCTTTAAAATGCTCGGTCGTAGTGAAAATTATAATTTATTATTTTAATTTCCAACAGCAACAAAGCAGTGATGATGACACAGAAGACAGTGGTTCCGAGTGTGTAATTTGCATGTGCGACGTGCGCGATACTTTAATCTTACCTTGTAGGCATTTATGTCTGTGTAACGGATGCGCAGATTCATTAAGATATCAAGCAAATAATTGTCCAATATGTCGGGCTCCATTTAGGGCTCTTTTGCAAATCAAAGCACTTCAGAAAGCAACTGGAGCAGTTATATCAAATCCGCCACTGCCAGAGGTAGCACAACCTCATCTGATTTTACAACTAGCATTATTAGAATAACATAAACAAGTTTTATAAAATGATTCAGGGTAGCTGTGAAATCATACCATCTGGGTACGAAGCAGTTTCTTTAATAGAGGCTTTAAATGGACCGTACACACCAAGAGCTACTGTACTGCCTTCAGAATCTTTGGAGACTCCGGACACAGATACAGCTAGTGCGATTCAGGCAGCAGAGGCACTAAATAGGTATTAAAAGAATGCCAACAGTTTTAGCCTACATTGAAATTCGCATCTGTATCACATTTCATTTCGTTATACATTTATAAGAATGCCTTGTTAACGATCATTCATGTCTAACTTCATTTAACCCTTTAACCATTGCTTGAAAATAATCCGATGAACTGATCGTGTAACTTCTAATCATAAAACTATTTGTTCTGTCATGCTTTTAAGAAATTTTATCCAGTTCACTTTTTCTTGGTGACCGATACCCAATTTTTACTATTGCTCAGTATATGCAATTAATTATGCTACACAGTTAAAGGGTTAAACCGTCTGTATGAGATATGAGTAGTTGTCATAAATCAATAACACAGATGGTAGAAAAACTACCTCGTTATAGATCAACCGAACGTACTCCAGTCTCAAAACACGCATCTCCAAAAGATACTGAGAAATCACCAAGAACTAGTGGTGCTCCATGTCCAACACCCGAGTTCCGAATGTCTGTTCTGCTTGCAAGGGATGAAAATTCTGGCTCTCAAAAGGATCTCCATAGTCGTTCCCCAGCATCAAGGGCAAAGTTCGCGAATCGTCCTCGTGACAAATCGGCTCTTAGAACAAGAGACACCCTGAGACTGGTTAATGAAAAACAATCATCTATTGCAGATGAGGTATTGAGTGCTTTGTACACCTTGCGTTTACTGTAATAGTATAAAAGTAACCATTTGAAAAAGTAAAACTAAATTTCATAATTAACTTTCATTCTACTTTTTAAATATCATTATACAGGGTCAGGATGAGGATAGCGAAGCAGAGAAATTGTCCCCATTGTTGGATGCAGCTACTAGCACCGAAGCACTTGACGCTCATATTCATCCTATCGATGACACCGATATTGATAACGAAATGCAGACAGAAAATGATAATGCAGCTAAGGTGATATGCAGCTGCGAGAAAGGATTTCATTAACAACATTCATTATTCCATTCAGGCTCTCTTTTATCAAGTTATGCGAAACGAGCATCTTCGAGCATCACATTTCGACCAGTTGGTACCCGAAATAGCGTAGATTATTTTTGTTTTCTTCCACCCTTTGATATTATAAACGTATAACTAAATCAGGCAAGGAATTACGGGACTTTCATTGAGATTCGAATATGTCACTGAAGGATCATGAATATATTATGTAGATAGAATTTAATATTCATATTTAATGACCGGTTCTGGATAATTTTACATAACATCATCGGTATAACGCGAGTTTGCAATTTACCATTTTCCTTTCTATGGACTATTTTCTAGGTATTGAACAATTTTTTCATAGGTATATTCCTGTATATATATTAAGTACGCGAACTGCTATATAGTGGTCAGTTTTGACAGCTGTCACGCAATCACTTGAACTTAGCAAAAATCAAATTTTAGAATTTTCTATAGTTGCTACGAGTGCGAGAGAAACGGACTTAACAGTATTTATAGTGGTTCGATTAGCGAGTATTCTTCTTTGTTAATTTCATGAAATTTTATAACAGTTAAATATGGTTGACAGACTCACGTTAGGTGGTACTATACACAAACTCTCTACTAACTTCAGCTAGTTTGTATTTTTAAGAATTAAATAAGATTACATGACATGACAACGAATCGCATTTTTATTATTCCTTAACCTTCAATTATCTATAGTGAAAGTCATTCGAGGACATTGTGACAGGATACTGATTAAAACAAGTGAAATAGCTTAATAAAAGTTTATTGGGTTCTGACTTACAACGAATCAGTATATTTTAGGCTGTTGCCAAAGTTTCCCTGAACTTTTTCCAGTGATCGAGAGGTCCATGCTCTGGAAGGTACTTGACGTTGCAACCGTCAGGAGCAAGTCGACCTGCTGCCTTCAGTTCTTCGTATTCAGCACGATCGTACTTGGTGAATCCCCATTTCTTGGAGACGTAAATCTTTTGACGACCTGGGAACTTGAATTTGGCACGACGCAATGCCTCGATGACGGCAGCCTTATGACGGTCAGAAGACCGAACACTCATGATGGGCTGTCCGATGTGAACACGAGCCACAGTACCCTGAGGCTTTCCAAAAGCTCCTCTCATTCCAGTTTGAAGCCTGCACAACAATGTACATAGCAATTATAAATAACTTATTATAAAATTCCATAGTTCAAATATTGACTGTAATAACATTATTTAAAATATAAGTAAGATATAAAGCTTATATTAAAGATCAATAACTCACCTATCAGCTCCAGCGCACGACAACATTTTATTGATGCGAATAACATGGAAAGGATGAAGTCGCATTCGAATATGGAACTGATCCTTGCCAGCATTTTTCACCATGTACTTGTTAGCACAGATACGTCCAGCCTCAAGAGCTTCGGAACTGAGTTGTTCGTATTCATCTGATACCAAGTGTACACATAGTGGGAAATCTTCGACCGAAGCCTTCTTCTTTCCCAAATCAAATATACGGATCTTAGGATCAGGGACACCACGACAGAACCGTGACTTTGGGTATGGCTTGTTCTTGCAGTAACGATAGCTTTAAAAAAAAAAATAAAAACGATTATGTGATGCAACTCATGAAAATAGGTGTAATCAAGTACTCAATTACAAGATGTGGTGAAATTATTGCACTAATGCAATATGTTTCGATTAAGTTGTTTATATGCAATAAATTTTGAACTATGTTGAACAACTTATTGACGAAAATTAAAAATTTATAAAAAATCTTTAAAATGTCAATTAAAATATAATAACATCTTACTCCCGTTATATCTATCTGGATTAAAGCATGATATTCACTCACCATCGCGCTGGTCGGCGCCCCATTTTGGCCTGAAATAACAAAAATATAATAAAAATATCACTCAAATATTATCACAACTCAATTATAAATAAGTTTAAAAATATTGTGAAACACAGAATACTAAATACAGTATAGGATGTGTCCAGATTACTTGGATAAACCACAAAACGAACCTACCGACTCTTCACAAGCTAAACAAGAGACACGAAAAGGAAGTTGGCTTCTAACGAGAAGAGCGCAGTGAAGTTGCTTATATCCGGTATCTCAAGAAATCTGTAGAAGGGAAACTGTAACAGAAAAATTGAAAGCACGTTGTCGATAAAGTACTGATAAAACAATTTTCTAATAATCTACAAACGAATTAAATGAATCCACCACAAGAAATTTACATCTTATCGTAACTGCTGCGAGTTATTAAAGTATTAGCTCTTTTTTTATTATTGAAAGATCTACCGTTGATCTACTATGTCTCTTTGTCGCTCATTGTGATACAGCTTTGTAAAATCGAATATAAGGAAAATGCAGTGGGTGGAAACTGACATATGAACTTCCGGTATAGTGTTTACGCCGGATAAAAATGGGTTTCATATTTTAGAGG
>JARQTI010000162.1:43027-177972 GCA_030142655.1 Trachelus tabidus | reverse complement strand
TTCCAAGAAATGGTTTCATATTTTAGATGGCGCGCGAATACTGCGCTAGGCTTTAACGTTTAGTTTCCACCCACTGGGAAAATGTCGATTCTTACGGAATATTCAGTCAAAAGTTTCTAATAGAGTTGTGCGGTATGGCGGAACATAAAAATGTTGAATAGAGTTAGAGAATATATTATGATTTAACCTTATAATGGAGGTTGTTGAATTACCTGAAGAAGTTCCTGCAAGAAGTCAATTTACTGTCGATGATTTGGACATCGAAATTTTACCACTGATTTATGAAATCATTCGAAGGTTTGTTATCCTAGTTATAACCTACATTACCACCGTACGGCGGAAAATCGGAAACTGACTGGTCATTTGTATTTTCTCGATGTATACGTTCTATATTTAGTGTTATTTTTGCGTCGTACTAAACTTCTGATAATAAGATTATAAATATATTGTTACACAACACTGGTTGCATTAGCTCCTTAAAAATAAGTTTCTGAGTACTCTTCTGTAGTTACCTTGATGCTTTGTCATTTTTAACTTCAATCGTATCAGCCTTGCCGGTAATTATCATATTTACTTAATTTTATTATCCATTCTTATTGCAGATATAAATTGATTATGCAATGCATGATGGTTCTGATATAATTTATCTCATTGTCTAGCTAGTTTTGTTAATCTCTCTACTGGTTGCTGATGATTGCAATGCGGCATGTCTATCAGCTGTAAAATTTTTAATTATGGTTCATTAACTTTGTTATATCCCTTCTGTATGCAATTTTAATATTTCTAGCCAATAAACTATGGTACGTTGCTGTATGGCGATCATGAGTATATCAATTGACTATTATGGCAAAACAATACGTTGCAAATAATTTTTTATTTTTTTGTTACCAGTGTAGAAAAAGACCCTCACGATACAACACAAAAAGCAAAGGAGTCTCAAGATACTAGTCATAAGATTTTGGAGCTACAGAAAAAGTTGGATTCTACAAGAGCACAGGTACTAGGAAATTTGTGTAAAATGAGAATAATATATTTTAAATAGTAATGGTGAATTTTGAATGCACTATTGGATAGAATTTTGTGAAATCAAGATTTCGTTATTGAATTAACTGTGATAAGATATCAGGCAGACGTTTGTTTGTCTTAAGTACAAAATCAACAGATATAATTTTCTGCTATATCAAAATCACTAAAAGATTTCAGAGCAGTCTTGAAATGGAATTAATTAATTTTCAGATAAAGAGATTGCCAGGAATCGAATACAGCAAAGAGGAGCAACTTCAAAAGTTAGAAACTCTACGCAAACAGCTCAGACTGAAACGCGAACTTCTCTTGAAGTACCGTAATATGTGCACATTTGAGGTGCCCAAAGTATAAAGTGTTTTAAAAAAGATTAGCAAAGACTTCGTCCCCACACAAAAATCAGCATGGTTTTACGCTTCATTTTACGATACTTGGCAAATAACGAACGTGTCATCGATAAATTGGCCGAATCAAAACCCGTGAGACGCGCTGCCCGATTCGTAGTGTACCTATTGAGTCGTACAAGTACAATTAGTGGTGCACATCGACTTCCCTCAGATCCGAAAGAATTGGGAAAGCAATTGAAGGATATCGCTCAACGATTCTCAGCAAATTTGAAGGACGAGATTCAGGACGCTAAAGAGGAATTAAAGAGGAGAAAGACCAAATAGCCAAAATTGCTAGTCCAAATGTAGCGTTTAATTAGTTTCAGGTAGAAAACTGATAACTCGTCTAATGCCTCCAATAAACTTCTTTTGATTGCTTCTGAAATTGGCTTTTTATATGCAAATATATATCTGAGGCCTTATTCTTTTCTCATCATGTCGTATAGAGCATCAGGCACCATATCTTTAGATATCGACAGAAACGAATATAATAGATTCGGTGGACCTGTTACATTTACCAATCGCTACTTAAAAGTTAAACCCCATGAAATTGTGTTACGGGCTGCAGCATCTCTTGCACCACCCTGTACTAAATTCTTTAGAAGAACAGAGCTTGATTTAATTGGTCCATTGATAGCCCTTCTTATCCTAACAATGGTAATTCATCTTGGATACATTGTCAAGGATCCAACTCCCACCGATAGCTTCATTGCTCCTATAACTACAGTTTTTAGTTATGCTGTGTTTTTACCTATCGTTGGATTTATAATTTGCAAATTTGCTAGAGCAGAAGTAACTTTTTGGGACATTGCAACTTTATTGGGATATGGATTATATTCACATATAATTATACTCTGCGTGAGTCTTGTAATTTATCAGGGAGAGAGTAATACTTTCTTCTTTATTTGTCTTTTTATTTTTGGTGGATCCAGTGCACTTAGAATGTCAATCATTCTATTAAGCGCTATTCCTAAACCTGCTGCAAGATTACTCGTATGTTCCACCCTCTTTATTATTCATATTCTTTTTGTGACTTTTTTGCATTTTACTTATATGCATCCCACATTTGTTTATGGGATTGGAAATACTAAGAAATTTTCAAATGTAATTCACAATAATTTGTGACGCTGTTTCTATAATAATTTTTATTTAGGCTTTGTTCTTTAGCTTCTAGAAAAATTTAACAATTTTTAAATAATAAAATTCAGATATACACTTTATAAATTAAATTTAAAAAAAATCCTGATCCACCAGGTTGATATAATTTAGAAAATTCTTTTTCACTTTACAATGTATATGACTGAACTCCAATTCGCAATAAATATTTATACGTACAGGTAAACTTGTAGGTATTGATTATAAATTAACACATGCGAATTTCTATAGCAAGTTCCTTACGTGTTCTGTTCATAGCATTGCTGATCATATAAACTCTTAAATAATAGTTAAAGGCAAAAGATCAATAAGTTTCGTTTTTCTCTTGAAATTTTAAATATATTACTGCCATACAGAAAAATTTTATTGAACGTGAAACCAAAGTTATTACACAATAGGTCTACAATCAGGTAGTTACTGTTTTTGAAATATGTTGATTTATGTGAATAAAAAAAGATACAAGCAAATTGTATATACATAGGAATTTGACTGCTAGTAATACAATATAACAGAATAGAGTAACGGAGCATAGGTTTTCGAAAACTTCATAAGAATTTATTACGTAGCATAGCTTCTTTACACTTAGTACTAATGTAGAAATCAGTCAAATATAATAAATTGTAAATTATATATTTCATAGTGCTTGTAACGTTAGGTATACTTAAATTTCGCAACAAAAAGAACAAAACAAATACAGAGGCAAAATAGACATTTCTCTTTTTCTCATAATCATTTAGTTATTACAAGAATAATATACGAAAAAGTATTCTATATTAATTTCTCATCTCGTTATCACGTATCGAGCAGCGGTGAACATAAATAATAAAATTTATCTTTTCTCTATAATAACTGCAATCGATAAACTGAATTATATCTCTGAATTTTACTCCAGAGATTTATCTCTGGAATGAAATAATGTCATATGTAGTACCACGAGCGTTCAGCGTATTGAGACACTAAACAAAAATAAAAAATATATTAATTCGTACAATGTACCATTGACAAAAAAGTTATGGATGGAGCACGTTTTTTTTTAAAGATCATATTGATTAGATTGTCAAAAACAGTCAGACTAATATTATTATACTATTAACTTTATTTTTCTAAATCACAGATGTTACTTTTCAACTGAAAGGAGGTCAAATAGATAGCACAGAGAAATACAAATCCAAAGAAATTTCAATACAAGACAGACTCCCAACATAAAATTGGGACGATGTTCTTTAGACAAGATATAGTTTCCCAATGTTAATATAAAAAAAAAAGGAAGGAACGCAATCATGTACCAACATTGGAATAAATATTCGATGATAATCAATGACTGCCAAACTCTCTTGTGTATGAAAATTTCTGTACTTGGTACTTACTCAAGTTAATGGACAATGTTCCTGATTAGGCAAAATGTACAAATGACAAAATACAAGCGTGAAGACCATTTGCACTGTAACCTTATTACTTCCAAAAGTAGAGCCTGCCTGATTACTGTGCAATAATTAATGACGAATGTAATAAAAGATTCATTGCTTTTATCATACTGAAAAATATCATTGCCAAACAACTCATTCACTTGATCTCGGTACATCAATTTTTGATTAAACCTTAGCCGGTGGATTTTGCTCAGACAATGGCTGCACTATATTCGCTGTTGCGTTGTGCGCTCTTCCACCACGACGACCTCGACCCTTCTTAACCGATTGAGCTACACCTGATCTCTGTGGCATATTTTCACGCGGCTCGCCATCAAACGTAGAGTTCTGATCAGCCACGTCTGACGCCTGATATCACAAATTACATTATAAACTTTAATAAAGGGCGATAGTATTGATTTTTTGCTCAATAGAAACTTGCCTGTTGACTTGAACCATTTTGTCGATTCTGCTGAGTCTTATTAGGTTTATTTAGTCGTGAAGTTTGAAAGTGAGATGCACCAGTGTGTGGAATAAGGCGCAATACATTTCCCACAGCTTTAGTACGACCCTCGCGAAATACCATACGTTGTCCAGGTTTTATGTACTCTGGATGCTTAATGAATCTGAAGTGTACCAATGCTTTGTCTCCTGTTCTCAAGCAATCTTGTGACATAGATAAAATTGCAGCAGTTTGTCTAATACTTCCACAATGAACTGTAATAAGAAAAAAAAACGAATGTTGTGATGAACTGCAAGATAGCAGCGTGATTTAATTTCATTGCAATCAATCATTATTTTACCCATGGCTTGATAACGAGAACTTATAGTAGTGGGGTGGTGTAATACTAAAATCTCTCCTTCGAACTCCCAACAGGCCTGTGGATTAAGAGCTGGTGAAACCATCACCATTCCTTTGCGTATCTGTGATCTCTTAATTTTCTTCAGGGCAAAACTTGCTGTTTGACCACCACGAACTTCGCGTACAGGCATTCTCTTTCTATGGATACTTTTTACAGCAATTTGTATGAAATGACCCAGAGGATCTGGTCCCAATAGTAGGGTATCATTTAATTTTATGATACCTTTCAATGTCGTGCCTGAAACTACGGTACCTACTCCCTGAAAGATGCGATTGAAGAGATTAATCGTACAACCTCATTTTTGTATCTATAATATATCTTTTGAAGTAATGTTCTATGATATTGAGGCATGCTTCTAGAAGTTAATACTTACAGGAACGGAATATGTGTCATCTATTTGAAACTCCGCTGGCTCATCATCGTGACTAGTCATACGGGCTGTTAAGAGATTTAGAAACATTTTCAACAGATGCAAATTATCTCCACTGACGTTCGATACTTGAAATATTGGACAGAGCCTAGAGGATAACGATAAAAAATGTGTAACCTTAAGCTATGAAGAATCAATTCCTTTTTTCAATTTGATTAAAAAGAAAAAAGTATTGCAAGTACCTTTCTGATACAAAGTTTGTAGCGCTAATAACCACGTCATCCGAATTCTTAACCATAACAGGAACTTTTCTACAACCAGGAGATTTCAGAATTCGGACTAGCAGTCTCAAATTCTCTTGCAAGACATTTGGCGGGCACATATCAATTTTCGTAACTACAACAAATACAGGAACTGACAAAGCAAGAGCCAATCCCAAATGTTCTTTAGTCATTCCAACTATTCCTGCATTAGCGCCTACCATGAGCATCCCTGGAAATTAAATATGATAAAACGTTTGTAATATTTATGGAATCAGATTTAAAAAAGTTTGATTGTTTGTGTATATTTTACCAAAATCTGGAGCATGACCAGTCATACCGAAGACTGTAGTTTTAAGGTAACGTTCATGTCCGGCTAGATCAATGAATGTTATCACTTTTGATGATTTCTCACAAATCTTTACCCAATCCAAAGATCCATGTTCAGGTTTATTAACCACGTTGCCTGGATAAGGATATAAATAAATGTATAATTCATGTAATGAGGTTGTTACTGCATTAATGATTCGAACTAAATACATACCGACACTATCAAAACCAAGAATATCATTTCCCACTGAACTAGTTCGCCCAGTTTCAGCTTCGTGCTTATGGCGAAACAGTTTTTGACGAGCCAAGCCACGACCGTTGTCTAGTTCCCCATGAGTTAGCACTCCAAGTAGTGTTGATTTCCCAGCATCAACATTTCCGACCACAGCCACTCTAAAACGTTGACACCATAAAACTTAGATTATTTTAAATTTATTGTATCTAAGCACTATCATACAGAGATTTTTTTAACCTGATTTCTAAGAAATCTTGCTGATCCAAGCGTTTTCTAACTAGATATTGCCCTGTTAGACCCTTATCTACTTTACTCTGACGTAAGAGGACACAATCAGCTTCCAAAGTAGCAGCAAGAGATTGTAAAGTAGCCAATGATGCCTCATACTCATCTTCTTTCAATCCATCCTCCGAACCATCTTGCAACATTATGTATTTGTGTTACAAGAAAGTTACTTGTGAATACAAAGTATAAATATTCTTAGAAAATTTTGTAAATATTTACCCTCCCCAATTCCAATATCAAATATTGTCTCACTCCCACCATCATGAATCCTTTCTTTCAAACGTCTCAGTAATAATTCATACTGATCCTCTGAAGGACTGACCAGCACATCCTGAATATTTGAAGAAAAGAGTTGTGTTTTTAATAATATTTAATAGTAACTGTTTTAAATTTAATCATTATCACATCTTAAGAACTTTTAAATTTTAATAAATTAATACCTTGCCACGTATACTGGAATAATCGACAGCCAGTGTTAATCCATGGTCCTTACCAGACACTTGTGCAATGCTTGGTGAAACTGTTGCTGCTGCCATTATTGACTTAACAGCAATTACTTATAGTAATTTTCAGGTCTTTCGTGCTTCAATTATTTTATATGTGCACGTTCAAGTTGTTATATTAAAGAACCTGTAGTTATTATGAAAACTTTCCAATACTTAAATCCAAATCGTTTTCTATAGAAAATGGGTAAGGGCACGTGCATCACTGTAAAACAATGTAGGTATACAATATTGAGGAATTGTTCATTGATACGATAAAGTTGCCAATATACTTGTCAATTTGGTATCAAGACAAAATATCTGTAAATAGAAAAATATTAATTTAGTATTTTTATTTACTAAATATAACAATTAGTTGCTATTAAAACTTATGTCTCTGACTAAAATGTAACAAACAAATACAGAATGACAAGCTACATCAATTCTATTGCAACATCTCGTAACAATATTGCATTACATGACAATGCAATTCTATTACATTGTTGCTATATGTAATAATAAAATAATTCTTTATCGAAAGAAAAATATATTATAAATATTCAGATCTTTGCTAAAGTATCTTTAAGAAAACTAATTGTTTTTTATATAATTCAACATTAAGATCCAACAAATTTTCTTGCAAATCTAAGCTTTCTCATGCAACAACCGCTGTTTGTGAATCATATTCTCCAATGAGTGCACATTCACCAACCAGAAATTATCAATTAAATCTATAATAAATTGAAATTATTTAATGTCAGGTGGTAAGTACATCTTCATAAAACACATTATGTATTCAAAGGGTATTGTGCAAGTCATTTACATTCCTAAAGATGTCTAAAGATAAACATATTGTAGATGTACCAGTGGATAGATGGCTATTTATGAAATACCAGAGAAATTAAAAATAAACAACATGGTCCTTCAAAATAATGTAACAGCTGATACAAAATAAAGATCATATCTTACCCAAATAAATAAGAATTAATACAAGCTTCTATTGCAAATTTATTCACGACAAAAATTTGACTGTCACTTGAAACTAATGACTGACCGTACCTATCACGTACTTACTATGCAAACTATGCAGTGAAACTGTGTAAAATACACTGTTCACGCAATTTCGTTTTGCGTGAATAAAGTCCGTAGTCTGTAATCACGGAGCCACGCTGCGCCACATTACAGCTTCTCTACCAATCACGTATTCCATCTGTTTTATCTCATGTGCAAAAAAATCTTTCGTAAGTCACACGTAGCCACCAGAGACATCTCAAGAGAAGAAAACATCAACTCTCGATAATCTGTAATTTATCAAAATAAAATTACAATAAAGTACCAATCATATTACCTCCAACAAGTATCATTATTTTTGTCTCACCAGAAAACCAGCACCAATAAAAATTGTCTTTTCGATTACAAAAAACTACACATTATCATTGCCCATAATACAATTTACCATCCGAAGCATCAAATTATAAACAGTATCATTTCACTTATAGTAAATTATACGATTAAGTTCTGAAACAATATCTTAACTTAAGGCAGATCTTTCTCTCAAGGTTCAAAATTATCTTTAAATGGGTATAAGATTACTTTTTTTTAAATTTTGATTCGGTTATCCTTTGTTGGTATATAAAAAAGAAAACGTGCAGATCTCCAGGATGGAATCCATGTTGAGTAATGACGTCATGGTAGCAGTGTCTCAAGTTCTCAACTAACAGGCAACTGGTTTCCTCGAAGCAGAGACCCAGCCGAAGATATTTCAATGTGACTTCGGTCGGGCAGCCAGTGTTGCGCGAACTGCGTTCCTTGTATCGTGGAGTGGCGCGTTTTCTGCTCACGACGCGGGTTGTCCTTTTACGGTGATCCAGCCAGCACTCGCGAAAACTTGCCCGCGCTCGTGCGCTGTAATGTTATAAACTGGCTACGTATCAACGTCATTGTAAAAGTAAGAGAAAACAATCGCATCCACGAATAATTCCATACCCGTGTATTCTCCAGCGGAGACGATTTTTTCTTATGGACAACTGTGGCGGTGATCGAGTGCCGTAAATAGAGTGATGACGACATCGTCCACAGGGTGCCGCTGAGGCGCTGCAGAAGGGCTCTTTATTTCCACCATTTTCCTCTTGACCAAGAGTTTTATCCCTGAACCCTTTTGCTTTTTCATTTCAAAAAAATCTTGTTTCTATTACATAGTCTTTAGCTTTCTTGTTTCTCTTGTTCCTGCCCATATTTTTTTCTGATATAATTTTTTTTCGTTTCTGGTAATCGGCATCCCTCTCGATGCCATTATTCTTTTACGAATATAATGTTGATGGTGTTCATATTTCTTTTTTTTTTTCAACGGATATATTTTCTTTTCAAGCCGTAAATAATGCTGGTGTATTGTTGTTTGTTTCTTTTTCTTCCTTCATTCACGTAATACACAACCCTAGCGTGGACTTTTATAGTATTAGAAATAGGAAAGCGAATGAATGAAAGAGTGGGACAAGGCGTGGGAGAGCCGGTTTAGGCCGCGCCTAAATATCATTTTCTTATTTCTTTCTCATCTTTTAGCTTCTTATCGGGATTAACCCCCTATTTCTGTATCAAGGGAACTCATCCTCGCGTTTTCGTTTTATTTTATGATATCTGTGCCATAGTCTAATCCCAATTCTGATAATCTCCTTGTTCAATAATGTTCAACGTTACTTCGTTTCCATTGGAAGAATTCCATACGGAATGCTCGAAATTTATTCTGTTATTATTATTAACATTTTTTTTATTTCACAAACAGTCTGGTTATTTTTGGATGAGCGAACTTTGAGGAGTTACGTTATCTTATGCCATTATGTTGTTTAAGTACATGTTATAAGTATGATGAAAGCGTATATTTTCGAGAGGTACGAATGGATTAGCTTCTTTTTTTTTATCTCTTACGAACCCAATATACGTGAAAATTTACACAGCAAAGTTGCCAAGAAAATGTGACTCAGTGGATTAATAATAGAGTTCTACTTAGACACATTATGACCAATCACTGGTGTAAACTTACAATACTGACTATACAATATAAATTGAAAGACTGGTCAATTATTTTTTACAATGATTATTAATAATGCATAATTTCACAATGGTTTATGGAATGGAATTGATAAGACTTTATATTACTACTTGTTAATTTTCATTGATGACATTAGTCACATCATTGCAAGGAATAGCAAAAAATATTGCCAATGAATTTCCTTGCCATATGAATCAGCTGATTTTATTGAGGAAGCCATAAATGGAGCCTCGAGCATGAGACACTCTTAAGGAAATTCTAAGGAAAAAATAAACATTCTTATCCTGCACCTTATCATTTTCTTGGTAATATTTGTTTTGGACTGCAGATGGAAGATAGCATATAATAAAAAGGCAGTATAGAAATTGAGAAAATATGTATATACTGTATGTAGAATGAAGTAATAAATCAAATTAACTGTGGTGATCATTACATTAATTAATGACTTATACAAACATTAATTAGTATTCATGCACAATATCAATAGGCTCCAAAATCCTTATAAAAGTTACCGATTCAATAGTGCTTATGAAACTAAAATTAATATTCTATTGCAGGGATGTTTGGCAGCTTAGGATGGGTCGTGGTGCTTCTGTCGGCGACGTTTATGGTCACCGTCAATTCAAGTCAGCCATCATCCGAAAGACTCACAGGAATGAATCCCTGCATTAGTAAACAGACTTGCAGCGAATGCATACGGACACCACACTGTGCCTGGTGTTCAGCTCCTGTAAGTGCGAATTTATTGAGATCAATATATGTATACAGTCACTGTAAACCTTTCACTAATTTCCTACAGGAAAATTCTTAATTACAACTATATGCATAGTTTTACATGGATGATATCTAAAATTTCGATGTATTCATATCCTGCCGGCCTTATTACACGGAATACATTACGTCATCGATTAGCTCATATCTAAAAAAAAGCTGAGAAGTGCATAGTCTTAATTCGCCGAATTTTTTCTGACAAACAATCCATTCAGATTATGATTAACAGCTTTTAATTTTTGTGGATTTTTTAATAATTATTTTTTTAACTATAGCATACAAAAAGTGTAACATATACAGTCGAATACTTTTATAATCCTGAAGCTTTTACTTCAATATATATGGATGATGTGATGCGTTCTATATTTAGAACCGCTTCTATTCACGTGTCAAATTATCCTACTTTTTACAGATAATCGATACACTTTGGCCTAGTTTATCTGTTCTCTGATTGACAAAAGGACTAAGATTAATCCTCAGAAAGCCTCTTTATATCAAACATTTCTCTCCATGAATGGCCAAGTCACGCAACTGTCATTTATCTACATTTTTGCAGAATTTCAAGGAAAACCGTTGCTTCCTGCCAAATGTAAATACAAGGATATATGCATTGTGTCCTGAAGAGTACCACTCAAATCCAGACATTGTCTTCAGCGTGATAAGAAATAGCGAATTATCGAAAGGGGGTTATATTGTTGGTGGAGGTTCTAATAGTGGATATGAAAGTTCTGAATATGGAGAATATTCAAATTCTTCGAGGTCGACCTATTCTGAGACCTATAGCTCTTCGAGTAGTGGTACTGCTGGAGCAAGGCGACAGCCAGCTGTACAAATCTCGCCACAGGAAGTAAATCTCACCCTTAGAATTGGTGAGTATTCATATAATTTTTATAAAAAAATATATTGTAATTGTATCAGACAGAGGTAGTGGTATGTTTGTATATAATTATTTTTGATTCGTCCATAGGCTATTTAGTATTTTTACATTAACGTCCTCTAGTTAAAATTGCTGTGCATAATTTTTGGATACATATTGCAATGATCATAGCTCAGGTATCTCAGTGTAAGCAGAACCATGACTAACTTAGCGTTGAGTCATCTTTTACTCATTACCAGATCGAATCACTGGCATTCTCAAATGTTCAATAATTAAAACTTATTACGTCGTTACAGTGACACCGTATAGATTTATTTATACAAAACAATATTTATTTGTTTAGACGAGGCTTATAGAATGTCTTTCAAATATTTGTTGGCCGAAGATTATCCAGTAGATCTTTATTACCTTATGGATCTTAGCAAGTCTATGGAAGACGACAAGACAAAACTGTCCGACCTGGCGGAATTACTTGTGGAGAGTATGAGCAAAATTACAAGCAACTTTAGTCTTGGTTTTGGAAGTTTCGTCGATAAGGTTGTCATGCCCTATGTCAGCACTGTGCCTAAGGCGTGAGTACAATATAAATTAAATGACAAAATCTGCATAATAGATCATTACAGAACTCTTTTTATTTCAAACCAATATTCAATAATATTAAAGTTTATTAAATCACTTTTAGGCTTCTCGAACCATGTCCAAATTGTACAGCTCCCTATGGCTACAAACATGTAATGTCTCTGTCAACGGACACCAGTCAATTTGCAGTGAGTGTATTATAACACATAATTACGGTATTATAATGTAGATTTGATCATTCAATTTGTTACAAAAAATAATTCATCCCTTTCAGGACCTTGTGCGGAATGCTTCTGTTTCCGGAAACCTGGATGCACCAGAAGGTGGATTCGATGCAATTATGCAGGCAATAGTTTGTCTCAATGAAATTGGTTGGCGACATAAAACCCGTAGGCTTCTTGTATTTTCTACGAATGCCGGCTTCCATTATGCTGGAGACGGAAAGCTCGGTGGAATTGTTAAGCCTAATGATGGTTCCTGCCATCTTGATACTAAGGGTGTTTATACGCATTCATCGAAGCAGGACTATCCCAGTATCTCACAGATAAATCGCATAGTACGTATACGCGCATTCTTCATTTATTCGTTTATTCATTTATTCACTGTCGAATCACTTATTAAGAAAACGTGATTACAGGCCAATGACAATAAGATTAATATTATCTGGGCAGTAACCGAAGAACAGATTAGTGTTTACAAACGTCTCACGGAACACGTGCAGGGTTCCTATGCTGGAAAATTATCAAACGATTCCAGCAACATCGTTGACCTAATCAGAGAGCAATACAATGCTATTTCAACCTCTCTTCAAATGCAGCATACTGCCAGCAGTGCGATTAAAATCCGTTTCTTCTCAAGTTGCCTCGATCCTAGTGACACGCTCGTTGAGACTTCGAAATGTGATGGACTGAAAGTCGGTAGCAAGATCACATTCATTGCTGAGATCGAAGTAAATAAGTGTCCTGCTAATAGGTCAGAATGGAAGCAGCAATTCAACATTTCTCCGGTAAGTTTTTGAGGAAAATGCATCCTACAAAATATGTGTATTCATGGATATCATTTAACATACACTTCACGTCTGTTTTATTTAAAATTCGATCGAACTGCATTATTTCTGCATTCCTTAAGAGTGCCACAGTAAATATAAGTATTTCACGAAATTTATTTATGCTTTGTATCAAAATCAAGTGGTTGATGGTCTGTTTGTAAACAATACCTTCTCATAGTAAATAAAAAGAAGTGTACCTCAGAGATGCAACGTTATCATGAAGTAAATCAATTAGGTGGGTGTGAACGAGGCGTTGACGGTGAACCTGGAGATGCGATGCGATTGCGATTGCGAACACAAAGATCACAGCCTGTACCAAGAAAATTCACCAATATGTAGTGGCACGGGCACCCTGAAATGTGGTGTGTGCGAATGTAACGACGGTTTCTTCGGTAAGAGTTGTGAGTGCAATAATCTTCAGGAGATACATCCCAGCGGCGAGAAGTATAGGAATTTCTGTCAACCTGATAACACAACCACTGTTGAATGTTCTGGACGTGGTACTTGCAATTGCGGTATATGCGAATGCACGAAACGCCATGATCCTAATGAGGTAATTTATTAATAGATAGAAGAATAAGATAAGTACCACTTTCATTTATCACCTGCATCGTATAATTTTTTTTAATTACTTACAGGTAGTAGAGGGAACTTACTGCGAGTGCGATAACTTTTCCTGCGCCTACGGAAATAATGTCATGTGCTCTGGTCATGGAAAATGTGTATGTGGCCACTGCGTTTGCGATGACGGATGGACGGATTCAGCGTGTAGCTGTCCTACATCAGAATCCACTTGTGTCGCACCGGGTATCCCAAATGGAGTTGTTTGCTCTGGGCATGTAAGTCTATTGAACAGTAGATACGCTAGGTTGCTTCTCAAGTGCGTGCAAGAGGTCTGTACAATACGTTAAGCAATTTCTATATTGTTTCAGGGTGACTGCAGATGTGGCGAGTGTGTCTGCTACGAAGAGGACGGCCGTCGTTACTCAGGAACGTACTGTGAGAGGCCTCCTAGGCAGGACATTAGCTGCGAGGAACTTAACAGTTGCGTACAGTGTCAAGTGTACAATATCGGAAATTACACCGAAGCCAAAGAGTGCGATAGTCATTGCAAGAAATATACTCTGACGATTGTCAAGACCATTGATGTCAATGAGACCATTGATACTAACGAGACCATCAACGAACAGCTTTGCATTTTCTATGACGAGGATGACTGCAAATATAGTTATGTTTTCTATCTCAATGGAACGAATGAATTGGTAGTGCGAGCGCGAGAAGAACCAGAGTGCCCGATTCAAGTTTATTTGCTTGGGATTGTCCTGGGTGTTATTGGCGCCATTGTGCTTATCGGTTTGGCCTTACTTCTATTGTGGAAGCTACTTACGACTATTCATGACCGTAGGGAATTTGCCAGGTTCGAGAAGGAAAGAATGATGGCTAAATGGGATACGGTAATTGGATTGTTAATCTTTTAGCTTGTCTTTTAAATAGCTTTCATTACTTTTCCTCGCTTTATTGCAGGGTGAAAATCCAATCTACAAGCAAGCTACGTCAACATTCAAGAATCCGACTTACGCCGGTAAATAAAAGTCTGCGAAGGATCTTCCAAATAGTGAGAAGAAACACGAAACTCCTTCGATATGAAGTAATGATGGTGCGTCATAAAATTTTGTATTTTTTCGAGGATGAACGAAAATGGTCGAATAGACCATTTTTAACGAACGATTAACCATGTCTCGTTAATAGCGATTAACCGATTAATATGATTCTGTTAAGCGTTAGACTACGTAATACTGCCATAATATACTTAGGCCGTTTAACGCGGATTCTCGTGAAGGTAGAACAAAATTCAAAAGGATCTGAGTCCGTCGGGAAAGTCAAGGGAGGAAAAAGTGCCTTTTCGAATTTCTTAAAAAAAAAAGAACAGATCTTTATCAACTCTCTAGGAGTTAACCACGTTTTTTTTAATTGATTATATATACATTATATCTATAGCTATATATATATTTCTTCCTCCTTTTCAAGTTCTTTGCTGATGTGTGCCGGGATATATTTATTAACGAAATACTATATTTTCATTTACCTTGTGTCTCTCTTTATCCAATCGTTATCTTATTTTCACTAATTTCTGGATTACCGTCAAGAGAAGCAACGTGCGAACTCAAAAAACTACGCGAACTTCACTTGTCGGACTATCCAGTGCGTGTACGAATTCGATTTTATTTCGTGAAACGATTTTTTATTTTTATCTGTGAGTGTGTGCGAGCGTAAGTGGATTATTGATAAAAAAGTATGTACTAACAGGACTGTAATTATGACTGATTATGAAAGAGAGATTGTTTATTTATACGGGACATTACAATATTATACACCTTCTCTTATGTCATACTTTACACTGTCCGTCTCTTAGATTATAGATTTAATGATAAATCCCTATTAAAATTTGTTATTTAAGAAAAACAAAAGAATAGTACATATTTCAAAAATTCTCGATTGAACTGAAGAGAGAAGATATAGAAATGACGACGCCGAAGCATATTGTGCGTAGGTATTTACAAAAATGACTTTTATCTAATTCTCAAAATATAATCGCACAATTATCTGCGAGCTTCCATAGTCCTGTATACGTACTACGGCTAATATTCAAATTCGAGAAAAAGACAAACGTGAATCGCATTTCATGTTACAATCCCACATCATTTTGTATAAACATTGTACATTTTGTATCAAGTTAAGTCGAACAATAAAAAACGCTTTTGTGCCGTTGCTAATGTTGAAGAATCTGTCGGTTATCATTCTCATAATACACATAATTATATTACCAAAATTCTATAATGGATATGCTTTTTCAACCAATCATTTTAATCTATAAAAATCTTAAGTTCAAATTAATAATTCTAATTTTTCTTTTTTTTATTAAGCTCTTTTTCATTAAGTACTCACAAAGGTTATTTCCTTGAAGTATAACAAAGATGGTACATATATACCAATTATGTACAAAACATATCAAGGATCGGTCATATTAGGACACAGAAGTGCTTATAAATATTTAATCAATTATATTATATCAAGGGATTGCTTCATACGGGGCTTACGTTGTAATATCTTAACACTAAGCTCTTCTATATATTTATATTGAATTTGCACAAGTACACATAAAGTAATTGATACTGATTTTATGACTGTCTTTTGGTTTTAAATAACAATATGTAAAATGATATATTAATCAGTGTTTTAAATGAATTTTATTATACATGGCAGTGTTCTTTTGCGTAAGCACAGTTGACATTTGGGATTATTCTTCTATTTCTTTATCGCAATGGAGTATGAACATCCACTATTACCTTATATTTAATGACGTAGTCAATTAATGTATCAAGTAGTGGGAGAGTAGAATAGTTTAAAACAAAATCATATACAGTCTTATCGGTTAGCAACATGCATTTATGTATGAACGGTTTGGAAGCACTTGAAAAAAAAATCAATTATTTTTATGGCATTGGCTGTAGACAGTATGTATAATATTAGAGACTGTACAACAGTATCTGATAGTATAATCGGTTATCCTTTCCATAGAACTCAGATTAAAGAATCATGTAAAAGCTTTCGGTACATTGATTCTAAAAGTTAAAACAACAAATAGTTTTCACTATGTTCACTGCCTGCAGTGGCACTTCGATAAAGTTCTAAATGGCAGTATTATTGTTAAAAAGTCAAATTAAAGTTATTCCGTTTATCTGCCGATTGTGCAATTTATAAAAAAAAAGAATAGCATTTAATGAATTTACTGGAAAGTCAATCTATAAATTGCTGTATTTTTTTTGTCCCATATTGCGAATAACGTAACGTGAATGTATAACGGTATAAAAAAGAAGAGAACCTGTAGCGATTATTTTTAAACAAGTTTTCACAGCTTGTGATATCAAAGCTTTTTGGATTCTGTAAACAAAAGAGCGCCTCCTTATCGAGCTAAAGAGAATCCACAATGTCGCCTTTCTCCTTAATCGATTAGAAGACTTTTACGAAAACTTTAAGCATTCATATGAAGTATTCTAAGCTATATAAAATGTCCAATTGTTTAACAATGGTTATAGATCGCAATTACTTCCGTTAAAAGAATCCATTTCTTATCAATTATTATGAACATTCAATTAGATTATAGTTTGATACAATATAAACTCGTATACAAACTATAGTTTTATATATATATATGTATACTAAGTAATAATAGTCAATCATGCGTACTATAAGTTGGTTCTTTTGAATTATTATGAATTCTTTAGCCTTAGTGTTTCTTTTTCGCATTTTTACTTTTCATCTTTCTGTGCTTTTTTTCTTTGTTAGATAAAACAAATTACGTTTAATGAGAGTCATACAGTATCGTGACGAGCAATCGGGTAACAGATTACACTGTATAAATATATTCAACATTGACGTAAGGAACCTTTGACTTTAATATAAATAAATTATTTAGAATATTCGTAGGTTTTTATATCAGATTATTAAATCTAGAAAAATAGAGACAATAAATTAAGTACTGTACGACTCTCATAATATCTTATTTGTTATATGAACACTTACGAAGAACAACTGACATCATTATTATCACAATTGGAACTTAACTAATTGTCGTAGGATAGTTCAAATTTTCTCTAGGTTCTACGCGTCAACTTATCTATTAGAAATCGCTATAACAATAACTATCTAAGTTTCTAATGAACGAATATCACTCGTTATACGCTTCACGCAGGAATTACACTTTGATTATCCTTGACGTATCGCGATACCATTACTTATATATATTTATATATATTACAGCAGTTTAACGAAAGTTATCATATTTCTGAGGTGAGCTTTAACTATTACTCACACTGTCCTAAGCTTAAAGTAATTGCCAACCTGTCGGTTTGTTAGACTTGTAGTAGTAAGGATATAAAAATGGAAAGAAAAAAACAAAAATGATGGTTTAAATACAAGAGGAATACTTTGAGGGTGAAATTAAAAAAAAGTGTACGTATAATTATAGACTATTAATAAATATCGATTGTCATTCTCTGTCTGGTTATTGTAAACAAAGGACATAAGAATTTTCTGTCAGGCAGGTGGCAATATTTGAAAATCCAGAAACCCGGAGAAGCAAAGTCTATCTAGTTTTGATTCAGGTCTAGGTAATGCAACAAAATGAACCCTCTGGAACATCCTGTATAAACGTTACTTATCCTTAACGTAGTAAAATCGTGCAGAGGACTATCATGTTAAAGATTAGTGACCCACAGAGCAATGCCGGAAGCCAAGTGGGTGTTGCTAAGACCGTTTGCCCAGTTTGCGTAGTAATTTCCTGGGTGCTTCTCGTATTTACATTGGGAACATCGGAAAAGCCTGTATCTGGAAATGTTTTGTGAGGCTGAAAGGAATTAAAAAGGAATTTCATATTGGTATCTTAGAAAATAATGTTCATGTTATAAGATATTTATCATCGTCTTACCTTAAAGGTTCGAGGAAATAGTGGCCGTGGACTTTCAGGCCTGACGAAGGAAGAAAAATTTCCTTTACTTGGTTTTGCATGATGGCAGCATTGAGTAGTATCAGACAATACCGAACAACGGTCAAAGTCATTGTACAGCGAAGGATCCTGAGAAGGTGCAAGATTTGAGCCAGCTGAACCAAAGCCAGAACTTCGACTGGAAGACCGAGAAAGGGCAGGCTCGTCCATTCCAGCTTGCCAATATCCTCCGGCGACCCAAGACTTTAGTTTCGGAGGACTCAGAATAGGGCGACGGGACTTTGTAAATAAATCAGAGCTATTTGTGCCATAAACACGTGTCTCGAACATCTTTGACTTTTTAAATGATTTCTTTGTTGGAGTTGCACTTAAAGAAAGTGAACTTAAGGTACTCAGACTCTCATCGAAACCATTTTTTTGCATTTCCGTATTACTGTAAAACGAGAAGCCAGCTTGCTTGTGAAAAGTCCTGTAATAAATGGGTATCATTGTTATTTATAGAGGTATATGATACCTGCTTTTTAAAAGAATTTAAACTTACATTGGACTTTGGAAAACTTCTGTGGCACGTATTGGCACAGGTGCTTCTACAGAGGCCGGAGTCATTAAAAGATTTGTTATGTTTACTGGAGAATTAGGTGTCGTCTTTAAATCAGTTACTTCTTTTTCAGGTTCCGGTGTGATTGGAGCTATTTTGGCTCTGGGTATTGGCGACAAGGTTCCGGAATTTCTTTTCGATGGTGATTCCAATTTTTTGAACGACATCACTCCCTTCGAACTCAATGTATATGATTTTGTTTTTATATTAGCAAAACCAATAGCGGTAGCCAACAGAAGAATCTAAGTTGGATTTATTTTTTATTATAGTAAATAACAGTGATATTCGTCAAGAACAATGAAACGAATTTTAAGACAATTAAATATATTCTCTTACTGCATGGTATTGCGTGATATGTTCCAAATGAAAGTAGTCTGTGTTGAAATCAGATTTTAATAATTTTAAATCTTTGAATGGTGTTAAGATTCCTATGCAAATCCATAAAAATGTAAGGAACATATCAGATGTCCTGCGATTAGCAGGACTTGTGATACAAGCTCCAAGCTGAATTAATAAGCCGGTGCAAGGTATTGGCCAAGAACCCATGTAGTAAATGGTTGTTGATGAAAGAATTGTAGAAATAAGTCGAAATATTTTTTCGTATTTAGGTCCATTCTAAAGAAAGAAAAGATATCACTAAATAGCATAATCTTATACTTCATTTGGAAAAGGGTTAAGTTAACCACTTAACCGGGAATCACGTTTCCCAGATGTTCAGCTATCTGCAGCCTCCAATTGTTCTGCACGTTAAGGATAAACATGACCTACTAACTTTTGGTCTAAAAATTGTTTGTCTCGAGACAATCTAGGTCTACGCAACCCCTGATTAAATACCAGGTTAAGTGGTTAATAGCATCAATCAGTACTTACATTAACGATAGCTTGTATAGGTTTCTGCTTAAAGAACATCATTTTGTAACGTGTAAGCCATGATGATTGCTTACATAGTACATCACGTACAACTTCACTGCATTTTGAACACAATGTATATTTTTCTTCTAGATGTTGACGATATTGTTGCAACTCCCAATCATAGTTCCAGAAATTCTTTGGCTCAAATCTAGAGAGTTCACGAATTTTTAACTCTTCATTAACATTGCATTGCGTACATAAACCATTATGAAAAACTGAAGAAGATTTGGTTTTAATGGGTTTGGCATAGAATTTCATAGAATTATTCTGTACTAATTTGTACTGAGCCGGAATGCTGTAATTGTAGCTTCCATCCTGAAAATTCAAATACATGTCAATAATGTTTATAGATTTAAAAAAATAGCTATATTAAATTGCATTACTTTATATAATCATCTCTAAGTAAAAACTCCATCCAAGAAATCCATTAAAATATTTTTTAAATCCATCATTCTATCTCTAAGCTGTGTAAAAGTTAGACACACATGATTGAGCTATAGATAATCACCTTATATCTTAATTATCAACATTACCTTGCTAAATCCATTATACTGTTTACAAGAAGGACAGAGCCACCAGTCAAGCTCTTGTCGCCAGATCTTAGTATTTTTATTACAAAACCAGCAATTAACAGTGACAGGCCATCTGATTCTAGAATGAAAACGATAGAAAGTAAAGGTGGAATAGAGTAACTTTCACTGTAATGATAAAAACTTACTTCAGTCTATGAAAAATCGTCAGACTGCAGACAAAAATGAGCAGCAATGTTATCACTATAGAGGTGAAATTGAAAAGTAGATCCTTTTCAATTTCCATGGTTCATTCTATTTCCAAACAAATCCTATGACTCCCGCCAAAGGAGTCCTTTGACCTTAACCTGAAATACGGAGATTCTGAAGCAGCACTGTTTATTTAAAAATAATGAATGTTAGGCTTATCACAATAAATTATAGTCATCACTCCGCATTATTAACTATTAATTTTTCTATGTATCTTTTTATGTTTTCACTTTGCTAAATACAAAATTCGCTAATCCCGGCACCCACAAAATTCAACCTCACGTGCCGACACCTAGGAAATTCCTCGGGCATCTGTGCTGCACTCTGTTGAGTAATTTATTGCGGATGTCATGATTAATATTTGCATTACGAATACCACACTTCCGTTATGACGTCATCCATGTTTCAGAAAATCAAAGAAATCTTTCAGAATAATTCATGATTACTGCTTTTAGAAATCTCAATAAATCCGATTATTGAAATTTGTAGATAAGTAAGATCAAGCTGTATTCCATATAAAAACATTATACACCCATATAAAAGTTAAATATGGTGTACACCAGTATATACAATATAAATCATTGATACTAACAAATTAAAAACATCTTATTACTTACGCATTGTTTTCAAAGTTAATTAAATTATATAAGAATGAAAGAAATTATAAAGATCATAAAGGTGTAAAGACACAATGCATACTGTTCATCTGTCAGCAGATATTTTCATAATGATTTAATATACCGATTAGGATAGTTCTTGCAACAAAATTATTGTCTGTTATTGAATTACTCGAAAAACAATTGTGTTCAAAGATATAACAGTGGAAAATGGCGCGGCGACGGAATATCCGTGGATCAAGAGAACCGAGCCGGCGCGTCGAATAGCAAAGTTTCGCAGGTATCGAAATATCGACAGACTGGCGGCGCCCGCTAGCGAGGAAACTCTAGCGCGGGGCCATAAGTAAAATCGAAAAGAAGCGAAATCCAACGCACCGCAACACAAGTCGTGCCATTTTCCATCAGCAGTTTTAATCGGCACGACGACAATTGGCACACAAGTTTACGCTACTCCGTATGACGATTCATTCTGTCAGCTCTCACTGTAACCGCAACATTCGATCGCGAAAATGGCGATGGGCAAAGGTTTTCGCGTTTATGAGAAATTAAAGCCTCCTAGTCCACACTCTCTCATTTTGGAGCAACGAAATCGTAAAGATACCGTCCTTTTTGAATCACAGGCAGTGGCTGTTCTCTGTGAGTATTTTTCCGCATTTATTCTTTACTTCTTTCCGTATCCTCTCATTGATTCTTGTCAGAATTCACTAGGAACTTTGCCTATTGAAAGACGTTTACTCTTTTGACAGCTACTTTGAGATGCTTTTAGTGAAATAGAATGTTTATAGAATATCTTACTCCAATATCATAATTATTTCAGAGTTATCGTTAGAGTATATCTACTGTGACCTTTAGGAAAAGTAATTTGATTATTTCAATAATTTGATGTATTATCATATAGAAATTTTCTCTATTGTTATGTTAGATAACTATTCGTTAATATATTTTAAAGCAAAATATAATAGCTTTGCTGTTAGTTAGTTTTAAGGTATTGTCAAAGATGTGACTGATTTGTCATGATTTATAACAGTGAAGTTATAATGTTTTTTTTAAGTTATTAATAGTGTATTTTTTACTTTTGAATGATATTAATGAAAGACTTTTTAATATAGCTGCGCAAGAAACAGAATCACTAAAAGCACAATATACAAAATTATTGGATGCTTATGGCTGTCTAGGAGTACTTCAGCTGAATGCTGGGGAGAATACTCTTGTATATCTTGTCCTCGTCACTGGTTGTTTCTCTGTTGGAAAGATTGGAGAATCTGAAATCTTCCGAATAACTCAGACACACTTTGTTCCATTGCATTATACACAGAGTAACGAAGATCGAGTGTCTGAGGTCAGAAAAGTCCTCAATTCTGGCACCTTTTATTTTGTATGGTCTGCTGGTCAGCAGGAAGCTCTTGATATTACTCTTAGTGCTCAAAGGCGATGTAAATCTAACACAACAGATAATAGATTTTTTTGGTTAGTATAGTCATGATTCTAGATATACATTTCCAGCTTATCATCATTCAGTTTAAAGTACATTGATTAAAAATGATTTTCGTCAAACTGTTGATAACAAAATTCTTAAGACTTTAAAATTACATTTAATCAGTATGTGCAATCAAGAATTCATTGTTCTGTTTATCAGGAATCGAATGCTACACATTCACTTACTAAGATATGGTGTAAATACGAGTCATTGGCTACTGAAAGCAATGTGTGGCAGCATAGAAATCCGTACTGTCTATGTTGGACACAGACAAGCACGTGCAGTAGTTGTCTCCAGGTTGAGTTGTGAAAGGGCAGGCACCAGGTATGCTATTTATACCCATTTGTTTCTCCAAATCATAAATACTCAATTGGAGAAATATACGTAGATAATGAGCCACAATTATATTAATAAATCACTAGTTATAAGTAATATTTTTCTCTTCGAAGCAGTAAAGATAACAGCGATAGCATCTGTTGTATGTATTTTTGTCAATTCGCAATAAACTTCAGGTCTTTCCTTATTCTCCCTAGGTTCAATGTAAGAGGTAGCAATGATGATGGTCACGTAGCCAATTTTGTAGAGACCGAACAAGTAATCTACCTAGACAATGAAGTAACATCCTATGTACAGACAAGGGGGTCGGTGCCTTTGTTTTGGGAACAACCAGGAGTTCAAGTTGGCTCTCACAAGGTTAAGATATCCCGGGGCTTTGAAACATCGGCACCGGCTTTCGATCGTCATCTCACAATGATCAAAAAAAGATACGGTCAGCAAGTGATCGTCAACCTACTTGGCTCGAGTCTGATTGGAAACAAAGAAGGCGAAGCGATGCTTAGTCAATTATTTCAAACTCATCACAATCTGTCTCAACATAAGGACGTCCCCCATATATTATTTGACTATCACCAGGAATGTCGTGGAGGCAACACAAAGAATCTCTCCAAATTAAAAGCTAAGGTCGAAAAGTATTTGGAATCATTTTCCTTGTTCTACGCAATTGGTAATAACGTGATTCATGAGCAAAAGGGTACATTAAGAACAAATTGTCTAGATTGCTTAGACAGAACGAATTGCGTGCAAACATTTTTCGCCCTGGAAATTCTTGGCAAACAATTAGCACTGTTAAAGCTTTTAGAAAAGCAGCAAATGGTGTCCAGGTTCGAAGAAGTCTTTCGTCAAATGTGGATAAACAATGGCAACGAAGTAAGCAAAATTTATGCTGGCACCGGTGCTATTCAAGGCAGTTCGAAACTTATGGACGGAGCAAGATCTGCTGCTAGAACAATACAAAATAATCTTCTTGATTCAAATAAACAAGAAGCTATCGATATATTATTGTTGGGTTCAACTTTAAATACGGAATTGGCTGACAGAGCACGATTACTTCTACCATCCAATATGTTACACGCTCCACCCAGTGTTTTAAGGGAAATGTGTAAAAGATATAATGAATACGTAATGACTATGAATCTAAGAGTCAGCGTTGGCACGTATAATGTTAATGGCGGAAAACACTTTAGGAGCGTTGTCTATAAAGAAGTATCTCTCACCGATTGGTTACTGGATGCTCCACGCAAATTCTCATGTGAGCATTTTACATTTAACGATTTCTATATCTATCTGTATGAATATAAATCCTTGACGCCCTCTACTTCCATCATTATTCTCCTATCAAGAGGAAGATAAAGCATGAAATCAAATACCAACGTGTTAATCTCTTCTAGTTAAAAACCAGTCGTATGATATATTTAGAAAAGTAGACTAATTTCCACTCGCTCAGCAACAACCGTATATCTATCTGTCTTTATTATTTGATTGAAATTCATAAATAATTATCATTCGTTTCAGCATTAGTCACTGTGGAACACGATAATATTCCTGTGGATATATTCGCTATTGGCTTTGAAGAAATCGTTGATCTGAATGCCAGCAATATTATGGCAGCCAGTTCGGATAATGCAAAGGCTTGGGCTGAAGAGTTACAAAAGGTATTATCAAGAGACCACGAATACGTTCTGGTCACTTATCAGCAGCTAGTCGGTGTATGTCTTTACCTTTTCATACGACCGAAACACGCACCGTACTTAAGGGATGTCGCGGTAGATTGCGTAAAGACGGGATTGGGTGGTGCGACTGGTAATAAAGGCGCAGCTGCAATCAGATGCGTCTTGTACTCAACATCTTTCTGCTTCGTTTGCGCTCATTTTGCTGCCGGGCAATCGCAGGTCAGCGAGCGGAACGCTGATTATGCGGAAATCACAAGAAAAGTAACCTTCCCCATGGGAAGAACTTTGAACACTCACGATTATGTCTTCTGGTGCGGAGACTTTAACTACAGGGTTGACATGGATAAGGATGACATGAAAGAAATGATTAGACGCAATGAATTTGATCAGATTTTACAGTATGATCAGTTACGGGTAAGCATCTAGTATGAAAATAAAGATTGAATCACTGTTAACTGTTCGAAGTTTTCTTCGTAGGGTAACGATGGTATCAATTTTGATTTGATATTTTTTTCTAGACTCAACAGGAGCAGGGTAACGTATTCAAGAACTTCCTGGAAGGTCCTATTAATTTCCCACCTACATATAAGTATGATCTCTTCTCGGATGATTACGATACTAGCGAGAAGTGCCGTCAGCCAGCTTGGACCGATAGAGTACTGTGGAAGAGGCGAAAGCAGATACCGGATATAGGTATATTTTTATGAATACTGTTATCTATCGTTTATCTTGTTACTATACGACGGGGTATTTCATTCTTGCGCAGATTCTCCAACTGATTGGAATCCCGGTCGGCTTGTCTATTACGGTAGAGCTGAATTAAAGCAGAGCGATCACAGACCAGTAATCGCCCTAATTGACATAGATGTTTATCGCGTCGATCCTGAGAAGCGGGAACACGTCTTCCGGGAAGTTATTCAAGATCTAGGACCTCCGGACGGTACTATAATAGTCAAAGCCGTAGAAGAGAATGACGACATTGACAGCGTCTTCGACGACAGCTTCATGATGGCTCTCCTCCAGGACTTGTCTCACATTGGCGAAGTGATTCTCGTGAGATTCGTAGGGGAAACTATCTGGGTAACCTTCCGGGATGGTCAGAGCGCCCTTGCCGCAGTTCGCAAAGGGATGACCCAGGTGTGCGGTCAGACCCTAAAGTTGAGTTTGAAGTCGCCAAACTGGGTACAACTTATTGAGAAAGAGATAGAGATTTGTAGCAATACAACAGTTCCTCAGTGTGACGATAGTCCATCATCTAGTCCAGTTCAAGGATTTGACCAATTGGGAATATCGGAAAGACCATCTACAGGAAGATCTAGTCCAAATGGTAGTATCCCACCACCGAGACCAGCACCACCAAGTCGACCTGCGCAACCTTCTAGAAGTCCGGGACAGGAAAGACGTCATGTAACTCGTGCAGGAGTCTTTAGTGTCGTGCCCAGTCAGTTCCCAATACCCACACCCAGGTCGAATTCCGAAGACGAGCAACCTGAGAGAGCTTCACCGGATTCTGCAATCTACGAGGAAATACAAGATAACTCTCCTAATTATCCTGTACCAAACAGACCACCTCCTCCATTACCCAGGATGGATAGTCCACCAGAACCATCTAGTAGACCACCGCCAAGTTCTGTACCACCTCCATTGCCACAGAGACAAGTTCCTCTACCTCCTCCACAACATCCTCCACCAAGTTTACCACCTCAGAATGCTCCACCTCCGGTACCAGCTAGAACCACAGGTGGTCCTCCTATACCGGCTAGAAATCCTCATTAAAATTAATCATAGTAATCTCTCTAGCCATTCTTAGCCAGTTATTATTTACCGTTGAACAAATTGCAATCGTGACACAGATTGTACGCTGCTTCCAAATTTAATTTTACATATAATTTGTGAAAGAATAGTACCGAAAAACTTGTTTTCCGAACAGTCATGTCATTATACCACCCACGGAATACGATAGAATATACACAACAAAAGCGATGTAGTCGCAATAGAATTTTTGTCGCGCTAGATGACAATATTGTGTTCTATTCGATACCGAACAATTGTATGAAACGAGCTATTGGTGTGTTTCGATAACGAACGATACTCGTTCGCAACAACACACGTAATGGCCAATTAGGTGCAGCTTCTTTTGAGCTCTAGGTATAACATTTAGCCACTGTTCTCAAAGCGTCGAGCGTATGTAATTAATTAGAATAATCAGCAAGAGTAGATTGTGTCGAAATTCACAGAGGAATTTCAACGAAATAAAATCGTTTTGCCTTGGCGCCGATAAATATTTGTTAGAATAGAGATCATTAGACACGTAGGCAACGATGCCCATCAGTATTCTTACGATCTATACACTTAATATTGCATGTATACAATTGTTGACCAATCGTTGTACTTTTGTGTTTGTAGTCTGTATCGGTTGTTGTACATGATGATGATGATGACGACGACTATAAGGCACTATGAGAAATTTATTAATGTTACTCGTTAAAACTTATAGCCGTAGAAGGGCGAGTGATTCGTACTGAAAATATTATTGTATTTATTTTCTAGTTTAATGCGCTTAATCAGTGTATATACTGTTTGTCGTAGACGTAACTGTATGTACAACGAAGAAATGTATTCAATCAATTCCCGAGAAACCCCAGAGATATCACCTATTCAATTAGATAGATGAATTATATCTGAAAAGTGCAAGCGACGCGAGATCTTTTTAAAATCACGCGGGCTGATGTGATACGTATGATAAAACTGATAAGACGTTAGTTTGGACGTATTCACGTTCATCGAAATCATTGTTCTTTTTTTTTCATTAACATTCCGTTAATCTATAAATTACTGAGAATCGGTGACGTGCCCGAGCTCCTTCGTAGCTAAAATTAAAAAAAAACTTGGCAGCTCCTGTAATCTTCTGTAACTATCTGTATCCTCGAAATATACATTATATTCTATATTGATAATTGTACTTACTACCCTTATAATTATTTAATTTTACTGCTTACTCCAATGAACAAGACAAAGCTCTTAGAAAAATGCTTTTTTTATTCAAAATACGCTGTATATAAAGACAATATTTTTCTTCGCTTCTTCGACATTTTTGCGGCGCAAATGTCAACGAGCCTAGCATTTAAATAACGTGTTCAAGTGCTTATAAAAAATACGATTGTAAAAGTCTTGTATAAAAGTTCTTGAGTAAATTCATTTACGTACGTATAGAAAAGAAAATATATTTCACGATAAACGTACGTCGATGTTAATTATGAGTGATAAGTTAATATATGTGTAACGGAAGGCGGAATGCGCTGAGTGATTTCTCTTGTTCAAGTTTTTGAAGATTTTCGGAAACAGAAAGAATAAAAAGAAAAAGTAACAAAGGTGTGCAAGCACTTAGTACGATAAATCGCATGGGATTCTTAATAAATTATATACAGAGACGCACCACTAAGTTAAGGGCTAACTAGTTACTAATTAGTACACTAGATACAAAAGTTGAGAGTTAATTAAAGAAAAAAAAAAGTATGTTATTCTCTTACTTAGAGAGCTTATTGTCATAAGAGATTCGACGATTATCCAAAATAATTCTTTGATTGCGACGCGTTCACTCGTTTTAACAATGTTCTTTTCATTTTTTGATTAAGTATCGGTAGTGGAAAAAAGGACTTGCCTACAATAGATAAAAAATTTTCGGCAATACTGCTCGAACGCAAGTGTATCTTAGAAAAGAAAAAAGAAGTAGGTACATCTCTTATTATGCATATTATATCTATCGCTAATTAATACGTCGTTACAGAAATAGCCAATCCAAATTGGGTAATGTTTCTTTTTCGTTTTCATTGGCTTATCATTAAATTCAGACTAATCGGCTGTTTTTGAAATCGAGGTCGGGAGCAGGGTTATCGCGATTGGAAGAATTCATAACTGCCACTGCAACTACAATTGCTTTGAAACGTTTGCCATCTTGGCGAACACATTAACATGCAGTATATAAATTATTGAGATGCATATACTCTAAGTTTTTAACATCTTCTATGTGAGAAAAACTTTAAAGCCAAAGGTTCATGCTCAGAGTCTCTTAACCCTTCTTATTGATGCACACAATTTCAGTCTCATGAGATATGCGTTACGTTAAAGTCGGGATCATAAAAACGATCCACGACATATTATTCAGATAAAAGATACATACTTTTTTAAATATTTAAATGTAGTGCAAAGGATAAAATTGATTGAGAGACCATTATTAAACTTTAACTTCAAAGTTTCTACGTAGGAAGAGCCGTTGTTCGCTGATAACGATCGTTAAAACTAATAATTCACAGAATTTTGTATTTCTCTGTTGTCTATTTTGATATTTGTGAAATTGAGTGGAAAGTACCGTTTAGCATCGTGAGAATTAGCTCAGCAAACCGCAATTGCTTAAGTTGTTCTTAATTATAACGTCAGTCACAGCGTCGAACACAAACTGTATATTGGACGTGTCGGTGGCACACGTGAAATGTGTGTAGATCTGTTTTTGATCTTTCCTCTTGTTTAGATTCTCAAATTTCATTTGAATATACGAAGCACACTCCTCATAAATATTAGCACCCTTGTACTCGGGGAAGCAGATAGTCAAAGGACTCCTGGATATCTTCTCTTCGAAAAGGTCTTTCTTGTTTAGAAATAATATTATGGATGTTTCGACAAACCATTTACTGTTGCATATCGAGTCAAATAATTTCGTGGACTCTATCATTCTGTTCATTTCCTCGTCCTCCGCGAGAACAAGATCATAGCCACTGAGTGCCACACAAAAGATGATTGCTGTCACTCCTTCGAAGCAGTGAATCCATTTTTTACGTTCAGAACGTTGACCCCCAACATCGAACATTCTGTAAATGGAATATAAAAGTAAGTAAAGAAATTAAAACTAACTAAATCAGAGTCAATAAACAGCTTAGCACATACTTAAAGTGTAAGCCCTTGAAAGAAAAATGTGTTTCCACTATTCCTGTAGTTTTTACACGTGTCCTCAGGACATCCTGCTGTGTTGGAATGTAATTGGGCTGTGCTATGCGGTCCAGAGCATTAAGATAATATGCTGCCGAATCATTCAATTGATATTCCCTGCTACGTGTGAAACAGAGCTGCACTCCCGCGTCCTGCCATAATCTCTTCATTAATAGTACCAGTTCTCCTGTTAGCTCTCCCTCTTCTGCTGCCGAAGCTAGGGTGAAAAATTGCCGGGCTATGTCCTACAATATAACGTGCCAGTGTTATATTATTTAAAGAGTATTAAATTAGCCATTAAGGCTCTAGCAATTCATATTGATAGTCATTGATATTCAAAACATGAAAGTACTACAAAACTAACATAAGCATGCTTATCACTAAATCCTAATATTATACAAACTATCTTAAACTGACTTACAGCTTTATTGGGATCTGCAAAATCAATTCTGAGCTGTCCCATGGCACGGATTATTGCCATAAGACTCTGTATTGTGTTGCTGTATACCACTGGTTTATACTGTTCGCATTCTTCCTTACTATATCCAGTCTCATGAATAATTTTCATCTGTTTTACGATTGTGGATTTACCCGACTCGCCAGCACCTTGAAATATGTTCATGAAGTTCAGTCTCAATACTCTTCTCATTTCACATTATGTATAGTAGTTCATTCATAATATTCATGTTTACCACGTTCTTACACAAATGCATGATTCTTAAGACATATTAGTGTTCACTCTTTCATTCATTCACACTTCCCACTCTTCAACATATCTTTTCCTATTCTGAGAAAGTATCTCTACGTCAGGAAAAGATAGGTACTTGTGAAATAAATGACTACTATGTGAATCATCTTTTAAATGTGGGTGACACAGCTTCTATCAGATATGCCATATAGATGCTCAATGCTATATGCTATATGAAGACAAAACTGGTGTGCTTATCAGTCACAAAGGTAAAGTTTTGAACAAATACCCCGACTCATGCAACCCAAATGGAATTTCCTGTGTCGGATAATATTAATAGAAAGTAACGCAAATGGCTTATTTATATTATTATTAAAAGTTACCCATTACATGGCTTATGTACTCATTCAGTTTTTATGTGAACCAATGGAGAAACTTGTGAAATTCTTTTAATGAATGTCGCGATTTTCTAATATACTACAAAGTCACATTATTAACTGCTTTGCATAAAATAATATGAGCGTGTGCAACTAATTAAGTTAATGAAGCACTTTTTCTTCAGTATACTGCAAAGTTCATTCAAAATGAAATCAATAACAAATTATCTAAGATCGTTGACCATGTTTATTGTTGTTGATTTTTATTGCAAATACTCGCAGCTTTGCAATATACGATCGTCGCGAATAATTCATGCATAACGAAAACGATAGCAAGTATACGTGCGAAACATTGCAAAAACGACAAACTGATAATCATTGCACAATAATCCAAAGAGATAGTCATAAATAATTCATTAGTTGCAAATGCTAATCGAAAAATATAATAAACGTTACCACAAGGGAAATTACCATTCGGTCATATGCCAAATGGGAGTGGGAATTAATTAATAAATAATAAAAAAAATAGTAACGACAGAACATTTTCTCGACGAAGATCCATATACGTCGTGCAGCGCAATCTTCTCTTTTATATAATTCGCAGGAGTGTCACTGAATCATACTTCGAATACTCGCTGAGCTAACCGGGTGTTTTCAAATCAATTATCAATGATTGTTTATAATTAAACTAGACTAATTAACAATGCCGTATCAATTGCAATAGAGTTAATAACTAAAATCAGAATATACACAAATTTTCAAAACAGTTCTCAATAAATTACAACGAACTCAGAGATTCAAACACTCCTCATGCAAGTGGCCGTTGTTGCCCCAACCTGAGAAGTCCCCCTTAACAAATGCCGATATAAAATCATAAGAATTGACGACAAAGAATCAAAAAACATAATTATAATCGGTGGACGTGTAATAAAAGAATAATGGTGATTACCGAGCAGCAAGAGTTTGACCTCGCTGGCAGCGCGTTCGCCATCGGCTCGAAGATCCTTGTCGATCTTCTTCGAGCGTTCGGCGGCTTCCTTCTCGCCGGTAGTACTCACGGCACAGCCCATCCTCTACGAAGGAGGATCGGGTTAAACCGTGTAATTTCGAGGTCTCCTCTTTCGAATGCCTGACACTTGTTGCTCGGCCGTGGGAACCGCCCGCCTTTCTTCGGCACACCGATAATAAGAGCGACGATAATGGCACCAGGTAAGGAACGCGCACTTAGATTCTATCCAAACGATGAAAATCCTGCACCCTTTCACTTGGCAAGTCCGCTCGATTTTTTCGAATTTTTCCACTCCTGACAGTTTGTCCAAGTTTACGTGCAGCTGCGTGCAACACAGCGACGCGCCCACGATTCGCCGTTTGTCGTTTTGCCGACGCGCAGACGCGATATCTTTTCCTTTCTGTCCCTTTCCTTCCTTTTCCGTTCACGATGGAGAAAACGGGACTGACTAATCACAATGTCGGACCCCGGGCCCGCAGTAGCTGCCGCCATCTGAAGGCCATCTTTGAAAACGACGCCATGACACATGTCGCGACTTCCCGGTTTATCAAGAATTTTTTTGTTATTCTTTAAGAATTTATGATTAGAAAAATATTAATGGTTATAGAATCACAGACTTACTTGCATGTATTATCTGCTTTCAATTAATATATAAATATTCCATATGAAATCTTTGCAATATATTGTCTTACCGAGAGAGTAATATATTAAAAAATCAAAATTTACTAAAGACTGGCCCCACTCTTGGATTTTAGTTAGTAGTAATATGATTTTATACCATTCACAATGTATACATATATTTCAATACGCACGTTTACTGATTGACTGAAATAATTCACGTATTGGAGTAAAATCCGAAAAATCATGTGAAGAAGAATCGAGGGATAATGAAAGAATAAATCAGCTGTCTACACTCTGGGAGAACTTTCGTCACTTATCGCTGTACACTTGCGCACAAGGCTCAATTATCATAGAGAATTTTAAATTTTTACACTAACCTTGGTCATCGACCCTTTCAGAGATCATATATTTATAGGATCATCACACGACTCGTACATTCATCATGAATATATATTTATTCAAGTCCCAACTGACATTTACAAAATGATAACGAACACCCTATTGCATATCTGCATATTTTTAATTTACAAACTAGAAGACAGTGTACAGCATTAGTTTAAAAACCATTTTATTACTCATCAATACATCAGGTTAAAGTCAGTCATATAATTAATCTACTGTCATTCACTGTCATATTACTATAATAAATACAATTCTAGATTAAGCTCATATAAAGTTTCATTCACAGACACGTGTAACCTTGTCCGCATTCAGATCTTTCTCCTACAACCTAAATATTATAGGGCTAACTGTTACAAGTAAAACGTACCGGTACGTGCATGGTAATTGTGGCCGGTCTAATTTCATTCAATTGCTCAGCTTATTAACTTAATCTATATATAAAGCATATAACTACACCGTCGAATGATTCCTGTCGCTTTCGCACTACCCGTGCAGTTTATGGTCTGAATATTTGAAATATTCGCAATATAAAAAAAGAAATATTGTCATTCGTCGTATACAGCAACAAGTAAAGTCCACCATGTAGAACGAAGGAAAGTTAATTGTATAAGATACCATTGTGAAACGGTTTATTTATCTGGACCTATAAAAACAATGTCAATGCAGATACCGTTGACGTTCCCTCTGGCCGTGCAAGAGAATATAAGTTGCTGCTACTCCGGATGCAAAAACAGGCCCCAAAAGGTAGAACCCACCAAACCAGTATATGGCAAGTACTTCATTTCCTATTCTTCTTGCGTGGCAGATACACGAAATGGATGTACAAGCTATTAGAATTCACAATAAACCTATGAAATCTCGACCTTCTCGAGATTCTAAATAAATACTTCGTTCCTATTGTATGTCATTATCTTTGCCTTAAAATAAAATCTTGCTGTCGTATTATCTTACGTATTGTTCGTTTAATCACGCATATAGTCCTTCTTTTTTATGCAGATCGTGTATTTTACAAGATCGGATTGTCATCTTTGGGGAAAAAATTAATAGTTAATAAAATCGTACCGTATAGGATAATGATTGAGAGTTTTAAATATTCTAGTTTGTGTTAGATACGGATCGAGTGCTTTGATATCTTCTGTATTTCAGTTATAATCCATCGCCGATAAAAGATCCAACGTTCGTATCCAAGCTCACGATACACGACGCCTTACGTCACTCATATGAATGCGATCGCACGTCAGACGTCTCACTGGTCTTTACAGTCCGAGGAAGATAGTACAGTCGCAAATCTCAATATCACGCAAAGTATCACAGAATATTTTCACACGATCTGCGTTTAACGAAAATTTGTAAGTTTTATACAATATTTTGCTGTTACCTTGATAAGGCGATAAGCGTTATCCCGTCTTGTACAGTACATGGAGTCTGATACGAATTGATTAAAGGAAAGTTTCAGAGTAATTCAGAGATACTGTCATAGTGTTTCTACAACAGTACAAGGAGAACGCATGTAAGAGTGTGAAGTATTTATTAATAGTAAAAAAACTTGTATTTTCAAAATTATTATTTATTTCAGAACATGACAGCACAAGCAGATTCTCTCTTTGAGTACGTGCTCATTAATTATCGATGGATCTTCGTTATATTCTTCTTGCTTCCGTTATCTTTGCTATTTGAGATCTTCAATTACACGAGGAACTGGATAGTCTTCAAATTAAGCAGCGCGCCTAAGCAACACGAAAAGAAAGTGCGAAACATTCAACGACAGGTAATTCTACTAAGTAAATACGCTTATATTTACTTTTTTTTAATAAAAATGATTAATTGCACTCAGAGCCACCTTTTGGCTACGTGAGGCTCAGTACAAGTATTAGATAATTGATATTGATAACGTCATTACTTTTCTTAAAGTATATAGAGTGCTGAGGAGTAATAATTATATTACATATGTTCTTGAATCAATAAATTCCATGTGCATGTTAATTTCAGATAAAAGAATGGAGAAATTCTGGAGCAGATAAACAAATGTGTACAGCTCGTCCAGGATGGCAAACCATGAGTTTTCGACAAGCACGGTACAAATCATCTATGTTCAATGTGAATATCAATATGGTTGATATTCTAGAAGTGAACATTGAAAAACAGGTATCGGGATGTCTAATTAAAAAATTATATAATTATTGCATTGAAAATATTTTTATAAAATTCTAGTACGTTCGTGTAGAACCTATGGTAACTATGGGGCAATTATCAGCTACTCTATCACCATTAGGATGGACAATTCCAGTGCTTCCCGAAATCGATGACTTGACAGTAGGTGAGTTCCTGTAGGAAGGCATATGAGTTATGAAATTTTCATACAATTTTTATTGACTAAGGAATTTTTTATATAGGAACAGAAAATTAAGCTAGGTTTAATGTACTTTCTTTTATTGTATAGGAGGTCTGGTAATGGGCACTGGAATTGAATCCAGTTCGCATAAATTTGGACTCTTTCAACACATTTGTCGTAGTTTTGAAATTGCACTGTGTGATGGTTCTGTTATCAATTGTTCCAAGGATAATGATCCAGATTTATTTTACTCAATACCATGGTCACACGGTACACTTGGATTTTTGCTGTCTGTGAACTTGGACATAATACCGGCCGAAAAATATATAAAATTAGAATACGAGCCTGTTACGAGTTTAAAGGATGCTTGCGAGATATTCAAAAGACAAACTTATAAGAAGGATAATAATCAGTTTATAGAGGGTCTGATGTTTTCGAAGGACAAGGGTGTCATTATGACAGGTGAGATAATTAATTATACGAATTTTTCCTTTTTAGGTAATTAATTATTGATAGTTGGAAAATGATATTGAATTGGATCTTTTAGGAAATATGACCTCACAAGTTGAAGAACATCTTGTGAATCCAATAGGCAGATGGTACAAGCCCTGGTTCTTCACGCACGTTGAGAGCAAATTCAGAAATGGTTCAAAAGTGGAATACATCCCTCTACGAGATTATTATCACAGACATACAAAATCCTTGTTTTGGGAATTAAATGATATTATTCCGTTTGGAAATAATCCAGTCTTCAGATATCTTTTAGGTTGGATGATGCCGCCTAAGGTGGCATTACTGAAACTCACGCAGACTGCAGCAACTAAAAAACTTTATGAACAAAATCATATTATCCAAGATATGCTGGTTCCTATAGAAAGACTAGAAGAGAGTATTTTGAAATTTCATAATGCAGTTCGAGTTTACCCATTATGGCTTTGTCCATTCAAACTCACGCCAGAACCAGGATTGGTAAATTCGCGAACCTCAAAGGATGAAATGTACGTTGATATTGGTGTTTACGGTGTCCCAAAAATAGGTAATTTCAAAGCTGTAGAAACTACCAGAGACATTGAGGAATTCGTTAGAAATGTTAAAGGCTATCAAATGCTATATGCTGACACTTACACTACCAGAGAAGAATTTCGAGAAATGTTTAATCATTCCTTGTATGATAAAGTCCGAGAAAGACTTCAGTGTAATAGAGCATTCCCAGAGGTCTATGATAAAGTCAATAAAAATGCACGAATTTAATATTAATATTTCAATACGTTTTGCAAGAATAACATACTGTTGTATTGTTTCAATAAATTTTGGTAATCAACGAAATTTCAGTTTTCCTCAGTTGTATTCCTTTACGATACAGCTCTCGTTAAGCTATTAGGCAGTAACAATTATAAGTTAATACAGTGTTTATTTTCTAGCTAGTACTATAGTAGCGAATATCCTTCCATAGTTTTTCTGTGTTTTGAAATCTAATTTAATCATACATATCAAAGGCAAGTTGTCCTGACTTTATTAAGACAGTTCAGTGACAGAGAACGATGTTCCAGTAAGATGGTCTCCTTGGGATATCTTGTAAGTACTAATTTAAAATTCATAAAAATAAACCTTATTCACTCCATAATCAACTCTTTATAAATTGTTCCCCTTAGTTTCTTGCATGCGCGCTAATCACGACGAACGCAACGGAATACAATGTGACTTCAACATCCACCGAGTATTTGGATAACCGTTTGAAGGAGGTCAAAGTTGAAATAGCCAAAGCTCACAATGAAGAATTTGCACCAGGTACAAAATGTCTCATAGCTTTCACTTTTATCATTCCAAGAGATATCTTACAATTGCCATAACGGAGCCATGAATACTCTGAGGCACGTAGAATAAACTGCAAAATAAAAGAAGTAGTAAAAGAAAATATATTTTGATAATCACAGACAGGCCAAATATCTACAACGTACAGTGGGAACGATTATGGAGCAAATCATTAAGCACAAAACATGCAATGACAGTGAATATGCTTGAGAAAACATTCGTTCTAGATGGAAATCGTATAATGTCGATTGCTATAGAAATTGATCCAAAAAACAAGAACTCGACTCTACAGGAAATTTCTATAATTCGTCAGGAACAAACTGTCAAATTCATAAGAGTAAATGATAATTCCCTATTAAGTTTTGAGTATTAGAATTTCACTATTAATTATTGTATAATTGATATTACTTTTCTTATTGACAGAGTACTGTATGGAAGAACAGTCTGTATTTTCTAGTATGCCAAGAATCTGGACCATGTAGTCTTTATACTGGGGAAGTGACAAAGACACAAAATTTAATATTAACATATCGACATACTATTCGCAATAAAGGTACATTTGAGGATGCTGCTTTTTTCACTCAAAATAATCAGCTGTATTTAGTAGTTGCCGAAAATACAGGTCGATACACAGTGCCTTCGGTGTGAGTGAGATATTAGATTTTGAAGTATTTTTAATAATATTTATTAATATCTTAATTATTGATTGACTTATTACATAGAATTTATCGTTGGATGGGTACTTATATGGATATCATTGAAGAAGTAATGACAACTGGAGCAGTATCAGTGACAACGTTTAAGCATAAACATTCAGAGATCATTATTTTTGCACAAAATGTTAATGGCAATCCAAGGGTTGGATCTGGAGTTTATCGATTCAGAAATGGCGTATTGGAAAATATTCAATTTTTGGCAACGGATGCTCCCCACTCTATACAACATTATACTCATATGGATTCTACTTTTCTACTAGTCGTTAATGAGAATAAACCGAGTGACGTATTTTGGTGGGATGGTAATTAACAATGATTTAACGTTAATCGTTAATTATCAATTCAATTTGTAATGAATATTTTTATTATAGGAAAGGAATTACTCAAGTGGATGGAAATTGTTGATATCAAATCACCAAGCATTGTTAGAATTATTCACACTATGGAGGACACATTGTTTTTTGTAGCTTACATGGTAGGAATTACTTAATTAAAATCTTACTTGTAATCAAATTTCACTTCGAAGTGTATTTTAATTTCAATATTATTTCTGTTTCAGGATACTGTTCAAGTATATCGCTTACTTAATGCAGCATATACAAAGTTAGATCCTTATGTATTAGAAGATCGAACACGAATAATTGATATGGATATTTGGATGAATGATACAATTATTACACTGATTCTAGTCACGTTGGATCCGAACAATCTTCATCACATAGAACCATTAGATTTAGTCATCAAAAAAATTACGAACGGTACGGAGCAAATTTAATTAAATTTAATTCGGATTCGATAATGGCATTAACGATTTTATTTTTTCAACAGGATTATTGAATCAAAAGATAGAGTCAGCTTTTAAATGCTTGCAAAATTTAGCAGATCGCTTAAAGGAAAGAATGCCAAACGTAGAAGAGGCCAAATCATTATGGCCACGGCTCTTGTCTTCATCGGAAAATATCAATATTACAGAATCCATAAAATTTACAGATTTGATACTCAAATCCGGAAGTGTAAAAAACACAGACGTGTCGATCGCTGAGGAAGTCATGAGACCTAGTGAAATTTCAAAAAATTTGCAAACTCTTAAGAGCGCTGCTGATAAAATTCTTTTGGAATCTCAAAAAACCGTCCAGAAAAACAAACCCAATCTATTTACAGGAAATATGATCATTCGATCAAATGCATTTTTTAACGAGCTGCATGTAGATTCGTTGGAAACGAATTTCTTTAATGATGAAAATATCGATTTCAAGCAAATTATATCCCGTAGTAAAAAGCAAGAATTTTCAGAACCTCTGAAAGGCAAACACGTTATCATAAATACCTTACTAATGGAATCCCATTGCGGAGTTCCTTTCCAATGTGAGTATACAATTTTTAGTCGATTTTGAATAACATTTTCAATACATGAAATATATGGATTATTACACAATTATGTAATTTTCAATCACAGATTGGAGTCAGAAGGACAAGCCATGGCGAATGTCACTGAATAAAAGTGCTGGGAATATGGATTTTATAAATAATACTATTCTCATAAAATCTAATCTAAACGTCAACGAACTTAGAATTAATAAATTGAATAATGTTCAATTAGAGGAATTTTTTGATGATCTGTTTATACCAGGTTACAGACAACAGATAACAGGTATTTTTTTAACACAGTAATAAAGCGTCATACTTTACTGTTTGTGAATCAAGATTTTTTCTTTTTAATTGCAAACGAACCTGTATATATATTTATCATAAATTATATTCCCAGGCAATATCATTTTCAAAAAAGCTCTTGAAGTAATGAATCTTACTACGAAAACTTTGAATGGAATACCCTCAAGTCATTTGCTTACAAAAACAACAGATCAACAACTACAGAATGTGTACATGAAGTCATTGGGCGTGCAAAATCTTGTGGCCGACACTATAAATGGCGTCCCTGTGTCTCAGGCTGCTATGACTACAAAGAAAAATCATATAAAAGGTAAGATTATTTCCTCAATGATTTAAAGAACAAAATATATGTCTTGAAAGAAGAAAGTGACTCAATTGCATCTTGTGTTTCAGGCGAAGTAACAATGTCAGATCTCGAAATTACCGATGAGCTTATCTATGACAGTAATGGCAATTTTTCAGAAATACGTCCAACGTTCATTTACGATGACGTGACAATTCTTGGCGATCTGATCATAAAAAATCTTGATGTAAAATCCAAAAATTCTATTATACTTCGCGGAAAGGAGATCGATATCGAAAAACTGTTTAACACTTCATGGACAAAATCGAGCAACCAAGTCATCACCAACAGTATTACTTTAAAGAAAGGTGTAACGATTGATAATCTTCAAACGAAATATCTGAACGGACTCACTGAGAATGATTTTCTTTATACGACAATGAAAGAGATACCTGAAGATTTTGGAAAACTACATTTTCATAGTTTTCAAACTGGCGGATCATTATATTCTGACATGTCCAAGCCGAGTTATTATTTACTTGCCGGAGAGTCATTAATAGTAAATGCAAAGTTACACATAGAAAATCTGACAGTACGTCATTTATATACAAAGTTCTTCAATAAATTTCCAGTTGACAGTTTAGGCAAAAATTTTGTAACGGAATTCCCACATGACGTCAGTTTTGAAACTGTTCTTGTAAATGATTTCGTTAGAGCCGATCAAATGTCTATTTCGTCTCTGAATGACGTGCACATGACTGAATTTTTCAAAAAAGCAATTTACGTGGATGGCAACTACAATATAGAAACTGTGAATGTCCAGCAATTTAATGCTTTCAATTTTAACGTCGAAAACATTAATGGAAAACCGTTCAATGACATTTTCGCTATATTCACTCAGACTCACTTGGCTTTACAAAATTTGAGTATCGACGGCAATTTGGAAGTAGAGGGAAATTTGAAAGTTAATTACATAAATGACAATGAAACTGAGGACTATTTAAATATGATCGTATCGACCGATCACGTTATGGCAAATGGATCATATATTATAGAAAACCTAACAGTTCACGGTGATATGTACATAAATTTTCTGCATGGTGAGAAATTGGAAAATCTATTGTTAAACAAATTTTCGAAAACTCGAGAGCAAACGATACCTGGATCATTTTCCTTCTACAATGTAAAATCCAATAATTTGGCTGTAAACTTTATAAATGATTGTGACATGTCAAAGTTATTATTTATCGATCAGCCATTGATTTTCAATAGAAACGTTACGTTCAAGGATTTATTTATTAAACAAGATGTCTTTACAACGGTATTAAACAACAACAATATTGCTACGGTAATTTAACAATTATATCTAATAACTGTTTGTTGCTATTCCCAATTTGATCATTTTAATTTTTATTACAGCTATATGACAATTTATTGTTCGTTCCATCAAGGAATATACATAATTTAACAATAAATGGAAGACTCTCTTGGGAGATGCTGGCGTCGAATGAGAATTCTCTTTCTTATCTGTACGAAAATGCCGTGACGAGGAATACAAATCAAATTATTCTACAAGACACAATATTCGTGAATAATGTATCAGCTGTGGATGTTCAATCGGATGAAAATCTTGCAAATTTAAGTATTGTTGATATCGTGTCCGATTCGGTCCTCTCAAAAGATAATACAAGCGTCGAGATAAGCGGTAGAAAAGTCTTCAATAACGACTTTTCTATGGAAAATTTAAATGTCATCAACAATACATATATACTTAGTGTAAATGGAGCAGATATACGTTATATAAATTCCTCTATTGTTAAAAAATTCAATCAAGAAACAATAACGGGACCTACGATATTTAAAGGAGATGTTACGATTGGACGCCTTTTTGTAAAAAGTGGTAACGTTTATGATAGGCCTATCAGAGGATTAGTTCAAAATACGGATATTTTGCCGAACGGGATAGTTTTTCAAAATCTCGAGATAAAGGGTCGTCTAATATCAAAAATGTTGGATGGCATAGATTTTCAAGACTTTATGGAAAATCGAGTTTCTCTCAGTGGTGATCATCAAGTTTTTGGAAACTTTCAATTTAACAAACGAATAGTAGTAACGGGTACGTTTTAACAAATAGTTTTGACTAAATGGGAATAAAATCAAAAACAAATTGACGTTATTAAATTGTTTTTCAGATAATGCTGTCATTGGCACGATCAATAATATAACAATGAGCGACTTGATTGTCAATGGAAAGAAGGAAGAACAAATAATTTATGGATCAAAATTATTTTCAAATGACTTAATTGTTCATGGACATATGTATGCTCCATTAATTAATAATATGGATATCATGAATGAATACAGAAATGGCATATTGAATGATGATTCTGTTGATATTTATGGTGATCTCGTGAGTATAAAAAGTATAGTTAAAGAAATTAAAGTCTTTGATTGTTTCAAGTATTCTTTACATAATTTATGCACATTTGTAGGTTTTTCAATCAAATGTTGACATTCGGCCAGGAACAAATGTCTCTGGTTTTCTAAATGGATTGAGTTTGCATCGCGTCAATGATGAATTTGGCACAGAAGTACAAGGAAGTCTTGTAGAATTGAAACGAAATGAGCATCTTATAGAGAACACGATAACGAAATTTGCAAACGTTTCGCAGAGTTTGTCAAATATCTTCTTTTATTTAGAAAATGAAGAAAAATTAGTATTGAGAGTGCCAAACGTCGAACGCGTTATCGTTAAATATATAGAATCCATAACTAAATTGAATATGTATGGAAACGAATTGGGTAGATATTGTGGGCTTCCGGATTATTGTCCTTGTCCAACACAATACTCGGCTGAAATCTTAGATAAGGATTGTAAAATTTGGAAAAATAATAATTCTGAAATTCTGTACAATTTTTATGAGCCACATGGAGCTTTTGGTATGAACATTTTCACGAATTCAATATCAAGCAGTCCAGAGTGCACTGGAAGTGATCCGAATAAGGAGTTTATAAAAATAGCTTGGATGACACCAAACACTGATTATAAAGAACAGTTAGGAGAAGGTTTGCTAGGAAATGTTAAAACATTACTGCTGCGACAAGGTTTTGTAAAGGATGTCGAAGTACTAACTTATAATGGTATTGATAATTTAAACTAGAAACGTCCAATAACTTTTACAATTAAATTTGCCCTTTTCTGATTATTATTTTTACTTACAGAGAATGTATATATCATCTTGGCTATTTACTACGATGCCATCCAATCGTCTCATCAATTGCAATCTCCTATCTATAAGCTGGATTGGACTACGAGGAAGATAAAATTGGTTCAAAATATTAGTACAAATGGTGCATGGGCTCTTGAAACTTTTAAAATTCCTGGGAGGGGTCCCTATGTTCTTGTGGGCTGTTCGCAATATCCAGCTGAATCTCAATTATACAGAATTAATCCAATCAGCTCAAAGGTATGACATCCAAATTGCTTTATATTTTCTCTGTCATAATGAGTTGTGTAAAGTAATATTGCATTTCCAGTTTGAACTTGTGAGAACTTTTGCAAGTGCCAGTCGCCATGTGAAGAGCTTAGTCCAAGACAGTGACTACTTTATTCTATTAGATGATCCTGTCACCAACTCTGTTCATATATTTCAATATAACTATGTCTTTAATAATTTCTACTTTTATCAAAATCTTTATTTTGATAGTAGAATCACTTCCATCGAAGCCTTTTATGCAGGAGGTAATTTCAAAATTAAAATTCTATTACATGATTACCAAGCATACAATTACACAATATTTTTTTAGAATTCAAATCTAGTGACTCCTACATCATTATAACAACTGAAGAAGGGAAACTCCATATTTATGAATATATGTTTTTTGGGGTAATTATAATTTTCAATTATTTTTAGCATAATTTCATAATTATTAAATAAAATTTAACTTTTCAGAAATTTCAACTGAAAACTGTTCACTGGGTCAATGACATCCAAACAGCAGTACCCTTCTATTTCAAAGGACACCGCTATATATTTGTAGGCTCCAAACAGTACAGTTCAGTATTTAAAATTGTTGGACAAGGACCTGATTGAGTGTACAGGAACTCGTAATTCTTTGATGTATCAGTGATACATTTGTTATTAATTATTTATATCTATGTAAATGTATATGGGTTTGTGCAGGTACCAAATTCAGGAATGTATCCTATTACATACCATATTTATTGAAAAGTATTTATATTATTTTATATATTGTAGTGATTCTATAGAATTCATCATAATCAGTGTTACGTAAAGATTAAATATATATATTGCAGCATGTGTAAGGTATCTTAATATTTATACCTGAACACAGACGATCGAATTAAATATTCTGTTAGAATTGTTCAAACATGAATAGTATATATTATATATATAAAAACATTATTTTAAAAAAATATTTATACCTGAGTGCGATTTTTGTACCTCCTGCCAATTGAAGGAATATTTATTAAAAATTATATCAATTTGTACAATCCATTCCACATTTTATAAATCATCACTTTCACCTACAGAGGATATCCCGATAATTCCTTTATGAAACAATTCAATCCCGATATGTTTGAATTTTTTTTTGTCGCCATTATGGTCAATTTTAGTAGCCAGACGTATCGTCAGGAAAGCTTTTAAGTAATTTCGGGCGCTACGATCGCTTCATAAGTCTTGAGGTGGCGACTGGTTCTTTTTCGTAAAAACAAATCTCGCAATTTTGATTAATCATTACAATCATCGTCAGTCTTTTAGTCTCACGTATTCGCTTTATCTTGAAGAATAACATCGAAGGTTTGTTTCTAATTGAAATTGCCTTTCTGCATTTTGTCTCTGCAAGTGTATTTTGCGGCTGTCACATATGCATGCGGCGCGGACACTTTAAACCCGATATACATATTAACCCACGGACACATTGCACTTTATCGTTCTAAGTTCTTCCTGGCAAACATCCATTTTGTGTTATTTTTAATTGAAAACTGTGTTTATACATCGTTATACTGTATTTTGATTTCCTGAATTTCCATGACATTGCGCAGATCATCTTACAGATGCCCACTTATTTTTTTGGTTAGGTTAGCGCAAGATGAATCGGCATGTAGACACGACACCACATTTGTTTCAATCTTTCAGTTAATATAAATTTTTATTGGAATTGTATATAATTTCATGTAATATTAATCCTAATGAATTGTCACTATCCTTGTTCTATTATCTATTTAAGGTTAGGATAATTTGTATGCATCTTAAACTTTGATGCAATTGTGTCATCTTTATATTTCTGTGTAACAACTACAATCATTGTATCTTAAATAATGCATTTTGATATTAGTATAGATTGTTAATGATTTTATATTCACAGGAATATTTAAAATAAGGAAAAAATGGCTGTCAAGGGACTGGTTGCATCCATTGTTCAATTTCTAACTCAGCAATTAGAAGATGGTGACTTAACAGCAGATTCTCGTGAGAGCCTGGAGGTTGCAATTCAATGTCTGGAAAGTGCTTATAACGTGCAGGCATCAGATGCACCAGCGAACTTGAACTTACACGATGTGTATAAAGCAGCTATAGACAGTGCAAAGCCTGATTTGGGTCCAGTGGCTAGTCCAGAGGCAAAAGCTGAGGCAGAAAGACTCAAGAACGAGGGTAATGCCCTCATTAGAGCAGAAAAGTATCATGAAGCTCTTGTGAATTATACCAAGTAAGTAATGATCGTGTTAGATTGACTGTAAGTAGAGGTGAAGCAAATAATTTGATTACCTTCCTTTTCCTTATATAACTTTTGTATCCAGAATAACCTTAGGAGATGTACTAACTCAAAATTCAGGTGAATTTCTGTTTACCCAGAGCGATCCAGTTGGATGGACACAATGCTGTGTACTACTGTAACCGAGCAGCAGTTCACTCTAAGATCGGAAATCCTCAACAAGTAATCAAAGACTGTCAAACCGCACTTTCAATCGATCCCTCATATAGCAAAGCTTACGGACGTTTGGGTCTAGCTTACTCCAGTCTGGAGAGACACAAGGAAGCTAAAGAGAGTTACCAAAAGGCATTAGAATTGGAGCCAGACAATGAAAGCTATAAGATCAATTTACAGCTTGCTGAAGAAAAATTAGCTCAACAAGGAGTCAGCAACATGGGTCTGGGTGCTAGTAATACAGCACCAGGATTACCTGGCATGGACCTCAGTTCGCTCCTAAGCAATCCAGCTCTGATGAACATGGCACGTCAAATGCTCTCTGATCCTACCATGCAAAATATGATGAGCAATTTAATGAGAGGAAATAATGAACAAGGAGGACGTATGGATGCCCTCATTGAAGCGTAAGTATTACTATTCATCGTGCATCCTACTTCTTTACGATAAAGAGCATCCTGTTAATGCTCTGATTTTTTTCAGTGGACAACAATTAGCACAACAAATGCAGAGTGCCAATCCTGAATTAATTGATTCACTGCGACGTCAAATGGGTGGTAATCCGAATGACCCAGAGCCACCCCAGAAAAATTGAACGGAATATGACTTCCCAGATACCCGCGGGTTATGTCAGATATTCTGTAACGAAAACAATGCACGGATAGGATTCCACTAAAATCTTGAATTTTACAGTGGTAACAATCGTTTTCCATAACCACTTCCTAAATCACATAGTCAAGATCATTAATTCTGTCTTGCCGCTATCGTTAACCGACCTTCGCCTTCCTCCCCCCCCCCCCCTCCGCATTTTCTCTGTGCAGTATATAAAATCTTATAATTTAGATTAAGGAAAGTGCAAGCCTTTTCGAGTAGTATATCTGTGTAAAAATCTTATGAATTAAGCCAAGCAATTAGTTTATGATCAAGGCCCTTTGATCTTGCAATATTATAAAGTGCATCTAAAAATCATTCCTCCAGCGAAATGCCATGATTCAGGATAATTTATCAATCCAAAAGAAAACTTGCGCATATATGTATAACAGAAAATGCTATATTCATAAGTAATTGGGGCAATACTAGAAAAAGTGTTGAGAGGCTCTACGAAGGCGTAAGGGTACATGCTTAATCAGTGTTATCGTCTATTATTGTAATTCACGTGAAACCTGGGGAAGCATCCTAAATGCAGCATAATTCATCTTACCAGTACTCGACACTTTTTCTACAATAGTATTTGCAGGAATGCAGAGAAAAATTATTCATGGTTGTTAAGTTACAAAGCATTACGAGAGACGCATCAGTGAAGGAATTACAATTGTATAAATGAGAACCGTCGTAGTAATTAATATAGAATACACGAACAATGTCGGGAGTCTGGGTAAAAAAAAAGGAATCAAGATACAAGGCCCTGGGACTCGATTCTCCTATAATGATCTCTCGTACCTAGGGTTTGTATTGGTCATTTCATAAAATTGGAATAAATAAATATCTCTCGTTTTACCAGAACTACAGTTTATCGTAGAAAACTAAAGAGAAAAAAAAGAATCCCATGTCGCCAAAGCTTTTCTGCAGCGTGTCCTGAGGAATAGCAGCAGGAAATAAAGTTCGTTGATTCCTGACATGCGTCATCCTATGACATCATTTGCGTAGAGCGAATGTTTTTCTCAACGTGCGTACACTCAGCTGCAACCGTAGCTGAGGTCATCATCCAATACGTACCGAATACGGAACCAAAGCATCAATGATTCCTTGTAAATAAACCACAACTTGTGGTCCAACGAGATGACATCATTGGGAAATACAATAATATCATCTATAAGATCTGAAAGATTAGAAAAGAAGAAAGAAGCGGCAAAGGATTAACCAAGGCGTAGGAAGTCTGAGCGAAGCCAGGACAAATATTTCCTAATCTTATCGCTGACGCCTGTAAACTGCTTTTTTTCTGTCTGTATGTCGGCTTTGCATATACGATTACGTGGAATCGAAGGGGCGTTGTTATTTCTAATTACTACGAGGAATAAGAATGGACTCTTGTTTATGAATAAAACCCACTCAAGTTGGCTTGGGTTGGCTAGTCAGATCCAAATTTTTTCATGGCAAAAATATCGTCTTATGTAGCATAGTAAGCATCTAGTTGCGTGCTAATAGCATAGTTACCGGTGGCGCTACGCAACGGGACATTACAACATTATTTACATATTTTTCCAACCCCTTTCCGTACCAAATACACACGGGAATGGTGCGTGCGCAAAGCTTCTTCATGGACTGTGACGTGACGCTGGTGGCGCATGATTCGCCAGATTCGGAAGACTGATCAGGAACGTGAAAGACTGGTAGCTAGTGTCGCCCTTTACGGACTGCCCCGTATATATAAATTAGGTAACTATTAATAATTGTTGAAAAATAATGTTAAATTGTATAGAAAAATAGTTATACAGGACTAATGTTTGCTGCGGATTGAATACTGGTTATGGGAAGAATGCATTTTATTCAAAATTCGATTGGGACCGTTATGAAAATGTTTTTAGAAATTATTTTAATTAATTGTACGCTTTGTGATAATAACGTTGTTATATTGTATACTAGAAGAGAGAGGAGGAAAGAAGTATAGTTTTATTGATGTAATATATACGTTGTAGGACATTATAATGGTACTGATGACAGTGAAATTAATACATGGTCTTGTGTCACTTTGTTACAGTCCTGGTACTGGCGCCCCCACCTATGCGCTTCCCGCAACACTCAACAGATTGAGGTGTGGCCACAGAGGGCAGCCATTTTCTTGACTATCTGTCGCATAAGATTTCAGGTAAATACGCAATTATATTCTAAGTAAGGCTGGCTGGAGTAGTGCGAGGGTGTGCTGTGTCGTGTGGTCCCGTATTCTGCGCGCGACGCGTGCCGGTTTGCCAAGCCGGGTGCAGGAAAGTTCGTAGCGTGAGAGCGTCGAAAAGCTCTGTGCGAGAAGGAGCAGCGAGCGAGTGGCCTGTGGGTTGCGCGAAACTTCAGCATCTCCGTGCCAAAAAGCAGCTAATTCGCCGCCATAAACGGCAGGCTTGACCCCTCGTATTGCCGATTGGTATGACTCACGAGGTTCAACGCGCTAAGAGGCTTTAGTTCTGTAAGTAAACCGTCCTCGAGAATTCCGGACCCCTGCGTCGCCATCCTATACCGCACCCCCAGCGCCATCCTTCTACTTTTTCTCTTACGCGGCAATGCACTTCCGTCCGTACATATCTTTATCAAGCTTCTGTTTCGCAAGTTGTAATCTCGTTTTGAAAAACTAAAGTTTCCCCGTACGCCTTCTTTCACGGTACGGATTCATTTTGTGCTCGTCACTTTTACGTGGATAGTGTCCTGTCACTGCGTTAACAACTATCACATCAAGTTTCCTGCCACGAGCTTGTAGCGACTCATTTTGTGCATCTGGAATATTTTCAATGTGAATAGTTTTGTGCAGGTTACAGATTGTGATTCTTATTATTGTATCGATGCTCTCTGAAGATTGAGAATTTATTGACTTAAAAATATGTACTGTCGAGTCTTGATAACTTAATGTACTCTGTGTACCCGTGTCTAGGGCTATGTTTCACAAGAGACACAGCAAATATTCTTCTTAAAGAGTTTCTTTTCCCTTATTGATACTTTGTTTATGAGTGAAATATTATTTTTACTTAGGTTCAGTGATTAATTATTTCTGTTAAAAGTATGAATTCTTTTAATATTTTCTTGCAAAAGTTTGTGGACTGTAGATTTATTGCTATTGTCGTTGTACATATCTCAACCTTATCAATCTAAAGTCTCACTTTGTATCTTATGTGGGTGAATCACTATTGATTTCACTATGTGACCAATACAATAAGCCAATGTTATCTATGACAACGTCATGAATTCTTCTTCGTAACTGTTCGATATATCACCTGTGCGCCATTACAATTTTGTGCCTATAGTTTTGAGATACAATCAATTGGTTAATCATTATCTTTAGCCATATTGCAATGTATTTATTCATGAGATATCACTTTTCGAATTTATATTCTAAATATTAATGTCAATGTAATTGTATTCACATTATCTAAATCATTCTTCTACCATAATTGTACACATTATCCAAAAAAGCATGTTTTATATATCGCGTTGTCCCCTTCTGTTTTATGCATGACAATTTCAATAATTATGTTCTATATAAACAGCATAAGGTATTGTCTTCCGAACAGTATGTTACCTTAATAATTATATAAAAGCATTGAATAATTCTACAAGTTCTCGGTCAACAGTTTTTCTATATTTTAAATGAGGTTTGATAATTGACTAATTCAAGACTATACCTTATGTTACTACGTGTTCGTTGTACTATAGTTGACAAATTTTAACAGAAGAGAATAACATGCAGCCATTATATGTTAAATTTCTATCTGACCCCCTTAAGATTCAGGGCAATCAGTTTGCACAAATATCATTACATATCCCAATTCAAATTTAATTTTGTCACTAAAAGCGGTCAAGGTGAAGAGCGAGACTGACAGTCCCAAAAGTGCATTCGACAGAAATGATACATAGTTCTGTAGACTTGTATGTAACTTTACTTAGACATTAATTAAGTTTTGTGTGGTATTTGAATTGATCACGCAGCTCGTTATCCATTCTAACATATAAAATGTCCACTTAAAACAGAGACGCAGAAAGAAAGACTAAAAACATGGGATGCATTGTGGGCCGAAGCCTCGGTCCAGACGATACGGGGTACCCTGGATCAGGTACGACCCAGTCCATATCCTTTAAAGCTTCAGCCCTCGTAGGTCGCTTAATCAAGAGTACTTAAGTAGAGAAAAAAGTTAAAAATTCAAAGCAGAAATTCTCTCACCAACTTACGGTACAGTTTATTCTTAAGTAATTTGTGAGAGCGCACGCACTAGATTATCAACGAAATGGGGCCGATCAAACTATACGATGACAGCAATTTTATTAATGACATCAGCAAACGCATTAACAATGATAACTCTCAAAGAGCAATTAGCAGCAACGCAGTTCGAATAATTAAGTAAAATCTCCCATTAGTCCAGTCGAGCGACGTCCCGTAGAACATTTCTTGGAGGTTAGCTTTACTTCATAATGTAAGTGCTGCCAGTAGCATCGTTATCATCATTATCCTCATCTTGCTCTTAAAACGATAGCTAAGGTCACGCGAAAGTCATAGCCAAAATGTAAAAAGAGCACTTTCTTCGCGCACGCTCCCATTAATCAAAATTTCTTTTTTGATCGTACGAGGGTTATGCGCACTTCCAAATGTTCATCCCCACACCTCACCCAGATACGATTTACCTTCACAATTACTTTTCCCATGATTTATTCCCGCAGGACTGCCGCTTCTTAAGCTTCATCCACACGCTTTGTAAAAGCCACATTACTACCACCAAGCAAGGCGTGCGCTACCTCGTGTAAAGCATCGCTATCCTGGAGGTGTCTCAATTATCCTATCCCCGACGTCATTCTCCCTCCACCTGGACAATCCTCCTCGGCAAGGAAGCCTACCTGTGGACTTTCGCTCATCCTTGCCGACTACCTCCTTCACTCTCGATTCTCGGGACACTTTATTCTCGGCGGCCAACGACGATTGCCTTGGCTCACATGCCATCGCGGCAAAGACTCGCGTGCTCCTAGTTACGTTATTTTTGGATGTGTTCCGCGGGGGCTACGATACTTCTCGTCGATCACCATAAAATTCAACAATCTCACCCAAGCCTTTGGCACTCAGCTCCGAATCTTATTCCTTCTGATATCTTATCTCAGGGAATGGGAACTCCGCCTTTACACGCATCCATCCACGTATACGCTCCTGTATACGCGAATGTATCATCGTGTATGGAGACGTATCCTCCGCACCATCAATGTTTTTTGGAAAATTAAGGAAACTTTTAAGCTAGACAGTAACTGCACCTTAATATTAATATTGAAATTTTAAGATTTATCTTTTGCTTTTTCCCTCAACGAGAAGTATCTATGCGTTCACTGTTAAGATTAGAGCTACTCGATGTCACTGTATTCTTTATTGTTATATCTTTATCGTTGCCTTGAAACTTATACCCACGATTTATTATATTTTGCTTCATAAATACTTTTCAACGATACGAAATTTACATTGGTAACCAGTCACTCTGGGATCGCGCTATTGGGCTTGCTAGACTTTTCAATTATTTCTTTCTAATAATAATCACTCTAGGAAAGACGCTTTCGGTAGAAATAGACGCGCCTTCGAGATTTCTTACGATTCACGGTTAGTTTATCGTTCTGCGCTGTATTCTAGTCGAATAAGCGCACGTCCGTGGCAAAAGGTAAGCTAGACGGAATATTTGGCAACTAACCAAATGTCGAGAAAACTTTCGATCGTCTAATAGGAACTTAGACGTTTTACTCTCTAACTCGGTGATACCAGGTTAATTCTGCCAGTGCCTCGTGGCCTGCGACGTGTCTTATTATTTCGTAACTTCGATCTTCTCAAAACGATTCTTGGTAATTAAGTCGGCCGAAACGATTCGCGATAAGCGAGTGTCTGCGAAACGTTTATCTTTTTCTTTTACTTCTTCTTTATTTTTCCTAGTAAAGAAAACGCAAGCACGTTTCAAAGAGCGTCAGGTTTCCTTCTCTCTATCGTCCAGTGTGTATTCTTATCTGCAAGTATCTGACAAAGGGAGACTTTGATAGGCGTCCGACTGATTTTAATTTTACAGTGTGCAATTAGGTAGTAGTACAGTCGTCGCAATAATTGCTTGAGATAAATATTCTGTAAAGCATCTGTAAACATACCCTTTAGAGTAGATAGAAACTTGTCGGCGCGTAACGCAAGTGTTATGAAAAGATATCCCAGCCCTTCCTCGCTTCGTGAATTTTAACCCTTTTCGTAAAGCCACGTTTCCCTCATCCGTGTAGCTTTTCGATATTACTTTATCGAGTTAGCTCGCAAGCAGGATACTTGTGAACTTTATGTCAGCACGGTATTTTTTTTTCATTTACTTCTATGAAAATCTATACGGTATACACGCTGATCGGTCAGTGGATCGTGAACCATTTCTGTTTTTTTCTCTCCCCTCGTACAATTGAGATTTTTTGCGTCAAAAGGAAATCCGAGGACTCGCGATAACGTCTATTTATTGTCAGCATTAAAATGTGACGCGAGAAAATTATTTAAAAAAAAAGCACGGTGCGGCGTAGTTTAATCGATAGGATACTTGCACGTTATTCCATTAATTATAATGAGCATCAGTACAGCACACAAAGCCAATCAATCTGGTGTTACATATATATATATACTTGAAGCAAGAAAATGTATATATATATATGTGTAATACCTTACTTTAAGGTATATACCCACTTTTCATCATTATATTAGAGTACAAGAGACACGGTAGCACATCAGACTGTTTACGGTGTACTGCATTAGATTAACACATCGGCAAGGTGAGAAAGTGCTTGGCACTTTTTGTATCTTGCGTCGCTTTAGTTTTTTGCACGTTTTTCTTTTTTTCTTTGGATCGGGGGGATTGCGGTTAACGAAGAGACGAGTTTGAAATAGGGAAAAAGAAGGATATGCTAAAAATACGTCTCGACGGGGATCCTGATAGTTCGAGGAAGACAGTGCACACTTTGTAACATAAGCATTGGGAATGTGGGAAGCGTTTAAAAAGCGCATCGAGTCGGTTAATTATCCGCAGGGTGTATTAAAAGTAACAAGACGTAATTCCTCTTTCCTTCAGGATTCATGGCGGCCATAAGGAAAAAATTGGTGATCGTGGGCGACGGTGCCTGCGGTAAAACGTGCCTGCTGATTGTCTTCAGTAAAGATCAATTTCCCGAGGTATATGTGCCCACGGTATTCGAGAATTACGTGGCAGACATCGAGGTCGATGGAAAACAGGTAAGCCTTCGTTTACGAAGAAAAAGAAAAAAGTTATATTCTAAGGAAAAAAAAAAAGTAGCCAACCTGGACGCGTTCCAGCGCTCAAAGTCAATAGCCAATGTCTTTACGAGAAGCGTGAACAATACCTGAGGATCGTTCTTTACTCCAACAGGTGGAACTGGCCCTGTGGGACACAGCTGGGCAGGAGGATTACGACAGGTTGCGTCCGCTGTCCTATCCGGACACGGACGTTATCCTGATGTGCTTCTCGATCGACAGTCCCGATTCCCTGGAGAACATTCCCGAGAAGTGGACCCCGGAGGTGAAGCACTTCTGTCCCAACGTGCCCATAATCCTCGTGGGAAACAAAAAAGACCTGCGCAACGATCCCGGCACGATCAAGGAGCTCGGTAAGATGAAGCAGGAGCCGGTGAAGCCGGAGGAGGGCCGAGCAATGGCGGAGAAAATAAATGCCTTCGCCTACCTCGAGTGCTCCGCCAAGAGCAAGGAGGGCGTTCGAGAAGTATTTGAAACGGCGACCAGAGCCGCGCTACAAGTGAGTACGAGCAATTGTTATGACACCTGGTGTCTCTGCGCGGACGAGTAGAGCACGGTGCTTACGGAAGGCGCGATCGCGCAGTCGCGAGGCTAACGGATCGTAGGCGAGCATTGAAATTTCATTAATTGTGTCTTGCAGGTGAAGAAGAAGAAGAAGGGAAGGTGTAGGCTGCTTTAAGGTGTATCATGCCGCGCGGGCCCGATTCGAGTAACATGGAATTGCGGAGCTAGCTGCACCGACGCTAGTCGTGATGCCGGAAGCCCCAGCATAAACCAAAATAACATCTTATCTTTAATTATTTTACATAATAAACAAAAAGAAAACCAGAACAACAAGAGCCAACACTGAATAGATAGAGAGAGAAAGAGGAAGAGAGAGTGAGAGAGAGAGAGAGAATGGAAGGAAAGTAACGGGATAAATATGCAACGCGATCCGTCGTCGGGCGACGAAGACGTTCCGAAAAAGATTGACGAGAATCAGTATATACAGTTATACAGACACGTACATACATGCACACACACACGCAACACACAAATTAAAGAAAAGGAAGAAAAAAAAATGAAGGAAACACAAAGATCCATATATTGTAATAACTACTCGATTGTATTTTTCAAAGTTAACGAATTGTGCTTCAAGTTCGAGCAATTAAAAATTGTCATACCAACAATTTATATAATTACGATACATAATTATCTTTATCATTGTAGTAATTATTATTATTACTATTATTATTATTATATTACTATTATTATATTATTATTATTATTATTATATTATTATTACGATTAATGCTACCACACGTTCTACATTCTTTTTAATTATAGTTGTTCTTTGTTTCGGTAATAAACAGATTCATAGGTAGAAGACGGAGGGTCGAGTGGCGGAAAGAGAGAGAGAAAGAGAGAGTGAAAGTCTGTGTGCTTTGTAGCGTGCGAATGGTTTGAGCGACCGAATGAAAGTGCGCGCGCGCGTTCGCGTTTGTATGTGTGTGTGTGTGTATGTGAAAGAGAGATAGTGGGTGGTGCTGGGTACGTATGTGTGTATTATGTACGCGGGCGCGCGTGAATAAAACGCTCGACGGATTGTGCAGTGGGGAGGGGGTGGGAAGAGCGCGGAGAGGGGAAGGAAAATTTTTTCGTTTAAATATATAATACGCAATGCAGAGTCGTGAAGATTTTTATCGCATCGTTAAAAACTGATAAAGTTTTGGGAGAGTGAGGGGAAAGGAGATAGGTGGGAAAAAAATTTTTTTGCGCGGAATGAGAACCCGTACGGGGAATCACCTGTTGCGTCATTAATTAAAAACATGCGAAACGTCGTGACGCGTGAGGGGCGGGTGCAAGGCGAAACTAATCGATGATTCGAGTAAGAGGGAACGAAAATTATCGTATCGACTGTACTTCTCTTAATAGCGAATGGTGGCGGGCGGGTTGGGTTGTGGAGAGGCGGGGGGGGGGGAGGGGCTAGCTAAGGGGAAACGGTGACGAGTTTAGAAAGGGGGATAAATTTTGAAAAAGAAATTTCTATTAAAATACAAACGTGCATAAATAGACTATAAATCGCAGATTGGTTTCGATCCGCACGATACCAACTAGGCTAAATGTATTATTATTATTATTATATTATTATTATTGTAATACGATGACACTAACATAACAAATTGTAATAGCGGCTATATTATATTTATGTACTCCGACAAAAAAAATAAGCCCTTTGTCTCCAAATCAAGTACGCAATTGGAGTTTTGCGGCCTTCAACGCTTCATCCGAAAGCTTGAAGCATACGTGTCTCTCTGTACTTTGTTCTCGCTCCGTTCTACTTGTTTTTTTATCACATTTTGTCTTTCCTTCTTTCTTTCTCTCTTCTTTCGTCCAACCGGGAGCCGTCTTGTGATTTCGGGCTAATCTCGTGATCGCGATTATCTTCTTTTCTTTTTTTAAATATATATATATATTTTATTTCAATTCTTATGTAATACTTGTAAATGACACGCACATAACGTAAGACTGCCTCGTGGCCTCTGTTGCCCGTTCAAACACAGAAATAATGAAACTACACAGCGTGAGACAGTAAGACATTAGATTGCGAAGATGATTGACGAAAGAGCGTCCTTTTTTTTTTGCGTTAGAAATTGCAATAGTCTAGCGGCACTCTCAGGTTAGATTAGGTCTCAGTACAGGAAAGCCACAAGCCTACCGAAGGTTCTCTTATACGCGAGGTTAATTAACGCGTTAGACGATAATTGTTAAATTTTTGTTAATGGCAACGAGTTTCGGGTATCCTTAATCTCCCTCTTTCATCGTTCTGTCCACCATCTTGTTTTTACCCTAATACCTTGGTGTCTGGAATTTTTAGATACAGTAAAACAGTTTTTTTCCCCCGATACATGAGGTTTTCTTTTCATAAACGTATTTCGTGTTTGGGGGTGGCTGTGGGGATGGGGAAGAGGGGGGGGGGGGGGAGGAATTATACTCATCAAATTAACCGTCAATTCTGTAGCCTTATCTCTCATCAGTGGCTTTATTGGCAATCGATTGTGTGTACGTGCATGTATGTGTATATTTGTTGATTAGATGAAATTTATTCAATTGTATCTTAATGTTTTCTTTCTCTCGACATCTGTCTCTTATGTTTTACTCTCTTTCTCTTTCGTACGGTTCCACTGTAATCTAAAATCCTACGGATCATCCGGTGTTCCTCAAAACGATTAAAATCATTGTCTCACACGCAACGGACCTTCGGACTGGCTTTTACTTCCTCGAATGTTAAATGCTTCGAGCGTGACGCAATGATCGATAAAATTCGGGACGCAGCGATCTTGGGATCCTGATTAACGATCTCGTTCGTAAGTGCATACAACGTGCTGCTTCGTACGCGAACGGTACGAATAAGATGCGTCTGTACTACTGTAATTCATACCGTAATTTTAATACTTTACGAGCGTACTACTATTATTGTTACTAATAAACCTTAGTACTGTGTATTAGAGTACGACTCTACGTACGAGCGCATAATGTAACGACTTGGCGTACACTAATTAGATATCGTCTACCTGTGTATAGATACTCGCCTCCTGTACGCGTCGACCGATCGTACTGTTTTCAAGGGTTCGCGCGTTTTTTTTCTCCAATTCGAATTACGATTCGTATGACAACGATCGTCACTTTAACCCTCTCGGTGCGTTCACGGGGGATCTCCGTGATCGCAGCGCAACGGATTCTTTAATCCCGTCGAACCCTTGTTAACGGCCGATCGGCAGTATCATTGCCACTGTTTGCCATCTCGTTCCGCGAGCTATTTAGACGCGGCACGTAGCCTTCTCGTTCCAACGAGACATCTGCGGGATCTTTTTGCTACCACCAATTAATAACCGTTGCCTCTTTAACGTTTAACACGTATGTACCTATTTACTATATACAATTGATACAATATACTGTAACGCGTAATAATGAACTAATTACTTACTGATCAACGAATATTTTCAAGCGCCATTTTTCTAACTGATCTCTCTACGTCACGAGACTCGATTCGTTAGATCGTCACGACGTTGTCTGGGGTTTTTTTGTCTATGCGTAAGCCTATGTGATTCAAATTTTCGCGGGGGAAATGTGTTTCGGGCTTCCAAATTCGTTAAATCGTGTCGAGGGAATGCTGAGGGAGGTGGACGGCATAATTTTTATTTTTGTCTGGGTCGAGGAAGGGACAAATTTTTACTTAACCTGGACGAAGGCGACTACTTCTTTTTTGTCCTCTTCTTGCACCAGGTACTTAGTCGTCTGTCGATTATTAGCGTTTTTCGTGATTTTTATTTGTTAGCGAAACAACGCCACTTTGTTTCAAGCGATTCTTCCTGCTCTACGCTTCATGGCGATACCGTGATATTCGTATGGTGTACTTACGTACGTGTGTATTCGAGGATGGCGTCAACAAGAGACTTTTACCATCTTCATCGAGATTCCTGGATATTTATGTATGCGACAGAGCCGTACTCGATGGGTTTTCGAATAAGGAAGCATTTTGAAGCTGTGTTCAGGCTGGACCATTCAGTTGATGCTAAGGCATCGACATTTTCTTCGGTAACACGACGGTTGTGTCGTTTGTCTTGTGACAAGGTGCAATTTATTTTATAGACTGTTTTAATTGATTCTTTTATCGTCTTGGAAGAATTTTCGTCTTAGCCATGGGACCGAGCATCGTTTTCAATTGGGAGATACGCGGATTTTATCTCTTACACTTTCTTTCTTAACGATAATAGTAATAGTAAAATAATTATATCTACTGCGAGGCAAGACCATCATTTTTTTACTGCGAATACAGGCTGGAGATCGCGCGAGCCTCTTGTCACGATGTTCTAATCGCGTATTTTATAACTTTATTACTACTAATACTGTTTTACTGCTATTACGAGTAATCATATACGATTCGTTGATAATAAAGCGAGTCGAACAGTGTGTATGCATGTGTGTGGTATCGATCACGTAAGAATATTCAAAATTCGGGATTTGCCTATTTCACTTCTTATATTCAGACTTGCGGATTTTGTTTGGAATCCCGCTGTCTTCATTTTTTTTGGCTGCGAACACCTCCCGTGGAGACTGGTTATGACCGATCTTCTCGTTCCTGAGGTGGGTATCGATAAAGATAATTTACATCTAGGATATGAACTTGATCACGCTCGCGTTCTAGGGGTTGCTTCGGGAACCAGCGTTGAGTAGCGGAGAACCTCTGCCCGCCAAGCCACACGTTCGTGTTCACGTTTAGCTCGGCTACGAGGGGATTCGCATTGTCGACGGAAGGGAAGATCACAAAATCCTATTAACAGACTCGCTGCTACGGCTTGGCGCCATGATTTTGGTATCGCCTAACACCGTGTGCCTCTCCTTACTCATCACTGCTAAAACTATAGCGTTATGCATCTCCCTACTCGTCTCCGTTCAATAATTATGCTTAGTCTATTTATCGTCAGCCAACCTTTTAACAACCGACAATGATTATGTTCCCGAATGCGGATAATGACGAAAAACAAAAGCACCATCTATGAACAAGTGACAGAACTTCGTAACGAAATCAAAAACACCCGCGGAAAACAGTCGATAATAACTAAATCGACCTTATTAACAGAGTTTTTAACACGCAGAAAATTTTGTTCTCTGTCATAACGGAAACGATATTCAAAATGGAACAAGTTATTTACCTATTAAAACTATTTAAATTATAATCTCTGTGCTGAAATCTGCCAAATAATACGAACCTTCGTCCAGAAGGAACAAATATCTTTACGAGCGAGTACAGTATAATGCATTATACGAAGAAAAGTCATGTATAGAAATTTTCTATTCCTTTTTAGTAATCCGAAAATTAATCGAAACTTAGGTTAGGTTGGCGTTAGAGTTGGCGCTATCGCTGGAACTGGTACGGCACGAGATTGTTGATTTTGAATCTCTCTAACCCCGTACTCCAGTCTTAAGCTTCAGGCACCCAGTGGACCTCTAGTCGTTGTAAAAGCTGATAAGGTTTCACGATCCTTCGAGACGTGACAAAGTGTCGGACATTCAAGATATATAAAAAAATTATAAAGGCGTCATAAAAAGCTAGGGATCAACGTTTTATAAGATTGCATGATCAGTCGACGACGTACGAAATCGTCGGATAACCAATATGTGTCTACACACACATATATATAGCCTTCTAGGAATAACGTGGCGCTATAATCCGGAAATAATCTAGAACGATTAGTCGATTCAAAGCGGCTAGATGAGCATACGGAGCGGCGAAGTATTAAAGAGAGAGAAAAGGACAACTATAGAGTCCTCGATCTAAGGTAAACATCTGTCCGGCGTGCAACGGCAGGTCGCTGTATGCGATAACGTTTTCATGTCTGTTATAAAACATTAAAACGGCGCGCAGGTCCGTTCGTTTATTCGTTGGTGGTAGGTCCGTCGTTCTGTTTGTCCCTTCGTATTCTTTCTAATGACGCCCCGCGAGACACTCTTGGGCAATTATAACTTTATCAAGACAGCGCGAGGCAGCCGGTTGAAGCCCCCGCGGGTTGTTCAAACACTTTTTAATTCCGATGCCCATTACGCCATTAGGGTATTAACGTAGGACGGCATCAATTATTATACGTGTTCCCATTACCCTTTTTCATTCCCTCTCTTGGTTACGATTCTCGGGAGATTCACGGCCGGACACCGATGGCGTGGGCACTCTTAATAATTTATCGAACCACGGAATATCGTGCGACCCAACCACGAGAAATAATAATGTGACAAATATAAACGTAAAGCCTTATCTCTACTGTTTACTGTATGCATAATAACTTTATAGGTTATGCTCGCCCTGAGATCAAGAGTCAACCCTACCACGTAAGATCTTCAAGGTATCTCGTCAAGCTACGTATCTGTGGAATTATATATCAGTGCACAAGATACCCAGCGTTATGAGATCTGAGAATTTTTGTAAAAATTCTCTTATCTATTTTGGATAGACGCTCACCGTGCTTGCATACGAAGGTTTTCGCTTGTACAAATTTATGAGCAAACTAACCTCTAAACGTGAAAATGTGTAATCACGATTTCGCCACATTCGTCTGCGTACCGAGTGAAAGAACCAGCAGGTGACGGAACACGAAGGCGTCGCGAATGACCACTAAGACGTCCTTCGTGTCAGTTTCGTGTCTGCTCGATCATAACTCACGACTTGGCGCGTATTTTAATTACGTTCGATATCACTTTGGCGTTGTATCAGTAACTTTCTGTGCCACTTACGCATTGCTTCCTGATATCGTTGCCGATTTTGTAGATGATTATTTTAATGAAAGAATTAATCTTCTGTTAGGGTAATTAGGGAATAGTTTAATTAATTGACAAAAGATATGTCTGCGACTTTATTCACACTTCAATAATCAAAAATAAAGGCACGTTCGTTTTGAGGTACGAAGGGACACTGACTCTGTCGACAGTCCTCAACGGCGATTCATTTGTTTGCTAATTGTTCATTAAACTTCTTTCAGGTTACCGGGTTCAGAGGTTATACTGTAACATTGTCACATGCTTTTAACGAAATACGTTGATCCAATATAGAAGCAACGAAAGTCATGGCTCAGGGACGTATGCCACGAATTTTAATAAATTCTGGCCAGGAAAGTTTCAAAACTGAAATGAGGTAACGAAGATTATCGACTGGTTTAAAACAATGTACATAGTAAACTGATTGAAAAATAGATTGCCAGGAGAGAACGTAGAGTGGATACAGAGATCACTTATCAGAGTTTATTAATTTTCCTGATGGAGTTATGTGCTCGCAGTGACAGATTGTACCCGGGTGTGTACGACACGTGTGTCGCATCATCAGATAGAAAAACAGCAAACCGATCACCCGGCAAGTATAATTTTATTACAAGGTACCATTAAAGAAAAGCAGTTTCTTTATAATTATAATAAAATTAATCAAGCTGCTCTGTCGTTCTTATAATCGTTAGATAATAATATAAACTTTAATTGGACAATATATATAGATGCAACTGGTCAGTATTTTGATTTAAATTTTGGATTTTAGGTTATCCGAGAGTACAAACGCAAGGCTTGATAGATGGTCAACATGAAATATTTAGTGAAATGGAGTAAAACCATGGGCATTTTAAAGGACACCGTTCATATAATCGATTCTGATAAGCGTTATCTACATATGCACCCAATGCAAGGGTGCCAAGGGACGTTCTTGGGTAATGCAATTCGTTATGCGATGCTCACAGCATAAAAGCGTAAACTATGTGTATCCGATGCACGTCGAGCGTCGCGACGCCCGTACGTTGAACCCCGTCCGCAAACGACGTTCCGTAATAATCATCGTGACGATCTGTCAAGTCACAGGACGACGTTCAATTTTGATAAAAGCCACTTAGCTTGCGGACGCCTCGAGTACGTCGAAAGAAGAGAGCTTGTGATACGCGCTCCCACGAGTCTCCTGGTGGCAAATCAAATAGCATCCCGGCGCACATGCTGTGCGTGCTGCTCTGTGAAAATAACACGTCAGACCGGTAGGGAAAAAAGGAGGAAGCGGAACTCAGGAAACAACGAATAAAAGAGAAGATCATGGGAGAACATAGAGTATAAGTAGTATCATTGCAAATTATATGGACATCCTAAAGTTAGGATAAAAATTTTTAACGTCTACGATAATTATTCTTGTTGCAATTGATAAGAATTTCTTTTGCTTAATTCTCATCAAGGATTCAGAAAGGATCGAAACCTACCTGTATAATCAGTAGAAGTATAATGTACCTACAAATTATATTCTACTATAATAAGTCATATATAATTGAATACCTGAGTGGTAAAGTAGGAATATTCGTGATGAGTATAGTTGAAAGTTTCATATTAGTTATTCCCATGGTATTACCCGTGACTATTTACCATTGTGTCTACGTGTTGGATGTCCCAGGGCCATATAGGTACTATAACCCGCGGACGTTAAATCGAATCTAATGCAAACAGGAGTTACGTTGCGCCTGTATCGCTTACTGGATCGAGGGCTGTATTCATAGTATCCTCTAGAACAACGACCATCATCAGTCTGTAGCTTTACAGCGCAAAATGCAAACAGACGCCTCATGCGATGTTGCTAGTCGCTGATTCCTAATCAAGTTGCACGACGAAAGAGTAATGTTTGTTTTATTCCTATCATTATTTGCACTGGTAGCTGGATATACTTGGGACAGGTACTCGTTATAGTATATTCAGAGCTGCAACAAACAGGAATAAGTTTTTTCAAATGGAAACATGAGCTTTGGAATAGTCAATGATTTAGGAGATAGACACTCACCAGTCATGACTGTCATGTTTATATTTCAACTGGAAGGAAAATGTAGTATACCTGATATACCTGAGTGGATCTATTTTATAGTTTGGATTCGTGGAGAGAATTTATGAAGTTTTTTTAAGAAGTCAAGCCAAATGCACTCTCTGAATGTAAGGGCACAGGGCAATCTGCCTGTGGATGCATATCTGACTACAATGGAGTGTAGCTGGGGTGTTGATCAAGGGTGTGAGTATTCAGGGTGACATTATTTGGCTTTTCATTGAATCAGAGTATTAGGAATGAAATATATGCTGTTACCTTATATATATTATTGCAGGATGAAGGATCAGGTGTGAAATCAGTGGAACGTATTCAGAAGCCATTGCACCCCAATAATATGCGGATGACCTAAAAGGGTGTGTCGACGTAGGTTTGCTGTAATAAAAAGATTATTTATAAAAAAACTTACCCACGACATTCCAAGTATTATCTGTGATTATTATCTGACGTTTATTTATGCTTTTTCAGAGTCCAGGTATCAGACTTACATACCTACAGGTTCAGGAGGATTGGTCGTTCTGGGGGAAAACTATGAATTTTCGTGATTCACACAAGGTGGCAAGGAGAATTTTAAATGAAGATACACCTGACGACCTATTTGGTGATTCATGAAAAAGACAATGATAACTAGTCGCTCCAGAAGAAGAGTTTCCCTGCGTGAGCCAGAAAATGGTTCTCAACAGCCATATGTGGCTAAATGATAGATTTTTTCAATGCCATCTGCTCGCCTTTTCTTTTTCTTACAGAGGAGGATGCGGTCTCGACAGAAGATAGAGAAGCTTCATGGCTTCACAAGAATCTATACGGATCAACTGTGTATAGGGATACACGTGCCTAAGAAAATTCGGGCCAATTTGTGCCATTCAGAAACTATCAAGTCTGATGTGTCAAAACAAGGTTAAAAGGGATCGATTCATTTACATCACAAAGGTTGATCAGAACGTGTGTTACTAACCGGACGAGATGGTGTAAGGTTCCATGTCATTTTTTCGAAAATGAACCATGAAAGACGTCACCTACCAGCTCTCTAATTTATTCAGGACCCAATCATTGTTAGCTACCTATGATACACCGTTTTACCTAGAAAGCAGCATTTTTGAAATCTGCATACAAAGTCCCTTAGTCCTGGACACAGGTATCCACTTTTATTTCCTTTATTATTATACACGGCAAAGTCAAGAAATATCAGTCATCCGTAACACTCATAATAGTTTTCATTAAATATTTAAATTTCAGTCAGCCGTCGTTTTTAGTTCGAATTTCAAACACAGCCTGGTGACACGATTGGATGATTAGCATTGTGTAACGTGGCCTTATCAGGAACTGTTGGCGTATCGAAAAGGAATATTTATTCTGTCTCTCGAAATGCACCCAATGAAAACCGATAAAGCATCTCTAATCTTGAAATCGTCTTCTTGCAGACTGCACCCGTGTTTGAATTATCAGACTTTTACGTATCTACCTTACGTTTATTCGTTTCCTCCACTGCTGCCAAAGACTGGAGGATGTCGAACAAAGAAGTTTAAACTACATAATGAATGTATTCTTTCGCCCGAACGATTTTCGAACGATGCCCGTCACGACATTTAAAGATACTATGCCTATGCGTGTAGTGTATACCTAAAATGGATCCCGACAATAGGAACAATTTACTCGCCTGAAAGGCTAGTTTAGTATTAAAATCTCTATTCTTACCTGCCACTTTTAAACCTGCAACCTGAAGACCACCCTAAATCTTCGGACAAGTCTTCCTGATCTTTCCTCAGAGACTAAAGCCTGGTTTCCACGCGGCCCTAGGAAATATCATTTAACCGATATAATTATATTATCCTATACGTTTATAAATGGCAAATAAGTTAGGCCTGTACACACAGCACGCAACAATGTCGCCAGATTTGTTTCGACACATCGACGTACGAAGATTTCGTCTTTCCCCAGTTTAAGCGTGGCCTAAGACAGAATTTGTTATGTAAGATTTTAGTCAAAGCAGATACAACGTGAGAGTTTGAAGAAAAAAAAATGGTACAAATGTCTATTTTATAATCGTAGCTATCAGAATGAATCATTGTCACGTACTTAGAAATAAATATACCCACCTCGTTACTCTGAATATTTAATTCGAAATTGTTCACTGGCAAACGGTGGATAATTGCCTATATAAATAATTGGTGAAAGATCTCATTAGGCATTTCTGACTTTACTCAGGCATAGACTATAAAGTCTAACGAGATATGCGTGGTCACCACGAATGAATAATTGAACAATACCAAAATCCATATCGACAGGCTTTAAGTCAGGGTTTCAGTCTTAAATTAGATATACGTTAATTACGAAGACTTGTCCCATTCGTTTTCCTGCTGGTTTGACAGTCTAAGGAATTACGGATTTTCTTTAACGAGTAACAATACTTTTACCAGAGGCACTTAGTACTTATTCATCCCCACAGTCACTGGACGAAAAAACTGAAAAAAATGGTATTTATTTAAATGTCACATCTACGTCAATCCACATGCATAATTAACAAGTGACACGATATTACGAACATCAAACAACGTAAGTTTGCTTCTATAAAATCCAACCGGATATTATAACCAAAGAAAGACGAAAGGAATACAACACAACGACAAGGAAGAATAAAGGAACACTCGAAGTCGCAGGACATGGTAAAAGAACGTTATCCATTCATAACGGCTTATCCATATTTGAACAATGTTAATTTGACTATAGCAGGTAAAAGCAAAGAGCCTCCCATTTTCTCTGAGCACTGCTGGCCGCTCGTGATATCAATTCGAGAGCATCGAACAAAAGAGGGAACTGCAATCGTGTTAGACTCCCGGCTTACCGACCCGGTAGAAGGGAAAGAAGACAGGAGAGGTTATGTGCGAAAGAAGAAAGAAAGCCTGGTGGTTGCTTTCTATAAAATGGCCGTATAATCAAGAATACCACACGGAACGCTGACACGTATTATTTATCATATATGAATGTATTATTAATTTATCATATGAATATAGATCGTTTTACTCCATTTATACTAAGGCATCTGCGATCTGACTTTACGCCTGACGAAAACCGGATGTCGATTGTCGGATGTCGAAGACGACCAAAGGAATTCAAGAGTCCCATCCCTCGGGACCAGGAATCACGAGGCGGCGTAATCATTGAAATTATAGGGTTTCCTTGGGGATAGACACCCTTGTTAACCTGCCGAAATGAGATGACCTGATTGTCCTCTCGTACCTGCTAAAATTGTCTGGACCAACAAGATCCTTTAGAATTGATCGATTACAGCTGAATGATTTTAGCCAGTAACGTTTCACACGCACTTCTAATCAATCATTTATCGTTCTACCTTTTTATACGGTTTTCCGCGTGAGTGAACTCACATTTTTTTGACAAATAAAAAATATATCAGGCTTAACAATGAAAATTATATGGTACTCCGAGCATCGATAGTATAAAGTAACATGAATATCTGCATGAGTAAATCCTAAGGAGTTTAAATAAGACTATAAAATACATAAGCATGTTATTAGCCACTTAAATTATATTCTAAGATAATTGCGTAACGAGAATATGGCGGCTTATTGCACTAGCCAACAAAGAGATTTCCTCGAGGGTTTCCAACCCATGCAAAATCATTGAAACGTATCTGGCCGCATGCATAACCACTTCGCTCATCCATGATGATTTTGCTATGTCATGCGAATCGATCTCCGGTTTCCACGTCTCTGACTTTACTGTCGAGCCAATTAGAGATCCACGAATCGTTAACTGGATCGACGTTGATTAGCCATTAAGTGGGTAATAAATAATTATAAAAAGTCATAATAACAAATTACTATTGCGTAGATTAATTTCGTTGAAGATAACCGTTAAGAAAATCAAAAAATAAATAACAGCGTATAGGTGGGTAGTCGAAAGATTGTCAAGCTATAAGAAAAACAATTTATTTTAATTAATATCTTCTTCAGCAATAATAAACATATTTTTGGTTTTACCGATTAACATGAATCATACATATGTCTCTCATTTTCTCTCTCTCTCTCTCTCTCTCTTTCACATGTAAACACTCAAAACGTTTATCTCTCATTCATCCACAGAAAAATACACAACGCACGCGCCCATACGTAAAACGTAAAACGCCCTGCCCTATATTAATTTTCATTTTCTTCTACCAATTATACAAATTTTAAATCGTAAACGAAAGTAACTCGTACGATCAGCTTTCAGCGCGATCGATCGCGGAACAGTTGACTCGTTGGGTCAAAAAAAAAACGCGAAGAAACAAGTATACACAAAAGAAAATAAAGAGAGAGATAAAGAAGAACTTTGTGTTCCGTTCACAAATAAGCGACACGCTCCTTTACATTTCCTTGTGTTTTGCCTAACTCTCCTCTTAAGTTGACTACGTGGGTAAATTACAATACTAATATAATACAATGTGTACGGACGTACGCTAGGGGCCCGAGGCCAGGTGAATTTCGAATTTTCATCGTGTCTGCTCTCACGCGGCTAATAAAATCGATCGCAGCATATCGATTGATCGTATCAAAGCGAGTCGCAAGTCGATGATGAGAGAAGAAAAGAAAAAATTAATAAACTACATTCATACATGTCATTGCGATCACATTAATTTCAGCCATCGATGAAAAGCCAAATACTACCGGCTGACCAGCCTGCCTTATAATATCTTTGGTCCATTAGCTGTTATGAATCATTGCCGGACAATAATTTTGTACAATAAAATTCTTGACTACCGACATTGTTTTTTATGTTTTTTTTCTTCTACATTTTGTTACCGCGATAAAAACGAGGCTCATTGCTTTGCTTTACATGGAGAAAAGATGTGCAGGGTGTGCGATAAGAAATTGTCATTGCCGTTCACGGTATGATCGTCTTTTTAGAAAAATAATCATTTCAACTGTAATCGGAACGGTGCGAGGGGGGTTTGGTTGAGCACTGGGGAAGGGAAGGGGGGAGGAGGTGTAGGAGACGCTTCGCGACGCCGTCACACTTGGTCACCCGTCAACCAATTGAAAAACATGAACGAACAATTTTTCGAAATAGCAAACTACAACGAGATCACGATGTTGTACAACAACGGTGCCAGGGACGTGGTCCACTCTCTAATTTATATATAAATTTGTATTAGATCCTAATTATAGGCTAAAGTACGTCATCGTATACACTGGTACGTGCGCTTGATCGATCCCACCAATAAGGGCAGCTTTGGCTTCGATGGACTATACATATATAGAAAGATATAGGCTAATCATACAATTACGTTCTATTTCTTTAAAAAGTACAACTCCGCGATTGGAGGATCGCGCGAATTCTCGCGCAAATCGATCGCTCCGGTGATACCAGAGTCGCGTACGCGTGCATGCATTTATAAATAGACAATTAATCAATTAATAAATACGAATCAGGTATGCGGTGACACCGAGAAAAAAAAAGTAAAAGAACAAAGAGAAAGATTATAATTATATATCAAGGCACATCGAGACACGTTCCTCGTAGAGCAATCATACTGTATACGATTTGGTTAACGTGACGAGCACGTGATTTGTGGGCGTTCGCTTTAAAAAAGGTTCTGCGCATGCGCGTTCGGGCCCATTAGTTAACTGGAAGTGTCATCGTGGTCGCTCCTACATGAAGATTCGCCTTGCAGAAGCGCCAGCTCCTCGACTACCCTAACAAGTATGACCTCTGGTTGCGTAACGAGAGACGTCGCGACGTCTTCAGCTGCTGCTGGGCAAGGATATCGTGCGTGGATAAGTCCCAAGAGCAGAGGACGTGGAATGATGAAGCGTCGTTAAGTTTCCAGCATTGGTGGGAGGCACTTGAAGAGAACGATAGTCCAGTGCTGGTGCAGCCGGATGCTGACCCTCGCGATGACGACGCAGATCGACTTTCCTCTGGAAGGCTTTGTCGCAGAGTCCACACTGGAAGGGCTTGTAGCCTGTATGCTTACGCATGTGCGTGATCAGGTTGCTGCTCTGGGAAAAGGCCTTGCTGCAGACGACGCACTTGTGCGGTTTTTCGCCTGAAACAGAAAGGAACAGGGAAAACGTGAGGTCCTCGTTCGGATCGATCGAAATTCACTGGATTATCGTTATAGGATGGAACGAAAAATTAAAGAGGAAACGTCCCTGATGGACCGTTATCCAATGTAGTGTGTGAATGTGGCAATATTAATCTGAACATTGTTATCTGTTGGTCCAGACCGTTGTCAGTTGTCGATGCGACGCGCGTACGTTTCAATTGTATCGAGGACGCAGAGGGAGACGCTAGTCGATTGGAAAAAACGTCAAGGTTAATAAAACGCAGCTGAACCAACTCGTAAATCATGAACGTGCGTACGAACGCGAAAGACTTTTGCGCCAAGCACGAGTAAACCTATAAATTCATACTTGAGAAGAAGTCTGAGACGCGAATGGACGTCTTTTCCCAGAAGTCTCAGCGAGTCCTCGATATCGTATCGATCTGTTTGTGTTTTGAATCGATAGATCGATATTTACGGATGTATCATGGCGGACAGTAGGTAATTACAATTTTTTCGTATAGGTAGTCATGTGCCAGAAAGAATACGGATTGAATTTTCATTGGAACGGTAAAGGGCGGGAAATACAATTCAAATGTTTTCACGAGTACGAGGGGGACTGGGGAGTCGTTTGAATTTCGTAACCACGTCGGTAACGTCACTTTGTCACAGTAATAGACGCACTTTGGTCATTAATATGAAATCGATGAAAAGGCTTGGCACTTATTGGTTGTAACTTACCTGTCGTCCTGCGACAATGTATACGCGAGGCACACGGCTAGCTCCTATCAATCGGATCGACATGACGGTTAATAAGAAATATTACGGTAAGGAGGTTAGGGATGAAGAATGGGGGGGAAAGGTGAGTTTGGGAAGGTTTAAGGCTGTTATAAAATGAGAATGACAACACCATTGATGGATGGCGATAATTGACCAAATACGACGCCATAATGACATTCGCGCTGGTTTCATCAGGCGACGTTGCCTAATTTGATTTAACGATACGACGCAGAGTAAATATTCGTCGTTGCCATTGAGTTACGAGCAAACAGTGGTATCTCGCGGTAGTCTTTAAAAACTTTAAATTTCAGGAAAGCAGGTACACAAAGAGAGAGAGAGACAGCAGACATCGCGCAATATAGATATACAGCAAAGAAGTGGGGCGTGGGCTACGAAATAAGTAGGGAAAAAGCCACGAGTTGACAGCATCTATGTATATAAAAAAAAGGGCGGGGAATTCGAAATCATAAATCTCTTATGTCTCCTCGACGTACATAGATGTCACCATCGTCGCGTCGATATTATCGTCATTATCACGTAAGCGTGGTAAACTGTACTCTCCTTATTAGCTTAACCTTATATACATATAGACTGTATAAATGAGCGTCGTGACGCCTCGGAGAATCTGTCTAAAGATAGATATTTCGAAAGAGACGCAGGCGGAAAAGATATATAGAAACAAATTGTATTGACATACTGAATCATCGTCATCGTAAAGGCAGTAATATCTATCCGTGCGCGTTTCTCAAGCTCTTTCCCTTCTCAATTAATTCCCCGAACGATTCGATTAATTTTATTACGATGCCCTGATAAGACCTGCTTCCATGACAATGTATTCATGAAATGTCCGTATATCCGTATTATTTTTTATAGGTTGGGATAAGGATGCCCGGCGTCCCCGCTATAATATCGTCTCAGCCGGAACGATGTTTTCCCAGGTCTAACTGCTTGGAAGTGCGTACGTCCAAATGAAAACACAATTAGCGTAATTGTCTGCCCGGATTGTATGCTTCACATACAATTTCGTGTATTTCAAACGAAATGACCGATGCAAAGTGCCCCTTCGCTACGCCAATAACAAAAATGTTTTCGCGATGTTCCCTGTTCTCTGCCCATCGCCTCGAACGACACCACAGACTGCCTGTCATCCACGAAGAGAGTTTAGGGATGAGAGGGAGAGGGGGCGTCGCGTCTCAACGTTCAGCTTCGACCTGAATAATCAGGAAATTCTCATAAATCCATATCACAATGAAACAATAAACAAATAAATAAAGAAGTCTGTGTAATTCCAATTAGTTTTCTCAATTCAGGAATAACAATTCAATTTGCCAATCAAATAAAGCACCTAAAAATATTCCAGGATTGCCTAAAACCTCTTCGAAATTCTTCTACTTTTCTTTTAATCTCTATCAATTTTCCTACAACCTATGGGACATCAGTGTGAATATTTTTTCAATACGCTAATCACTAACCGAATCGCAAGAAGGCATAATAGAAGCTCTTTACGGCAATAGCAACATTTCCTAAGGGTGGTGTCAGCGACCCAAGAAATGTACATCGATCGTTCTCAACGTTCATTATCAACCCCTTACCGACGACTTAAATATTTACCCGCTGAAACGCTCGGTCCGCGGCCGATTTTAATGATAGGTATAGGCGCAAATCATTCGAGTGGGTTATGACACTGAATTATGTAAAAGCCGGCCTAACGAACGTGAAATAACAGTCGTGTCACTGTGGGGTAACAAATCGACGAAGTAAACGTATACACTCCGTTTTTTTTAACCCTTAATGAGAATACGTCATTAAGTCTTTATTACCGTAATAAGCTCTGTGTGAACAGATAAGAAGTAAAAACGAAAATGAAATATCCCGTCGAGACTGACACAACTTTTCATCCCTCGGTACGAAGCAAAGAAATAAAAAAAACCGCACAAAGGGGTAAAATTTTCAAACTTTCGCAGTTCGATAGCGGTTATGTTGTTTCATTATTTAGTGTCCAAGGCAAGAGGGGGGGGGGGGGAGGGGGAGGCCGCGAGGGTTGATACATACTACTTACAACTGCCCTGCGTCCCTAGCTTCGAGCAGAACCCCTCTTCTGCATATAAAGCACCCCTGTAGAATCCTTTCATAACACCGCCTCTCTCTCCTTCTCAATGATTCAAAAGTCCCGGGTTATCGCGAGGAAGTGAAAAAAAAAAATCCTTTGTTTCCTTATGGCCAGCAGGTACACGCAACGGAGCGAGCGGATATTTTTCCTTTTCCTGACGTCGGCTCGTACAGGCGTCGCGACGCTCACGTCATCGAATGCGCCGTCACCGGTACCAGAGCGAATTAAATGAGATACACGGACGCAACGAGCATAATACACAGAAACGTCGATTAACGAAAGAGACTTGTATTTTAGTTTAAGTTTCTACTCGGTCAGCCCTTATCCTCCCCTATCTCAGTGTCCCTTGCGTTAATTAGCCCACCTAGGTAACAACTAGCATCGCCACGTGTCCAGCACACGCCGACCGGAAGCTCGCTTAGCACACACAAACAGCCCATTTTCCCATCTCACCTTCCTTCCGGTGAGTCTTGGAATACTGGGGCTATTAAATCGGCGCCGGGTTCTTCCCCTTTTTTACTTTACTACCCCTCCACCAGGGAAGATTTTTATCGTTCCCATTCGCTTTGGTCGGCCACTTTTTCCTACTTCTCTTTGAATTTGAATTTCTCTCTCTCTCTCTCTCTCTCTCTCTCCCTCCTCCCCCCTACCCCAAAGATTTATCGGCCTTTCACACACCTCCGTATGGACTTCCTATCGGCTGCACAATGTCTCCTACAACGATTTAAATTGTCTTTAAAGCATTTATAAAATATATACATATTTTTTTTTCTTTATCCTACCTATCAGCTCCCTCCATCTCTCGAAAGCACGAATCGACCAATAACGCCACTCTGTTGCTGTCGCAACTGCCGTTTCGTAAGCCTCTCGCCGTCGGATCGAGGGCTCGAAGTTCTCAGGAAATTGTTAGTAATGATCCTAAGGTTTCCTGCATTATTGAAAACAGGTACGATGCACTTGCTGAAGTATCACGTCCATTGGGGTAGGTCTTGGATCGTGTATACACAATCATCCCTACGAAGTGGAAACATATACAAATATGCCTGAAACTACCGTCCACCCTCGGTAATAGAAATTTTCCAAGACACTACCGCACCCCGTCCCCCTTGAGATCCGCTTGATATAAAAATCAATGTCGATAACACAATCATTTTATATTTTTTAATCCACTCAATGGTCGTTAGGCCAAATGCATTCAAGACCAGCTGATACTGTACCCTCGGGTACACATTGCGGACCACCCCTAATATCACAGTCGCATTAAATGTTTCCCATAATATAAGTACACAGTAAAAGCTCGACTCTCCCCTTCACCACCCCCCCACCCCCAAAAAAAGCAAACGAAAACCCACGCATGCCACATACGTGCATAGGACACATGAGCGAATCATTAAATATTGAAATGCGATGGACTGACTATTTCCCATTGCATTTGGAATGCCTTAAAGGTATACCTGTATGTAAAGAAATATTATACTGTATAGATAGGCATAATCGAATGGGATCAATTGATCAAAATGACCGAGAAGTAAAGATAAATAGAAAGGAAATCGTTGATTACCATTATCAAGTATACATATAACTTTTCATAATTCCAATATTAATCCGACATCGATATCCGCTTCTCTACGGGTATCAGAGCTCGACTGTGTCCTCATGTGAATTTACCTTTACACGATGAGGATATGTTTTGTGTGAACGTATCGACCTGGAAGCATGCGTGATTCACTGACACGTGTTAATAGAGTGCAAGTCCGTATGGGGCGTGAGAGTGACATTAGGGGATGCGCTCCCACAGATATACTTTCCTGTCCCCGTTGCACCTTGGAAACAAGTATACAATACATATGCAATGTACAAAGTACATCGGTACGAGTCAATTGGAAAAGATAATTCAACAAGCTTGAAGTTTGAGAGGTAATAAAAAAAAATATTATTTACACAAAAATTATCTATTAAAAAAAAAAAGTCCCACCCCATCGAATCCCACGAGAATGACCTGAGTGGACAATGAAATCGAATCGAACGATAATAACAAGTCAATTCGACGTGTACAGGGTTGGAACGATAGTCACAGCATGGTAAATGTACCGAGAGTCAAAATTGTTAGGTATTAGCCAGGGGGTCAAGGAGGGGAAAGTAAGCCTATAATTAAACGTAAGAAAGATCGTAGAATCGAAAGTTTCCTTGATCTTCCGCCCGGTGAGACTTGGGACAGGGTGGTGATAGCGAAATAATAAATATGCATGAAACACGTCGGTGCCATCGCAGGGAAACAATAGACTAGGCCTGTACTAAGAAGAAAAAGAAAAAAAAAAAAGCGTATAAGACATATTTCCTCCGTACGTTGCTCTGGGGAAAGCTATGGGGTACGACAGTAACACCACAATTTTCTCAGCGCCTTCAATTTATCCCCCCCCCCCTCCCTCCCTCCCTACCGTTCATTCTCTATGGGGTAACAGGCTAAAGTGCACTATTACCCAATACATAAATTATTTAACAGGAATTCGTACGTGTCGTGGTCAGCGATCCTCGTTCCCTTCTCCCAGCCGAAATAAACGTGTCATTACATAACCCCGTACGAATTCGATAATTCCCAAGTAGTAAAAAATATATAAGGCCGAAATCGCAGAGGGAGAGGGGGAGAAAAAAGATGTCCGATAACGATAATCCTGTTTGTAGGGAAAGAATACAATTGTTTAGATTTTTTTTTTGTAGTAAAAAGCTCGTTTCACTCACCGGTATGTATATAGGTATGCTTCTTCATGTCACTCTTCTGATGAAACCTCTTTCCGCAATATTGACAGGGATAAGGTCTTGTGTCAGAGTGTATGAGAAGGTGAGTGCTTAAGGTACTGGACCTCTTGAAAGCTTTTCCACACTGTTTGCACTGAAAGTATAAAAGAAGAAAAATATTTCGTCATTTCTTATTCTTTTTTTCCTCGGAAACGTACAGGAGTAAATTGTAGCGATAGCGTGGTTACGCAATTTTCAGAATCATCATTACCCAATCATTTTTCATTCCCTACGCCTAAAGCCCGTAAGCATGTAAGACATATGTGAGAGCTTTAGCGCCATTGATATGTTGTAAGCTGCGAACGCTTTCCTCACAGCGATATCAATGTCCCTTGATGGCGCTTTCGGAGTTCCTTATTCCTTTGACAATGTCCAGCAGCAATGGCGCAATATATCACGTACGGAAGATATGCAGTTGATACCTGGACTTGTAGTCATACCGTGACGTTAATGGAATGATTTGTCAAAGGCTTATTTTCCTTGGCAATTATTTACCACCTTCAATAGCAGAGTCAATCATTGTCAATGTAAAGCCAAGTCATATAAATAACTCACGTGCGTTGAAAATTTATTCCGTTTCGATATATTTATGTACCGATATACATTTTTCCTTCTACCTCCATTTTCTTCATGTGCAAACTGCCTTGATATCTAACCTTCAGGCAAGATTCTGACAGTTAATTTTAAACTGTACGTAAAAGGTACCTCGTTGCATATGTAGAGAACCATGTGGAATCAGAAATTAAGCTCTACAGTCAGCTAACCGATAGCGATAATCACCTGATGAACAAAGAGTACCGTAGAGACGTGCATCATAGAAATGGAGTATCGACGATGAGTATAAAATGAAGGAATAAAGGAATGGTATATTAGTATGTAAATAGAGGAAATACATCCTGATGGAATATCAAGAAGATCGAAAATCAATACCATTCATGACAGACGTTTCGGGTAAAAGTATAATGAAGACAGAATGGAAAAAGCAACGAAAAAATTATAAATTACCCAAAAGGGATCTCCGAAGCGAGCCCGTGCGTTTATGCCTATGCTGTATATTTTTCCTCGAGCCTCCCAAGGGTTATGGTAGTATAAGTCACGTGAGGCGACGCGCTGCGACGCCCAGTTGCACCTGTGTTTGCAGAGCGTCGCTTTTTTTTTCCTATCATGTGGCGCGCATACAGGCGCCAGTGGATGACAATACCGTAAAGCCGTCCATGGTATCCGCGTACGAGTGTACGATACATGCCAATTTTCACAGAAGCGTCATCGGGCTTTATACGCTTCGCGTCGCGACGTCTAAGCATCGGCGTGTTTGTTTGGCAGTCGGTAGGTAACCGAAGGAACTTATTGTCCTTGGATGTACGAGATAATCCTTCTACGGACAATCCTTACTGTCGCTATTCGCTTGGCTCTTCATCGTCGCCATAACTCACCGCCGGCTGATTGTTTCCGATAACAATGATCGTAGGCAGGTGATCTTCCCTCGAGTACATGGGACTCTTGCGTGTTTCGCATCTATATATCCAGGCCTTGTACAAACAGAGCACTTGTGGTTGGGTTACATATAGATGTACGATTGTTCATTTGGTGACAAGACATTCGCGATGACCGACGTCAGATAGCGATCCTGGTCATTTGTAAATTTTATTTCTGAATATCGTGCACCCTTGGGATAAGAAAAGTAACGTTACTTGTATTGCCGTGGGTATCACATAGTGAGGCAGTGCTGAATATATGCCAGTCCCTGTGGGTTTTCCTGAAACGCGATGCGTCGCGACGCCACGGAGTCACGTCCTCGGAAAGGACCTAATGACACCGTGGAAAAAGTTTTGTCGGTGAAAGTATAGGTTATTCCGTACCAGGTATTGAGATTCCTGAGCTCCTGGGAGTCATTTGGGATTATTGTGCTTGACGTGTCTCTCCTTTTTTGCCCTCAAATATATTATGTATGTCCTCTGTACAAGGTATAACGGCGTCGCGAGTCTTTTTGAGCAACGGTCAATATGACTGTCTTGAATAACCTATAAAATGTTGCGCCGTAGAAAAAAGACATGCACGTCCTAATGGTACGCGATCGATGTCAATCGAGATCGTTAATAGGCGCGACACGAACTCGAGGAGTTGCATAGGAATCGCAAGGAAGCGAACGGACAATAAAATTGTAAGGCAGAAAGAGCGAAGGAGTGGAGCGTAACAATGTGCAATGACTTACTCCTTCGTCTTTTCTATCCTGGTGGCTCCTTGTACTTGTAACTATTCGTTTCCGTTGGTGTCAGGTAAGACACGAGAGAAATATCTGCACTGTAATATGAATTTCCTAGCGTTGTTCGACTTCATTAACGAATATAAAGTAGCGTCTCGGCAAAACTGATTGCAAAGCCCGCCATGTTTTTCAAGCGTAACGGTCAACCAATCAGCTACGAGCAGCCACTGCTAGAGTCAGATTATACTTCGTATAAACGTTGCCGTGTGTCGGACTGGGAGAGAAATGGCATTGTAATTTGACGAGTATTAAGTTGAGTAAACACAAGTGCAATTACATAAATATAACAAACGATCGAGGTTCACGTATGTGCCTACCTACTTTCTTGACTAGCTAGGTTAGCCAGCCGAGTACCCGATGGCCGCTACTTGTCGACTAAACTCGCAAACCCGTCACCCATATACATACATGTATTAAGCACATGCCGAGTTCGTGCAAGCATATTCGTAGCAGTGCAAACAAACCCAGAGGTTTTATATTACCTTCCGAACAAGTTGCCAGGTACAGTATTGTAAATAGCCAAATCTATATTGTAGGTTATGTAGATATAGGTTGACCATTGACCAAGAGTCCCGGAATTTTTTTTTACGGCAAATGCCTACCACGACAATTCTTAATCCGTGACCAATTACGAAAATCCAATAATATCGAATTCTTCGTGTATTTATTACGGGCACTTAACACCCTAGGTACGTAGCTATGGCCCGTAATGCGGTGACGAATCGTTTTGATAACCGGGGGGTCGCGTTAACGAGCACGTCGCGTTTACCACTGCTTAATGCAAACTGGGCTATAACGTTAGGTAACTGCGTCAAGAAGAAGAAAAAAAATAAGTAAAGTCTCTTCGCGATTCGTTGAGCCTGACAGGAAAAAAAATATATCAACCTTCCCGTGTACACTTTAATATGTCAATTTTTCATACATTTCTTTCGCTCTCGTACCTGTCAATTTTATTATTCAAAAAGTCCAACTGGTGCTTCGTTCACGACATGCAAGCTCGCAGCTCGGTGTCTTTGGCATTTAACGGGTCGAATCTGGGTAGCGTGACTTCGTTCAAAACAGATGAAACTCGAAACTCTTTTTTTTCTTCATCTTTACGATTCACCGACAAGTAAAGTGGAAGCTTGCGACTGGCGCATTTGCCAAGCTCGTAAAAACTATTATTGCTGGGATCTAGAGCTTTACTTAGCTTGCAGTCAATTTGCAGTGTACATTGAGAATATCCAGCTAATGGACGATCATTTTTATATAGCTGTCCGCAAGCAGATTTCTAGGACTGATGCTTCAGCTTTTTTCCTCGAAGTCATACGAGCCACACCAATCTTATTGATCCTCTTCGGGACTTAATTTTCGTGTGTGTGTGTGTGTGTATATATGCTTCCAGATAAATGCTAGGAAGCTTGCGCTTCCGTTCGCCAATTCCTCAAAAAGCTCATTCGTATAGCAGGCCTTCGCGATACGTTTATCAGCACTATGCAATAATGATAGAAGACAGCCACACGATTCGTCGAATGTTTCCCTACTTACGAAGTGAGTAACTGAGTAGCTGGTAATTGTCTGGCATATATATTGTTACGGATAAGTAAATATGGATTTCTTATCACCGCCGGATAATTGAAGACTCCAGTTGACGTTTGCACCAACCCGAAAGGTAATATTGTATTTTTTGCATATTCATATTTCCCGCGATTCTTCTAGACCGAACGATTGAAATCGCTAGATGACAGGACTCACCTGAAAAATTCTTTCTGTCGAAGATGGCGGCGTGAGTGGCGAATGATGAATTTGCCTACTGGTGACAACAGGAGTACAAGCTGTGGTAGGGCTGAGTTCGGCATGCGGCCTGGTTTCCTTGGCTTCTCGTTCACAAACAGATCCGGGCGACCAGATTTCGCTTTTACGCCCAATGCTCGACGAGGAGGATGATACGTCGATGGGTTTGGTGCTGAGGTTCAACGGGGCGTCGTCCTCTGTAAATAGACAAGACCAATTGACAGGCTGCTCGTAAGACTGTCACACAAAGTGATTGGTGTGTTTTGTCAACCAGAGAGAGATCGACGTGACAAATAATAATTAATTGGAAAGGTGAGAAACTTTTAAACAATGTACAATCGCTCGCGACCGGAGACTTCCATGAGTTAATTTTATTTTAACAGGCAACCGGATGTCAAAATGGGCACATGCGCAAGTGGACGATATCCCCGATGGGATTGGTAATTGGTTTAATTGCCAAGCGTTATCGACAGCAATGAAGATACCCCGTAAATTGTCTAAATGATATAAGTATCAAAGTAAACCATGACTTTTGTTATGTTGTCAAACGTTAGGTAACACTTTTTTTTTATCTCGACTATGCGTGCTCAATTTACGTGAAAACGAGTTTCTAAGTTTACAGCGAGCCACGTATACGAAATGGCTAACTCCATTTTTCTACGTTAACCTTATCAATTTTATTTGCTTCCGACTAACCGCCCCCACCCCACCCCCCCCGTCTCACCTGAACCCGACAAGGACACAAGTGTTCCAGAGGATGACTTACCAAACTTGACTTTTTCAGGTGTCGTCCTTTTGGGAGATGTCGTTCGAGTAGGACTTGGAGGCTCATCGCGTACTGGTGAACAACTGGCAACCGGTATCGTTTGCTGAGGTCCAATTCTTGGTGGTAGAATCGAATGAGGCAACAGAAGACCCACTGCGTGATGGGCCCACCAGGATATATTACTTCCTGGTGTCCCGTGTATACCTGGTACCGCTTCTCCAGATCCTCCGGAGCTGCCACTACTTCCGACACTGCTACCGCTACCGTATCCACCTCCACCGTACATAAGTCCGCAACGCATTTCTGAAATGATCAAAAACATAATTTTGCTCAGTATTTAACTAAGTAAATTATTCGTTGGTATCCTGGGAGGATAATCTAGTACGTTTCCATCCTACCAGGAAGCTAGGCTATAATTGTGTTATTAACTCTTCTTACATTCAGGTCGAGTATTATAATTTGTGACTATGTAAAATCAACTGGTGCGGATCATTGCGAGCAAGTAATATCCAGCGTACGAAGGTAAAATTATCAGGAAAATTCGTATAGTGCTACTCACCGCGTGCTATTACTCCCGTGGACACAGCCAAATTGCGAAGCCTCAACTCGGGGTTGTAATTAGAAACGAGGGTGAAAGCGCTAAAGCGATCCGGGATTGGCTGACCAGTTACGGAAGTGTTGGACGTGGCGCTGCTCGAACTACTTCCGGGACAACCTGGGCTCCAAGGCGAAGCCGGTAAGGCACTTGGACTGCTTGGCGGCGAGAGGGTTGCTGGCGGTGAAAGAGTCCCCGTAGATACTCCGACACCGCTACAGCGGAGTTCCGGTTTCATGTGCCAACTTCTTGGTACCGTTTCTAAGCAGATTTTAATACGACGTGTTGTAACGTTCATAATAATTCATTGATATTTTATCCAGGTCAAGTATGAATCGGGAAAATGATTCACAACGCGAAAAATTTGACCTCGGTGACACCGGGACCGGAAACGAGTACAAGAGGAAACGAAGCTCGTCGAACTACTAAATAAAACACATCCACTGCCAGCCATTACTGATTACAACGAAATGCGGGTGGAAAATCGTAGCTTGCGCAATCTATATGCACAAGATAGTTCTGGACGCATGAAACAAAATTAGTACCATAGACAGAGGCCATTTTTAATAATTAAATTTTTCGTATAACTGTTAAATAGATAAATTCTATTTCCTCTTAGTGGTACGTATAGTATAACAATCTATCTTTTAATTTACCATCTAAAATTTCATATCAGATTCCACAACAGTGACTTTATAGAGCACACGTGCCATTTAAGATTTACTTTAGCGCTGATTACAGAATTAACGAAATTTCTAGAATTTTCTGCTTCTAAATTTTACTCACTGCGTAGAGTTAAATCGTTAACATGATTTATCTATATGCCTGCTTAAGTTTACGATAACTAGATCATGTATTGCCAACCCGCCACGTGTAATAGGTTAAGAGCACTAAGGAAGCCTCTTTGGCAGCGTCGATATGCAGCTCGAACAGTCGGGCCGGCTGTTATCAATATTTTTTATCATTCACCTACCTCAGGACAAACAGAGTTAATGCTATGTAAAATAATCACCGTTGTCTAGTAACCACGTAAATCGTGACGAGTGGTAAGGAACGAATTTCCAAAGAAAAAGTAATTACCAAAGATAAGAAGCACGTGTTAATTTAGAATAAGCGATATATATGTACAAATTTAATAATGTATTTATTTTTCGACGATTTAATGAAATCTCGCTATTGAACAAATTAATCCTCGACATCGATAATGTCTGACGTTCATTCCAATTTTTCGTTCAGGCTGTCTCGCCACTATGTGAACAAGTGTTAAAACAATTGAGCGACAACTCACCCGTATCCTCTTTTTCGTCTGGCGACTAATTCAAACGAAAGCAGCAGAGTCTTTTCCGATAAAAAAAGATGATAAATCTCGAACGAGGTTATCCCATTTTAATTCACTTGTTCTATAATATGTATTAGCAATAAAGTGATTATCGGTAAATGTCTGTAAATGTTTTTTCTATTACTACGAATAATTAACCTACGTCCTCAGAAACGTATGTTTTAACGCTCCATTTAATTCGTGGCAAACAATCGTGTGAAATCTGTTATCGAGCTGATTCGATTACGGAATAAAAAATTTGGTCTTTAGTAAATACATTGATAACGGAAAGGTACCAGCTGTGTTTAACGTGACTGCGAGTGTGAATTATTGAAGAAAAAAAGTCTACCCCAAGCGAAAATCTTAGATTTCGTATCGTTACCTCTCAACTGTATCTGCCTACGATAAATTTATCGAATTTATCCAAGACTATCGATATATATTAACAAACAAGTATTCAAACAAAACTCACCACACATCACGTTCCAGATTTGCCAATGAACGATACAAAATACTTATATCTCTTTCGTATCGTTCATTTGGCGTAGGGATCCTGTACAGATCAAACTGTATCTTCTTCAGATTCACTTATCAATTACAAACTCCCGACACAAAATCCCACAGGCGTATGTCGTCCTAGTGGTAATAATTTTCACAAGTAAAAAATCCATGCAAGAATGTATTTAAAAAAAGTCCAAGTCAGTTTTCGAGTTTCTCGATTGGTAACAAAGTGAAAACAATTATTCTCGTAATATTTAATTCTCTTTAACGCTTCACATTCAATTGATTTAACACTGCCGCCCTTGTATCTTTTTCTTGGATCGTTGATAAGGGGGTGTATTAAAAGAGATTACTCGCAAAGCAAAGTATATCTTCGATCGGAGTAGTACAGGTATCAAAAGTCTTCGTCAACGTGTGCTCAGGATGTTCAAAGTGTCCGAGACTGAAAGGCGTGAGCGTCCCGACGTAGCGCAGGACCTTGACTGACCGCCGATCAAGCGTCGCGTGGAGCGACTCACCAGGTTCCTCTTACCTGTCGCTCTCTTAGTCGCTCAATCGGGTCGGTTCGGTTGGTTCGTTCGTTCCTCTTCGGCCTAGTGCGCCACGCCCATTCACGACCTACGAACCGTGTTAAACAGTGGTGGGGAATGATTTCCCCCACTATGAATCACATTCAAGATATTTTATTGTTCTCTCTCTCTCATGTAACATTAATACGTAGTTGAATTCCGTCGGTCTCCTTTGAAATCGTCCAATCGGGGTAGAGAGCTCGGAGTCTTTTTTAATGAAACTCTAATCTCCGCGAATCGCAATCGTAATAGCTGTGGGTGTGTTTAAGATAATTTACAAAAATACTATTGGTTACGATATATACTAATATTTGCGATTCGAAATTATTTCACTGATTAATCGTACTACTAGGACTTGATTGATTTTACAAATTTTTAACTACGCATACGACTTTAATCGTAACGAATTACTTAACGCAGTTTATTCTAACAAATCTTACAAAAATCCATTCATAGAATTTTTGTATACCTCGTTAATTATTCTTTGGATCGTTTAAATTTTTCAGAAACTGTTGACAATTATGAATCTACGATTGTCTTTCTATTATATAATAGTAACGTATCATAGTCTCTTATAATTAGCTGTATCTTATTAACAGTAAAGGCAATAAAACTTTATCAATAATATTCCTGACATTTCTTTCATAACAGGAATACATACGCAGCTTACACGTGAATTACAAAGTACGATGCATAAATGATCAAGTCGTATCTAAGTTCAAATGGGCGGAGGCGTCGCGTCGCAGAACGTAGTGCGTCGGCGCCCGGGAAGCATCTCTATTGGTTGGATTCCCAGCACGTATCCACCCGTCGATTCTCACAGCAAACGGAGTGAATCCCCACTTTCTCTCCTAGGCGATGCTAGAAGTGGACAAACTCAACTCCAATAAAATTGACTGGTGCATACATATTTTATTGGTTACTTACTTGCAACATTGTCCATCGATGCCAAGCATATAGGTAATAATATCCCAAGACCTTATGGAAAACTGTAATCTGAAAAAAAATGATGGACCATTGCCTTATTGGAATTCTAACCTCTAATATGCAATATAAAAATAAAATTCATCACCTATTATCAAGCCTTGCAAAATAAGACCATCCGATATAACCAGAGCTGACATAGTGTAGCAGCTGCTTCGTTGGTCTAATTGCCATGAAAAAAGCTTATGACAATAAACGCACGTCAATCGGCAATTATCGCATCTGCAATTCATCTACTATGACAATCGTTATTCACTACTCCACTTGCGAATAACATCCGTTAGATATTGTCTATTTGTTTAAACAATGCCATCGCTTGTCTCTCTGCATAAAATCATCATGGAAAATTAGGTGACACCTGCAAACACAATAAAATGATATTTCCGTTTCATTAATGATTCGAGGTTGTACCAAGGTATATAAATATCATTGCTACAGATCTTTAACACTTACCAATAGAGCGCAACTCTTAAATATCAGACTGGAAACATAACCTACAACTATTGTAACGATTTCTCTCCTAACAAGCACTAGTACCTTTGTGTACCTATACTGATTGTGAGTTATTCAGCCCAAACGTATTACCTGAACTCACCAGCACATCCATTCGATTCTTCTTTCTTCTCATAGTAAAAGAACTGATTAACAATTTAATAAATCACGACAATTCCACTTTCACTGGTACAATGGTGGCGTTAATAAAAATTGAAAAATACACTGATGAAGGAAAGAAACTATACCGTCAGGAATTGGATGAGAAGGCGACGTAAAAGCGGCATCCGTAGTAAAATGAAAGTTGTTTTCAAGTAACCCCTTTTGTCTGGTCCATGGTACTACTTATGGTGTTAAGCTATGAATGAAGATCACAAGGTTTTGCAACGGCTCAATGGAGAGGATGTAGGAAATCTTTGACTCTCTCGTGAAACCTCGACCCACTCGCACCTTCGCACGCAACTCCTTTACGACGCGCCACTTTCATCTACCAACCATCCTCTTTCGTAATTTCGCAATATACACAGAAGGGAAGTTTTGCCATCTTTGAATGACTATGCCGCACTACGTCACTTCCTGCTACAATTTTTACCTTGACTATATTTCTCGCCTTATGGTTACTTTATTCGTTTACAATTTTCTACGATGTTTTAGTATAATGTTAATGACAGTGATACTATTGAATATATCATTTCTCTCTGATATTAATCATCACATATGAGCATATGGAAGGACTATCAAAATGTATCCTTGTTACGTAAATATATTAGGTATATTATATATTTCAATATATATGTCACCATGGACAAATTTTTAGAAACGCACAGGCACTACAAAAGCCATGCACGCAATGCGTGACTTTTTCATTTCCATCGATTTTACGTGTCCAATCTTTCTCCATACACGATCAAATGAATTATGAGAATCGGTATATATATAATAATAACGGAATCATTTGGTGGTTGATTTCAATTCCCTGTGATACATATAGCTGCTTGAAACTCAGCTTGTACGAAGCCTAATGAACGTTAATAAGATACCACTCGTTGTAGTGACAATCATCCTGATATATTAGCAGTGAAAGGGCACGCGCTACCAAAAGAGAAATACTTGGGTAAAGGAGGAATCCGTTACATGCAGTAAATCCTCATTTAAATTTTTAATTTTTAATTCCTGACAAGAGAATGGCCGCCAGCAGGACGCAAAGCAGCTGCGCCCATCGGAAGAAGCTTCGCCACGAGGACCATGCATTTTTTATTATGCAGGTACTGTTTACACGCGCTTTAAATATTTGCAAATAACATATACATATACACAAGTATACAGCCATTTTGAGTCACACAAGTTCATTCAAATTCATATACAAAATTAGCACGATTTGTCTCCATTGATCACATATTCAAGTATCTTTCAATTCTATAGTTCCTTGACACATCGTTTACGTAGGATGCTCGAATCTCAAGGAATGTATAATAATATATTCTATTATATGATTAAAGAAACTAAGCAAGATAACGTGGACTACGCCAATGAGAAGAGGCACGCGCCGGCACGCGCGCGTCACGCTTGCTCTCCCTAACGTAAGAGTGCAGTACGCGTGCGCCAGATCCTCCCCACTCTATATCAATGCCGCCGCCGTCGTCGACCAACAGTTCCGCCGGCAGTCCTTTCGAATAATCCCGGACTGCCCCGGACTAACAATAAGTGTGGAATAGCTACTTGAAGCCCAAGTTGTATCCTGACTTTTAACGACTTTTCAAGCCCGGTGCCCAATTTAATATATGAGCCACAATCCCCTGGCATAATCACACGATGACATGGCGTTCTCCTATTATCTATGCTTTAATTACTGATTTTACATGGTCCCTCTTTTTATTAGGATCCCATTTATGCGTAACCGGTGTACCTTACCGTACTTTTAGTATTAGATACAATAGTTCAATATATTCACTGTGTGAGAGGAGAAATTTATCTAGACAGAAATGTGTTTTCACTCATTATGCCGATTTATATTGAGATTAATATCCTGCTGCTTTTACGTGCGCTAACTGTATATTGGATCAGGACGACTATCTCAGAAGCCGGTTTCGTTTTCTTGGTACTCATTGATTTTCTAGGTATTCTTGTAGTCGGCGAAACTCCACGTGGGACCTTGTCAAACGCCAGCTGCACTTTTTTATTTTATCAAAAATGCCGGAATTCATTACACCCATACAGTGCTTAATGACGTAGAAATATCCGGTTAATAATTACCATAAATAATCTTGCTTTCTTAATTAGTATTACAGCTATGCCATAGAGTCGCGGTAACGAATGGCTTTCAACGATGCGTCTACGACAATTATAGTCAAGAACCCGCTTGAGAAAATTTTCACGCAACTTTGCCAGACAGATCCTGTAATCCGATCATAATGAGTATATATATTTATATATAAATTATATGCACGTATACCATACTATCTAGTCAAACTGCCGTATACCAACGTGTCTATAGTGCAACAGCTGTTACTCAATGCCATACGGGCATAGCAGACACGCTGTCTCAGGGAGAAACGTTCCGATTGCAACTGTAAAAATGTTTCATCCCAGTTTAAAGAAAGCAGTCGCACCGATTCTCCCATAGCATATACTTCTTCTTGATGCAGGCCTGTAGCGAGATACATCAGTGATTCGATCAAGCCTTAGAATATTGATATCCGAAAACCAGGAGAACCTGACAAAAATTAAAAACTGGCGCTCGTTCTATCAGCAAATACGAAGAAAACACCTGGCAGTAAATATAGCAAGGAGTCCGCTACAGTGAGGTAATCCAACGTAGGGTGTTAGGGGTTGAGGTCAGGTTACGAGCGTAAAGGGGAAGGTGGCCGACTATCCCCTGCAGGGTGATTAAACGAAGCACCACGATTCAGGAGGGCAGCCAAGCATGAAACTGTTGCGTCCTGATGGCACGTAACCCCAATTCTGAAGTCTCAGGACGAAGAATAAAGCCTGGAGGGTCAACTGCGCGTCAACCGCACTTCCTTTCCCTACGAAGAACGTAATTCATCCTTTATCACTCCCGAGTGATATATCCTGATTTCATTACCGGTACCATACGAAGCAATTAATTTTTGTTTTGACCTAGAAGAATCGATTTTCAATTATTAAAATGTACCACTCTATAATTTTACATACTAATTAAAATTAATTACCCACTGACTAGCTTGTAAATTAAAATAATTGAGATTCCCAGAAAATCCACTTTTTTTACATTCACCTTTCTTGTTTCTCTTACTTGCTAAATTATCCCCATTTACACAGCCAATTTATATAATAATACACACGTACCTGTATATATACCAGCGAACGGCAGTTCCTTTGACGCGCATTAATTCACGGCAGACAAAAACGAAGGCAGCCTCCCGGGTACGCCGTGGCGTAATTGTGGCCTTTAATAAAGAAATGACACGGGATATTCGGGCCACACAATGTGCGTGCTTTGACTGTGAGAGGTCCTGTAGAATAGGACAAAGAGTAAAAATAACTACCTCGTTTTCTATACGTAGATCCGCATCAAGTAACGGTGATACATTTCAATTAGCCACAGAATCTTCTCATCGTCTTTCGTTTTTCCTTGCTCGTGAACGGTGCTCCAAAAAAATTCTACCAGTCATCTCGTGAAGGATGAAGCTAAAAAATAAATCGTCTATTCACCTTGTATGTTACCCACAGTATACATGTGCTCACTCATGATCATCCAAATGGAACGCAACGGAGTCTCGTGCCCGGAAATTTCGACGGCACACGAGGGGCACGCGCCGTTAAGCTACCAGGCAGTTTCACTGCTGTCTATATATATACAGCATGTCTATATACATATATACTCTATAGTCTATGGCTCAGGTAAGTTCGTGTATGTATCAGTGAAGAGGACAGCAGTGGTTGCCCTGGCTGGGTGTCATCTGGCATGCAGAGCGTGAACCTGGCGAAGAGACGCGTGTGTTTCTGGACGGCTATAACGGTCTCTTCGTGTAGGCGCAATCCCGCGCGTGCACCAGGACCTGATTAATCTGTGTAAGAAAAAGAGAGGGCGTCTGTAGTCAGTAGGAGCCGTCAGATAAAGATCGAGAGAGAAATACTTACGAGGAGGAACGGCGAGCACGAGGATGAGGTGTAAGAGAGGATGGACCTGAGTAATCGGTTTGGTAGCCGTATATGTTCTCCAGGTCGTTCCCAATGTCCTAGTTGAAAGGCAGGACGGACTTGATCGAAACCAGGTTGATCTTGTGATCATGTTGTTACGTACAGCAATGTGGTCGGCTGGTGTCACCTGTTAAAATTCATGTCGGAAGGATGTCTTTGAAAGGACTTTTTAAAGACACGAAGAACATACTATGAACAGTCAAAATTGATAGGACAGAATTTTTTAATTTCACTGTGCCACATGAATGAATTCTTTAATGACTATTGATTTTGAATGATCCGTCATATCAATTTCCGTAAGAGAATAAAAATTCCAATACTCTTTATTAGAATTTTAATTATATTTTATTCGTATTTTGAAGGGAAACCAGAGAGAATTTTAATTATATATCACCTGATTAAAAATCACTATCAACAACCATCATTGCAGAGTCGTTATGCACAGAAGGACCGACGTGTGCCATCGATTGGTGGGAGATGAAGATAGGATAGAGGGGCGAAGAAGGGGAGTCGTCTGTAAAATCCCCTGAAGCACCTACGGCCGCCTAATAAATGGGTCGTGGCGGTGCGATTAAAAGCTCCCACAAAAGGAGTCCGTTCGGATGCCCCACGTATTTAGCAACGGGACAAAATTCGAGGGGTAATTACGTGGTGGCCATTGGAACGTGAAATGGAGCACGAGTCGGTCCTCCGAGGATCTTCGATGGCTGTAAGATGCTGGAGGAGAAGAAGAGAAGAAACTTGTCCCGGTAGACTGCGAGGTGCGCCCCTCATGTAATTCACATATGTGTAACTGAGAAGGATGACCGAATGATGAAAGACATCTTGATGAAATTCTGATAACGTCGATTCCACGTGAGGACTTGGTATTGATAGGTATAAATTATTTTAAGACCATATAAGTGCACACGTGAACGCCAATATGTCACTGTAGAAAGAAAGTGTATGGAAAGTTACGTAACTTGCTAAGTCCATTGAAATTATTGCATAAAATATAATAATATTCCATATCTACATATTGTCATTTGCCTTGATTAAATTTACAATGGTTTGTCCAATCCAATTGACCAATTAGAACTGATGTCCTCCACCTGTGGAAATTATGATTATTAATTAGATCCGTGTACTGATAAAGATAATGGTTTTACCTGAGTGAAGTTGTGCTAGTAATTAATGTATTTCTAATTATAACAAGTCCAGCGATTTTCTTCAGGGTAAATTACTTTCTGCAGGTACATCAAGGATGAGGAGCTTGATTTTTACTGACAATCAGTACAGTCTTGTATTGAGGTAGCAGAGATACTAATGAGACACTACTGCTCACCGGTCCTGCGCTAATGAGAGGTCTCCCTTTTCCTACGAGGTTGCATCCTGATTATCATCTACGTCGGTAGCCGACCTGCCTGCAGCCGATCAGCTTTTACTGCCATATCGCTATCGAGCTGATTCCTCTTATTCTCAGGAGTCTTCCGACTGATGCAGGTGTTCATCTTCCTATGGTATGTTGGTCTAAGAGGCTCGTAATGAGATAACCAATTACATAACTCGTCCCATTCTCTAAAGTAACTTACTTTCCTCGCTTAGTCAATCCAATCTAAATAGTCTCCTTTCATTCATCTTTACAGTGAACCTAGCCCAATGCACTGGCCAAGAAGAAAGTTGATACTGTCAACTGGTACCTCCATGGTATAAAATTGCATCAGGACACGAGGTTTCTATTGCACCTCAAGGGGTTATCTTGTCTCAATGAAAAAAAAAGAAGGGAAGAATGAAAGACAGACCCTTCCTTTCATTTACTCCCAAGTGACCTCCGACAAGGAATGAATGAATGAAATGGTGAAGGGTTTCCTTCAAGGCTCATCAACGAACTTGAATTCTGCATTGAAAAGGGCCAAGCAGACTTTGATCCCTATAGGAAGAAGCACCTGAGAAGATGATCCCGTTAATTTTCTCCATCCGGTAGATCCGTTTACTCGGAACAATATGCAGTACACCTTAGCCTGTAAATAGAAGTCTATGATCAGTTCAGTTCGTACAGTGATAAGATATATAGTGTAATACAGTACCAAACAAAAACTGTTATATCCACAAAATAATTCTAACGTACCTATCGAGTGTAGCTGGCTTATAAAAATTTGTCCGATCCGCTATAAACAGTATAAAGTATACAAAAAGATAAATAAAGCAAATTCAATGGAGATTATGAATATTCGTCACGCATTCTCTGAGAGCCGCCATAGTAAAAACGAGCACGACGTGTTGAGAATAAGATTAAGATCATCGAAGTGAGTTTAGGAGTATATCGAGTCGAGGTTTAACAGCAAACCAGACTGGAAACCTGTAATTGAATGCCGGGACGAGGTGTATTATTTTGCCGATTTAACCCTAAGGCAAGAAGCAGCAGCAGCAGCGGCTAATTTAAACTAAAGGCCGATATAAACGCTATGCCCGCTGATAAGTTCCTTGATTTAAGCGATCTGGTCGCGGCGATGGCCTGTACTTTTGTGTCGTTAAGAGTGCGAGGGCACGCACGATAATTAATCCAAATTGCGCTTAACGTTTTTACTATAAAATAACGATAAGAGTGACAATACGATTATTCAGCAGTACAATTAAAAAAAGAAGGAATCTCAAGAAACCAGTATAAAAATAATTAACATTGCTCTTACTGTACCCATCTTAAAAACTACCTTCACGCACTTATGAACTTCAACCCAATATCGCAAGACCAAAACGAAATCAAGTTCTGGTCCACACAGAGAAATTAATTCTCCATCTATTTCCTGCAGCGTGAAGCCCATTAAGAACACGGCACCTATTTATACGAGTTTCGAATCACACGGTAACGGCAAAGTAGCAAGAGAGGCACCTGTGTGGCGGCAGGTGATCACTTGTCTTTGGTCTTTACTGTGTAGGCCATGCCTAACCAATCAGAGCCTATCCACACGCAATACGTACAAGTCCACATACGTAACCGCTAACAATAAAAACGCATAAAAAAGTACAACCTCCATACCCATTAGAAAAGCGATATAAAACCAATAAAATAAATAATCCCTCTAGAGAGCCCATATATATAAAATCTAACAAATTGTTATCTTCAAATTCCTCTTCTCGTTCTCATTAAGCATCACCAGCAACGTAATTCTCCGACGAGAAACATCGTCAGGGACAAACTCGTAGCTTTCATGCTATTAAACGTAACACGCTAGCCCCGTTAATCGTCGAGGTTCCAAGAGCAATTACCGCTTCCTCGTTCATTAGCCACGAAGTGTTGTTCATTTGCTGGCAATGCATTTGCCACCAAGTGGTAGACAGGTAGACAGAGCGCCTTGTTGAAGCCGCCACTCGACAGCTAATTTAATCCGTACAAAATTGCTCCTGGCAATTTACAAGAAGCGGATGAAGGGATTGGTCATAAAAAAATCAGCTGGATACAGAGTTAATCTCGTGAATTTTACCTGAAACGAAGTTATATACGTTATACTATCATATTTGGGTGACATTGAGATATATGGGCGCAGAGAATGTGGCGCGCGTGCCACATTCTGTGTCTTTATATCCGAACGTATGCAGTCGCCATACGTGTATTACGTGCTTGGCCGAGTGTCTTATTCGCCGTGCGGTCAGCGTATAGCGGAAGGACAGCCGAGTAACTAACTACTCATCGTACAAGAGGTTATTACCAACCTGACGGTGTGCTACGCCTAGAGCGTGTAATTAATATATGTAACTCAATCGAGGTAACGACGTAGCAAAGGTTATATGGCTGCTAGGCAATATTATACTCCAGGCAGAAGTATAAGAGGTCTGGCACGCGCTCGTATATACTTGAATCCAGATACTCCTTGTCTATTGGTATAAGGTTGTTTGCTGCATGATTAATTCGGTCAGGTCCTTGATATTGTACTCGTTCTTTTAACTCCTTGGACGTCACGATTGGATCGAGTGCTTCCTTCTCTTCTTAATCTGAAATCAGTTGCGTATAATGGGACACGTGGATCCTGTTGAAATGTTCTTTTTTTTTTGGCAATCAGCGATTTCTTTTCGCAATTACCAACGGTGTCGATTGGCACTTTATCTGATTTGTAATAAGTTACGTGTGAGTATCTTGCGAGAGTCTCTCCTCAGCATAAAAATTTAATGTTTCAATGGATTTCAGGTGCTTGACCTTTTTTTTTATAATTTTACGGAAATTGAACAAAAATCGTAACTGATAGTAGTAAGTGGTGCATGGTATTTTATGGAATGATTGGATTTTTTAATGCAAAATAAAATTGACGAACTGACATTTGAGTGTACGAGTAATGGGCTTATAAAAATTTTCTCTTTCTCTATTAGTTATGAATTGACTTTTTAATCTTGAGAGGCAGTCCAAAATTTATTTCGCTATTACTTTCATACTAAATTCGCGTAAGATCATTCGCAGGATCCATCTACCACATGGTATGCACGCTGCTGCGCTTATGTGCAGCAACTGCATATGCACATGACTGCATCATTCAGCCACTTATCTACAGCTGCGAGAACTTTTACATATCGTTTTCTGATTAATGAGACTTGTAAAGAGACTTACTAATCAGCGACAATTATCCGTGCATTAATCCACGATAATCCCTGTAATTCATAACGTCGATTCTATAAGTACTAAAGCTTCTAAAAAAAAGGAATACTTGACAACGATAAGGAAGTTTGACACCATTGATCTATATAAGGAATAAAGCTGTTGCTACGTGAAACGGAAGTCGACCAAAGTCTTGACTATTACCACACCATACCCCAGCCCTCAGGATTTCGTCCTAACAAAATGTAAATACATGCATCCTGTTCCAATTAAACCGCAGCCCTAATCTCCGATCATTTCCTGTTGGAAGGATCCTTGAAAGACACGCACGGCTACGTTTCGCCTGGACTCTAATCCGATTCGAATGCTTAAATTAATTCCGACTTTTCGGATCTTCAGGATGGACCCAGAGGATCTTCTGCTGGACAGAAGCAAACTAAAAAAAAAACACTTAGTAACCGTATTATCCTTGAACCAAGAAACAAAGATACGAACCTTCCTTAAGCTTAGAAATAACAGCTGTTCCAAGTTATCCGGTCATAACTAATTCTCCAATAAATAAATAAATATCTTTAAGTTATAAATCCAATGCTGATATAGAATCAGACACAAATATATGGGTGAGAGTTACTAAAAGTGCGTAAAGGAAGTGAAGCGATTCCCACATGTCCTGGAGTGTGTTTTTATCGCGTGCCCATCCCACCACCATTGAATTATTACGGCGGTGCGATAATTCGCAAGACGTAAGGCAAGCTCGCAAGCTGTCTTCGTACTAGCATATAAGTACACAAGCATATGTAGAATAATCCCACATGTGTACAATATGCGTGAAAAATGTTTGCGTGCGATTCGACCCAGACTACCTGCTACATCCACCTCCTGAAATTGTGAAATATCCAAGAATTTTTATCTGAATCAAACATACGTTCACTTGTATTACACATATACCAGTGTATATCCCAAAGCAAAACGAAATACATTTGAAAGAGAGAATTTCATGCGCGGTGTCTTCTCACAGTGGATACCGATATAAAGCTGCAGGTGACACGCGATGGTCCGCCGACCAATGGAGAGGAACGTGCAATTACTCCTGGTGCATCATCTTCTGGAAAGTGAAAATCGGAGTGTTAAACCTATCATCATCCGTCGATAACCTGTGGGTGGAAGAAGCAAAGTATTACTGACAATTACCAAGCTAATTTCCTTCATTACAGATACCGACTGACCTACATCTTGAGGGCTTCCGTTTTCATTTCTTTCTTTTTCAATTACCTTACAGATAAGTTAGGTTAGGTCACACAGATCTTTTGCCTTCGACACATTGGTGATTGATTCGATGAACAATATTGTAAATGAAATCTGCAAGAGAAGCTGGAAGTCGAAGAAATTCAAATATCACAAGATCGCCGCGTTGCACGATTTTTGACGCATTTGAAAGTCCAATACCGGATGCGATTCGATCCACACCACTGAATGCAAGAAAAGCCTTTAATTTAATGCATGCGTAATATTTATCTGGGCATAATTTTGCATACGGATACTCTTTAATTGCACTGGAACTGAACGTCACTCGGGTAACAAACATTTAAGACTGTGGCGACCTGCATAATATGGGCGCGTGCTTGCTGTACGACTGAAAGATGGGAATTCAAGTAGCCGCGAGGCTGCAATTTGATGGAAACCATGTTTCGCAAAAAGAATATTATGAAGCAGATATAATAAATATTAATCAATATTCGGTATAGTGCTAATTATATACAACATGCTTATTAACCCGGAATATACTGTACATTATAAGTATATACAATTTTATTGAATAGCAGAAGGAGAGAAAATGGTCTACATAATATTTTTCTCAGTCTCAAAACCCATTTTTAAAAATGAGAAACAATATTGAAGATATCAAGATCATTATTCTCACAATATATATTGTACATTGAATCATCCAATTATTTGTATATTCATTAATAATGATTCCTTGCGGAATATTATTAAGTCCTTTCCGAATCTACTACTAGTGTCTAATTATTATAAAGATAAATTAATGACATGTGTTACGCCAAAGCCACTTCCTCCTATTGACTTCCTGCTGAGACGTTTCTTTACCTAAGCCGATAATCCTAGACGATAATTGATTTCCCAAAGAGATATTGATGCTTTGAAAAAATTTCACAGCCCTTCATAATTGGATATAGATATACTTCAGGTGGTCTATACCTACGGGCAGTCCCTCTTGGACTTTCCCACGCGTTAAAATTAGCATCCCACCAAATAGGACCACCACATCCTTTGGAAATGGTCGTATGAATATGATCGTAAGCGGAAACGAAGGAAAGCACCGATTCTCGAGAAAGTATCCCAGCCTGACAGATACCAGAATATCTTCCACATAGATATGGTGCAATTTGATGGAAGGACACATCCTGCATGGTGGCAAGCTGCCTCTTAACTGCACCGGTCAAGACTTTAATGCATCAGGCATATAAGAAGACGGGAATGCACGATCCTGCGTATCTGAATATCCACGTGTCCGCATGTCCACACAGAGAGTGTCAGCTCTGCCGATAAAGATCTACTTAATTAAAGTAATAACTCGTTGTATGATCGATCGTTGATGTTTGACTGAAAAAAAAAATAAATGAAAAGAAAGGCTCTAAAGACAAATAACCTGTGATTAGCAGGTAGAAAATTTTCATAATATATTACAAGAGGGGAAGCCCCTATTTCAGTGTCAATGAATCACTTTGCTCCAATCAAAGAGATTGGAATGGTGTAATCATTATTAAAATGTGATATCCGAACGAGACCACGGATTAATTTGCCTTAAATTTCTCTTAAACTGGTTGCCAAGTGTCTCAGCCTCCTTGAGATGTATCTCACGAGTATATTTAATGTATTGAAGGATGCTGGGTTTCTTCTTCGATGAATGGTGAAGTCAGCCTTTGCATTGCATACGTCGACACTGCATCCTTGAGGTCCAGGAGTGTGGTTGGCAATGAAAAAAAAAAGAAAGATCCAAAACATCACAAAGACAAAGTTATCTAATTGTCAGGAAAAATTGAGGCTCACGGAAGTGGAACGCACTGCCGAGTCGACACGCGAATGAAGCTACGTAGCCAGGATGCCTGTAAGATAAAGCAGGCACGAGCTCCATCCACGCAGCTGTTCCTGGCTCCTTCTTATTAATTGACAGAACAAGTTAATACTCCTTCCGTACGAGGAGCGAGGTACCGCTTCTTTGTGGGAAATTATTTAGCGAATTGATGTGACAGAACTAATTAAAAATGAAAAACGATTATGCCAGTTCAGCATCCTGACCAAGATCCAGCTGTATAAATCCTCAAGATCTCACGAGGAAGTCCAGTACACGTACCCAGTTAATCCCTTGAAGCAATAAAAGGTGCGACTGCAATGAAATACAGTAGAACCTTTTAATCTGCACTATTTTCGATTTTTTGTAAACAGTATACATACCACTGAAGTCATTGCAAAGTTGAAGTGAGTCCATGTCATAATTTTTTCTCTCTCAAACCTCCCATCAGCCAACCCACTTGTAACGCATGGCCACTGCATTAATTAATCCACTGCTCCTCTCCACTTTTTATTGAACGTGATAAAATCTTTGGCATGCCTCCTGAAAATATATCATATCTATGTAAAATATCATTCGACTGATTCGCCACGCAGGTAATTGTCCACTGATGATAATGAGTGCATCAAGAGCACACGTACCTACCTATGTACGTACACTTGGTGCGCAAGGGTTTATCTTTTCAGTGCGAGCCATTAATACTCGTTGTTTTAAAAAAAAAACTGTTGCACCTTGGCCGAGTCTGTTATCTTGAAGAGACTACGGCACTCGGGCAAAACGCAGCGGCAAAATAGCATTACATTCGCAATTAGCGTAATAGCTTTTAAGCGCCGGTACATACTGCACGCTCGCGTTGCTTGTAGTGTTGCTGAGCGACGGAAGTTATCTGTGTATGAGAATCGGAAGCGGGACGGAAGGTTGAAACGTGGGGAATGAGTAGGGTCAGTGGGTGAGGTACGAGAGGGGTTCAAACGAAGAAAACTGGTTTGACGGGCCGACGTCGGCAAAAGCTCAAGTAAACGGCAATAGAGAATCTGCTATCTTGTTGCACGTAGACTATTAGGGGAAACGATATGCTGCTGTAATTTTAACGTTACGCTAGTCATATGTAAATGGAAAATAGAATTTGAGTGTACATACATATTCGGGAATATTATTTTAAATTTAGTCGATTATTGTATAGGAATGAGAATTAATTTTTGATCGTATCAAATTTGTTAATCTAGAAATGTGTAGGTGATATTAAATTGTTTTATGGATTCAACATCGTTAATTAATTCAAATTAATTATGTAATTGATACTTGTATTTGTCTTTGACTGACTTTCTTGTTTAATAGAGGTCGTTTGGACTAATTCTGATAAAGAGTACTCAAGACGAATTGCTCTGTGCTGTAAATAATAATGGCATCCATTAGAGGCTCGAGGATTTTATGAGCGATTATTAATAATTGCAATGCAAGGCCACCAGAACACTTAGGGATGGTGGGTTCTTTGTTGCGTAATTGCTCAAAATCTAATTATTTATCGACAATAGTTTTAAATTGTATCTAACTTGAGGCATGGTGACTTCGTTTACAGCCTGTGCCGTTTATGCATGCGGCAATTCTGTATTTAGGGAGTATCGACTGCGAAAAATGAATTGGTTATAAAAGTTAATAATATGGGAATTTGTCGTTTTTTTTTGTTAATGGGTTTCTCTTACATTGTCATACCCGAAATGTCCATGGCTACTTGGCATTCTCATCCTTTGTCATCTCTTGATGCGTGTACATACATTAAATTCATCATACAGAGCCAGAGTTCGTTTAAACTGCAATTTAATTTCATGTAATAAAACGAAAGGTTAATTAGACTTGATGAAATCTTTATGGTAAGCCTATAACAAAAAGAGAAAGAGTTTAGTGTGGAATCGATGGCTGTTTTCAAAAGAAACAGTCCTGAGGGAACAAATAAATTTGATTGGTCAAATTTTACAACCGTTATAAGATTTACGGTCGAATGACCAGTCAAATGCTGTTTCTCTTTTAGAGCCAATTTTACCAAAGTTAACAGGTTTAACTGGCGAGATTAGCCAATCCGAAATCTGTATTTCCGGAAACAGTTCTGATTAGCTAATCTCGACGGTTATAGTTTTGAAACAGATTATTTATGTTAGACGTAACCTGTGACTTATCTGTGAAGAAAAACATGTACCTGTTCATCCATATATGAAGGAATAATGGAGGACAGAAAAATTGTGTCTCTGGCTGTCATAAACATAAACAATACTCAATAAAATGTAATAACAATATATATCAAGTATCGAAAAACGACTTCGGCCCATCCAAGCAAGACATTTATATCACTGGACTGATGGCAGGAAAGAGAAAAATAATGAAAGGACGAATACGCGAGAGAACCGTACATGGTATCCAGCTGCAAAGCCACGATCCAATAATACTAAAATACTTGAGGCGATCAAAGTGCACAAAGATGCGATCATCGCGATCAGATATTTCGGATTGGTAAACGGCGACGGTGGCGACGACGCGACTTTTTTGGTAATATTTTGTCGTCGTCCACTGGTAAACCAGAACCTGGTGATCACTTTCATACGAACACGCGTACAGGCATACCGGCAGCCTTAAGCACTGCAGGTCGTGCGTTTCTGCGACGGAACGTTAATTACGAAAAATGCGGACAGACGACAGGTGCATTGAATGAGAGAAATATCTAATTCCGGAAAATTCTCAGCGATTAAACTTCGATGTCAAATTAATAATCATTCATAAATGGACGGAATAACTGCCATTTAATCAACCTAACCTAACCTGTACTTCTGGGTGACTGTCACAAGATGAACTTAACCTGACACAACGAAATATATTTGACAGTAACGTACGTCACTTTCTGTAATCGCGGCTTGGTTATAGGCTATCCCATATCTGTATAACAGCTAACGGAATCGCCAGGGCTTGAAATACTGTAACCAGTCGACCAACGAAAATATTTCACTGACACTCTCCTTCATTTTCACTCATCTTTCTCATCTTCATCTTCATTTTACTCTTTGTTCAGCACTGTATACACACGTATATTCGCATTGAAACTGAAATCACGTTGTATATATCGTGTGAAGATTTTCTTTCCCCTAACAATAAATAATACTGAGTAAACTCAAACGTAAAAACAGCTCTTGCCGCACTTTACGATCGACTAATTCCGCCATAACGAACGCGTCGCTAGCCTGAAGTCAAACTGGATTCAGAGAGAATCCGGTAATTGTGCGGGAGATACGTCTGGGTAATTGGCGCGGACGTGTAAACACGTTAACGATCGTAATGCAAGCTTACGAACCTCGAGGTTTTCAGTAAACTAACGGTTGTCGACAATTCTGAGTGACCCAGTGCCGAAAACTCGTCCAATAAGAATGTGACTGACACGGTTAATATCCTTAGGACTCAGTGTGGACTTATGTGGCATAAAAATTCTTTTAGGGATTAATTTATTTAGCAATGAAAGACTAAATAATTTACAACGTTATATTAATATTTATTAATATTAATAATAATTTTTTTATAGAATCTTGCAGTATGATATCTGGCGTTTTACAAATGGCGGCTGTCACTCGGTATATAAATCTTTGACGACATGAGAAAGTACTCTGTGCTTTGGTAATTCATATATATTGCAGATACTGTGCCTGTAAAGCTGCTACGAATATAATTGGGACAGTAAAGATCTTTTTTCAGTGATTACCGACCTCGATCGATACACGGGGAAGAAAGTGCTTGAGCAATTGTGAAGATCCGTTAATGGAAAAATGAAGTATTGGTTTTCATTGCTTCTGACAGTGGTGCTCAGTACAGGTATAATATTATTTCGATTAATGAAGAGAGTATCGATTGATAATAGTTTTACATATACCTATAAGTATAGATATACTTTTATAATTGAAACGTTATTAAGTCACCCTACAAAGCTCTCATTTATCCAATGTTCAGACAACAAGCTTTACTGTATACTGCAAGTTCAGGAATACGTAATCTATTATCTCTAACAGTTAACTATTCTATCGGTATAATAACTTTTTAAAACGATGTTACATGCTCTTCGGTAATCAATTTAATTATAATATACGTGACGAGATACTTGTGAAAAGTAACTTCATAAAGATCGTGACAAAAATTCTCATCAATTGAATCCTTGATTACTAATTAATAAATAAGATTGAAGAAAAGTAATAATCAAATATAGATCGAAAGCCTTCTCTCTTTTTTTTTTAATTATCACCATCATCAACAATCATACAAATCTTCAGTTCAAAACATTAAATTCAATTGCGTGACAGACGTTATACGTTCAAACAAAATGGCTGCACCAGTTTCGTATAAGAAAAAAAGAATTCAATCGTAGATATGATACAAAATACACAAGGAAATTTTCATTGGGTGTCGGATAGGAGAACCAGGACGGGACGGATGGATTTATCTGTATATTGGGTATCATCATAAATTATTTCCGGCGACAGAATGCATTGCTCTTGGGTTGATCAGTCTTTCATTTATGTCGATCCGGGCTGCGGGTAACCGCATTTTCTAATCTGATTGATCTGACTCTATCCCGCAGATACCATGCAACGTGCAAGTGATTGTGTTTTTGTAATGATCAGACTGGTTGCTAATAGATAAACGTAAGTATTGCAATGTCTAGTCTGAGTAATAAGTTGTTAATTACCATCACCTGCGCCAACTAGTAAGAAAGCAGCTGCCATTGATAGTTACTTAGTAAAACAAAACGTAATTATTGCATACAACGTTGCATCTCTGGCAAAGTTATAATTTCAAGGTCAGTAAGCAAGTTTAATTACGCGAAGATTCATGGGTTTTGCATGTGCATCGGGATACCATTTCTTTTTAGCAGATTTCAACGAGCAGGGATTGCATCTGGAACATCGTACCTATTACAAGTTCAGTAGTATCTATAATTACTGAATTTGGAAAGAGCGATGAGCGCCCTTCGATTTACGATCGTGAACCAATGAATTCAAATTTTATAAACGCATCGCGTGACTAAAACGATGCAGTAGAGTGCAGCTGCACTTTCCAGGAGTGGAAAATTTAATTGCATCCTCGAATAAGTGTCCGTTGGATGAGTCGTTTGAATTTCTATTTCACCGATATTAGAAAAGGTGATTAAATTATTAATTAGTCGCCACTAGAAAAATCCGCCGATAATGCACTACAGTAATGCTGTCCTGAATTTTTTAAGTTTTAGCCAGAAACTTCTAATCCGATTTATATCTACATACAATGCATTTTAGGAAATGAAATTCGATAGAAATAATTAACCGGAAGAACAAGAACAGGTCTGTATTCCTCATTGGTGCAGGTGCGTCTCACGACCAGTGTTAAGAACAAGGGAGAGAAGAACATGGAGATATTCGTTTAAAATATCTTCAAACTTTAAAAGAACTTCCGGTAATGGCGGGAGTTGGAACATCAGTTGAGTGTCTGAAGGTTATGGCTGGTATACCTTTATCATTGCAAGTGTCCTGACATCCGGATGGTAGCTAGGACGAGCACGTGCGTGAGAAAAGTCTTAGACATAGGATAGAAAAAAAAAGTAAGAATATACGTATATCCTTACTAACGCCATTTATGCCATCAAGTTTCTAAGTGCACCTGTATTTTACAAGATGCGGGATCAAGAGGATCTAACATTATTATGCGCAATTTCAAAGTAACACGTGCACCGAATGGTCGGTTGATGTCTTACCCGGATACCATGAGGAATCGTATTGAAAAAATAACAAGGGTGGTATATGTGTCTATTCAGCAAAACAGTACTTCCACAATAATAATTTGATACTTATGTAATTTATTATATATTTTTTTCAGGATGTTGAATGACGTCAAAACGATCCAACAACTTTGAATTATACTGCATGAGAAAATTAGCAGCATATTCATTACAGTCTTTAATATTAATCTTTGCTAAGAGCTTAACAAAGTTACACAGGAAAGTCAAAGAATTTTTATCTTCGTTTGATTCTCATGAAGCTTAAGTGTCGTAACTTTTGATATCAGTACCTTCTACTGTCAAGTACATGTGAATCAGTTACATTAATCATGCTATATCCTCGTGGTATCCCTAAAGGTAAATTTCATGATCGAATTAACGTGTTCCGGACAAACACATTGCGAGCGGAGCGGAACAACCGCGTCCAGGAATAAATCGTCGAGAGCGGATGATATCAGCCGGAAATAGAGTGCGGTATCTGTGGATCTTCCGGCCAAATGGAGCGTTCAAATATGCATGCGCTAGAGAGCGTTCATTACAGAAAATGCCTATAAAGTATGCATACCAAGAAGTTCCTTATTCCCTTTTTATTCTTTTCTTTTAATTATATGCAAGCTTTCGCAGGTGTGGACTACGCGACGGCCAATTCCGCTTGGCTCGATCGACCGTGTGAACTAATCCCCATCTGATATATATTATGAGAAATTAAACGTCGCTATGGAACCCGCATGCGGGAGGCGCTATGGGAACTTTGTCGTTGTCCTTTCCAACTTTGAGAATTGGTATCATTCCTCTGGAAACCCAATCAGGTAATATTCTTGTCTTACTTAATTGCTTCCCACCAAGAGGAATATCAAGATGTAACTCTCACTGAGCAATTAAGAATACCAATTCCCGTATAAACCAAACTTACCTAAATTTTAGGTTTTTTTTTGTATTAACAGCCTGTACCTATACTGTATAGCCCGTATTCAGAACTCGCTTTTAGTGCTAATAGCGCGCCTTTTAAATTTTTTCTTAGTGATTTTTAACTACAAGTGACTCTGTTAGTGACTTTAAGAGCGAGTTGTGAATACGGGCTTATGTGGATAGTGTATGCAGAACTATAAAACCGAAAGTCTTTATATTTGAAGATGGTAATCAAAAGGCACCAATCGTAGTAAGGGTAGAGTTCAGCCGCGGGACAGCTGCGTCGGGTGCTTTGAAGATGTCCCAGTCATTATCTTCGGTCTTTGGAAAGGTGTTAAATCTCAGTATAGAATCTGCCATAAAAAGGGAACATAAAAAAGAATGTAATAGACAAGACATCAAGTTTGACATTGAATCAAGTTTTAAGAATTGACGCAAGATTATTATATATGGCAAGTACATCGATGAGAACATTTTTTCAACTGTACTATTAGCTCATACACAAAAATCCTAAAATATTAAAAAAGAAAAAGAAGAAGGTACGAGTCAGCAGGGATATAGGTAATCATTATATAACCCTTTCTGTAACGAGGTCCCATACAGCGTGACGGCTTCTTCACCTGTCCCGCCTGTTAATGATCTGAATGAGTCGATCAAAGGCGAGTAAATTGACAAGTAAAATAATAAAATGAAAGAGCAACAGGGCTGACGTATAGTAAAGATAAGATTTATAGTAAAATAAGAAATAAATGTCGAACCCTAGAGCGTGGATGAGTTGTTGTTTCGATAAAGCAAAACCACAAGCCTTATGACAGGAGCTTGAAACCCCATATAAAGCCACCATACACAGTCGCAGAAGAACAACCTGAAAGTACATTGAAATGTATGTTGGCTTGTATTTCTTTCTTCTTCGATTACGCCAGATTGTTAGACTGGTCATTCACTTGGTTACTTGTTGCTACCATGTGGCAATTATCGATGACAAGAGCTCAGGATCCTGACCAGAAACTCGTAAACTCAAAGAGCGAAACGTAGTTGGGATTAGGGAGCAAGTAAAACAAGAAAGAAGGTACAAGAGGCACGAGCCCTTGCCCGCCACTGACGCCACCATCTGTTCCCAGGAAGACGTTGCCAGGTTCGGTTCGCCAGGCCCACACGAGTCACGGGGACACCATATGCTGCCCTCACCAGGAATTGAACTTTTTCAACTCTCAGTGCTTTCTGATCCTGACCCACACGTAGATCCTTGTGGGATTTATCAGCGATTCTACCTGAAGTCACTTAAATGAACCCTGGTGCGTCAGTCCTGATGGGTACAAAGTCGATTTATATTGCTTCGTTTGGATCTATTTATTCTTACTTATAAACTTGTACAGGTAATCCTCTGAAATTGCTGTTGGCATTACGTTTCTATTGCTGAGTGTCGCTCACATCAAACGGTACCAAAGCCTTTTTTTTTATTCCAGGGTACTCATCCTTATCCTACTGTCTGGATCACAGGAGAAGTTTGGAATCTGAAAATGAGTGGGAGTGGGAATCCAAGTGAGAAAGAGGTTGAGGGTGATTCGCTCGAGTTTTTACCTGGTCACGTGGCGACGCGTGCTGGGGTACGAGACAGTTGGAGCTCCTGCTCGGCCGATGCCCCGTCTGTCGTGTAATACTGGGTGTTCCAAAAAATAGTTTCGAGACACTTCCAGTAAGGTTCCAGATTCCAGAAAATTATGCTTACATTTATTCTTATTTTTATTGCAAAAGACTGCCTCGAATCAGGTAAAGCGTTGGTATAATTTAAATTGATTTATATTATTCACAAATGAGATGCCGCATATGATATCTATATAAAATTATTTGATACAACGAAAGTCCCTTTAAAAAAATATTGCATTATGACTTACAATACTTTTTGTATTCTTTTATTGAGCAGTAATAAAAACTGCTCTAAATTTATTTGCGAGTCACCCTGTATGCTTCGTAAGACTATATGGTATTGTAACGCATCCTTGCATATGCATAGTGGACGTACACAAGCCTTCCTAGGGATGAGCTCGGTGGCCGTTTTACCGGCTGGGGACGAGCAAAGCAAGGGTGATTTTATCGAAGTCATTTTCATAAATGATAGGAAGCGCTTGCAAGTAGATTGCACCATGATTCAATGGATTTTGCTTTTGTGTCCTCGTTAACAAATGCAAATTTGTATACGGTACCATATCGGTCATTAAAATTGGTTGAGATTAAACACTAGAATTTATCACGTGCAATTCTAATGCATGAGAATCGGATACTTATACATATTTATAGTTTGTGACTTATCGTTTTATGAAAAGCAGACGTTTGGCAATATTAATAATTTGATTATTACCAAATCGACACGCGTAAGAATGTCCACAGTGTAATTGCGACTGGGTAATTATGTTATAAACTGGATCAAGGATCCATAATCGTGTCTCGAAGGACGAAGGAGTTCACAGAGCTTTTTAAAAATTCAATTGTCTCCATTAGTCTTCGCTCAATTCCATTGTCGAAGACAATTAATAAAATCGTGTCCTACATTCAGACCTTTTTGTTATAGAATAACAATCCTCTATTGGACAGCAGCGATCAAACTGGCGTGTTCTATTGTACCTGGCTGACCCATGGACAAATATACCGCTCGTGCACGAAATTAAGAAAGCCTTTCTCTAGTCATTTGCTTTTCTGCCATTATTTCAATTTTCCATTGACCATCCATCACACTTGCCGACAGTCCCGAGTAACATGGAAAACAGCAATTGTCAAAAGAAAGTCAATAGAAATCCATTGAATCACAAGGTTTCGCTCTTTCTTACAAGTATTACTTCTTTGATTTCTTTTTTTATTATACAATCCAGTATAGCTTAGCTTACGCTAGTTTAAGCAAAGAGCATCTGTCCCCTATTGTCTTGGACATGATATAAATTCTTGGGTTTACGTAACCTGTACTCTTAGTATGTATATATGAATATATGTATATGGTACTTAGTTTTACGTTACTTATTCCCAAGCCTTATGGCAGCGAATTCAAGGCGAACGAAAGACGTTGAGGTTTTCTGCGTGTTCAGTAATACATGAAAAAAGTAAAAAGTCGACAGTTGCGAACAATAACACTTCACGCAAATGTTTCTCTGGCTACCAGGTGTATCGGAGATCCAGTTTCGATTGACTATCGCAAAGTTAAGGGCGAACCCTCATATACCCGTCGTGGCCCCACGCACCGAAATGCAGTCAATTAATTTCGTAAAAACCGTTAGCCAGACAGCGCGAGGCTCCGACGCGGAACCAAAGTGTGCATCTTCCTATTTCTCCCCCAATTCGAACCCGGAAAATCGTTGTAATGGGACGTAGGGGTATAGCATTTGACACATGGCACGCGAGCCTCAAACTTTTTCAATACATTTCGAGAAACCAAGTTAACTGTACCGTTTTACCTTGTTTACCTATATTTTAACGTTCGTACCGAAACCACCAAAGATATCGAAGAAAATAATTATTGAATATCATAATTTTTATATTTTTTATTTATATCATACTAATTCTTTTTTTTTTATTTCAGAACGAATCCCAGGACCATATGACGTTGTTCCGTTAGTTCTATGGAGAAGATTAGCGAACAGCAATTAACTTGGAACCTGATGGAAGACCAGTATCAGGAGGCCGGCTGCTGTAAAGTCTCATCTTAAATCCTCCCCTTGGCTGTTCACTCTGACCTCGAGCCGCTTTCTGTTGCCACGTTTAATGGGGCACGGAGGGGGCACGGAGGGGGCACCAGGAATACTCACCTAAGCACACACCTAGAGATTCCCTCTGATTCCCACACGTCGGAAACGTCATGTGGCACATTAATTGTACCGGTAAAGAATAAAGAAGATTCATTACCGCTAGACTGGGGAACGTGCGAACCCCAGTATATTGAGATATAAATAACAGCCGTTACATCCAAGGCTCGTGCCACATATTGCAAGTATATATCTATACATATATACATATATACAACGTCCCACAATCCGTACGATCAAACCCGCCTGGAATTTTGTAGCGAATCTCGAGACTCCTGTGCGCGTACCATCCTCCCGACTGGTTCCCAATCTGTCGAGCAATTCGAACTCGCCTTAAGAATTTCGCCAGGCAAGTCTTTTCGGCGCACTGGAAAAATTTCGCCCCAGCTGTTTAGATGCTGAACATATGTATACGCGCCCTAACATATTGGATCCGCTGTAACTTAGCTGGGAGCTCAAGTAAGATGTACTGGATGCTGTTTTATCTGATACCCGAGATCACTTGTCTATAGGGTAATAATTAGCTTTCTTTTTTAATTTCGTTCCAGGTACGCATTTGAAAACAATGAGAACTTCGAGGCACTGGTTCTGAGATCAATGGCCGTTCAGACTCGCCAATGAAATGGGCTGCACATTCCTCAACAGATCCTCAACCTGGTCTCTGAGTCACATCGACCTGACAAATGAGCCGCGTGCTGGCATCTTTCCATATAAGTCTTATTGTTAGCGGAAGTTTCCAGCTCTGAGTTTCTTGTCCAACTCACCAATATTCTGGACCACGTTTCTTCTGTCTAGTTTTACCTTCATCCGACCATACACTTTCTGCGCCGTCAACCCGTCATTCCAATCTGCTGTTTTTAAACGTATGAAACCGACTTCCCCTTAAAGGAAATGCGTATAAATATTCATGTTGACACTGACAATTGTAACTATACCAGTAACTATATATATACTGGCTTAAATGGATTGTCCAAGAGATCAAATTGAACAGTGATATTTCTTAATGTAATTTTAAAAACATTTATTTTCATATCTTTCCACGGTATCTCATACGTGCTCAATATCCGTAGCTGGTGCCATACCTATTGCAAAGACGAAAGGCATAAAGAACAAGTAAGAGCGTAGCCCGGATTCCAAGGGAAGATGGAGAAAGCTGTACGAAAGGGAGTCAAGTATAATGACGCTGGACACCGCGGTGACAAATTAAAATGGGCAGAGAAGGCAGGTGACCACCTTGTAAGTTATGTATGCCGGCCGGTATTACAATTCGCATTGACGCAAAACACAACGCTCGTATAATGTTTTATTAATGAGGCAAAGCTCCTGATACCAAACGTGTCACGCTTTTGTGACACGGCCCGACAGTTTTGTAAAGTATCGATGATAGGATACTAAAATTTTTAAAAGAATATCCAACGCTGAATATTATATATGAATTAATTGACACGATCAGCCGAACGATATTAAAAAATAATTAAATCCACAGCATCAAAATATTCCAGCTATTGACCTGGTGCTTCAACAGTGGATTAACGTGTCAGGATTTCCTACTACACCTTCTCCACCTACGTACGGTAAGCTCTATCAATGCGTGACCTCTAACCTACGCTCATCCTACCAACCCCCTCTAATTCAGCAACCCTCAAAGCTTTTTCAGTCTCTCTCTAATACACATCATCGTCCCTCGTCAGCACCGATCACCGAGGGTCAAGCACCGGAAGCGCAAAGGGTGCGGACCGGTGGTTGTAGTGGATGCACAACAAATTAACCGGGGTATTCGTGGCGAGGAGTCTCCCTATACCATATCCCTCCCAGGTTGCCTGGACTGCGCGTCCCACTATGCCATCCTCAAGCCAACCAACCTCCCGTCCCTCCAGCCGTAACCATATGTCGTGCAGGTGAAGACAGTGCCTGCTACCCAGGAGGGTCACAGCCCGCTACCCATCCGAACTACGAACCAACACGTTACTTTATGCTTTCCATCCTTTACTGTAATTCAGTCTCACTCGCTCTCGTTCTCTTATCACATATATATTATACACAAGTCTCTCCTACAGGATTCCCGCTACCAGCTACCAGGACTCTCAAGCATTGGATTTCCGCAAGAAGGTGCCAGAGCGAGTAAAGTAGCTGGAAGCACGTGCCAATGTGGCTACCCCACTTGCATTACATTACATAATTGCCCATAGTGGATTTACACGGACATTAAGGATTCCCATCCTTTGCATGGGTGCTACTAAAAGGAATACATTTACCAGGAACCCAATAGGCTTGTATAGTCATTAAATGTACGTTACCGTCCTGACTGCAATTTCGATTGCACACATGACTCTCACAATTCAATGTCGCTTCCACATATGCATATATTTTTTTTACAGTGGAAATCCTCCTGCCACCAGTTACCGATAAGCTGAGATATGTGATATAATAAGGAAACACAAGGTAAACTTAGAAGAGTTAAAGGAGAATCTTTTGTGCAACACATGTGGAGTATCTTTAATTAACTGTGTTACTTGGTTTCTTCTTGGTTCGACGCATTGATTGCCCTATGAAATTACTAGAAACTGGGACTACACTTCGTCATCTGTTATTTATCTTTGTACTCTGACGTTATACTGTGCACTTTGAAAAGTGTAAATTAGGGAGACAATTATTTGACTGACTTATAAACCGTTTGTACAACTGTGGATTATATACACAGGAAGATCCGGGTTAGGATCTTCGAGTTGGATAATACATGATATATCTTTCTATACAAAAAAAAGGTATTACTAACCTCTCATACGGTTATACTTTTATTTGCCTGGTTCATTTCCAAATGAAAACTCGACAATGCCAAAGCAAACAATCGCTAGTCTGAATGCCACTCATTATGGCCCTCGTTATCATTCCTATAATGCAATCCCACTGAGAAATCTTCTATTCGGTGAAGACCTCCTTTTGGTCTGGAGAAACTTAGGTCTGTCAATGATATCTCATAGCTCGCAAGTCAATACTAGGTCGTAGAATGATCGTCAATGAAAATTATCTTAAAAATTGATACGCCTTATAATATTTCTGTTTAGATAGTAAATTCCAGAGTAATTATCCTGAGGTGGTGTACATTATTGTATGCGTTACAGTACAAGATGATGTGTGTTAGATAAGGATAGCAAGATTGTCAAGATCACAAGATTTACTAAGTTTGGTGAACTCTCTCGTCATTCAGGATGCTGACGCAGCGACGGCGGCGGTTTCGAAGACGGGAAAACACGGATGAGCAAAGAACGCGATACAGGTGGCTGTGGAAAAGGCCACCTGCACGACATGTGCTCGTTCCTACGTTCGCGCGAGTACGAAGCCCGCATCTCTTCTCTTCTCTCGATCAGATCACGAACGAAGATCGCAGATCGACCATCATCGATCAGAGCATCACGATGCGTGTATGTCATAATCGATTTATCGTTAATGAGACCCGTCGCTACTCCTTCCGACAACTCCTGGAGACTTCCGGGAAGGAGGTATACTACTACATATAGGTATACGTACTCGCTCAAGAGATTTTAATCCTTGGCTTGTCTAACCTGTCTTCTTCTTGCAGAAACGCGTTAACCTGGACTACAAAAAAAATGGTGACCTGAAACCTGAAGGATTCAGGTAGACAGAGGTAGCTAAATCTGATATTTCTATTCTCATAGGGCATTGTCATTTTTGTTTGACTATATATTTCAATTGACTTCAGACCTACAATACTCGTATGGTATCTACAATTTTATTTAAATAATATATTCCTGATACCAGATAACGATTAGAGGAAACCTAAGAACCAGGAGTTTGGTGATTCCTTCCGCTGTCTCGTAATCGGACAGCAGAACTAGGAGATAAAAAAGTACAAATGTAGTGTAGATGGCTGATCCAGGTATACCTGCTGTATAAGAGATGAGCCTGAAACAGGTGCAAGGCTAATCTACACCACCCAGTAAGTTTATCTACACTGATTTATCAAAGACTGATAAACAGTACACGTGATATTTTATCCGTCGGCGGTCCGAACAGTGAATGATATCATCCCTTGACTTTCCTTCTAGCTCTACTACCCAAAGCATCCATTATGAAATCGTTATCTGTACCGTATCAAAGGATCACAACCCGATCTCGATACGTAATGAAAAAAGGTGAAAGGCAACCTGCAGCCCCTGCCTGCATGACATTCGGATCAAGTAAAGGACGATAATTGAACAATTATCCTTCGCGTAATTGGCGGGGTCAATTAACAAGGCGGTAGCACGATTCAACGATTTGGACTAAAGAGCTGTCCCAGAGATGGGCAGCTGTGAAATTCATTCGTTTTCACAACTTTTTCGGCAAACTTTCAAAAATTAAATTTCTCACGGCATCATGTGCGGCACGATATCGTCCATACTGCAAATATGTACGTAATTGTTGGTACCAATGTACTCATTTGTAACATTTATAAATTATTATGATGTATATGTGTATATACATATGTATGCTACACGTGCTTAAATCTTTCCATTTTCTGTTTCATGCAATTTATCCGACTCACGATTAAATGCTCGTTCCTCCGATGTTCGCGTGCCAGAGGAATCAGCCGCTGGCATAATTCATGTGAACGCTTCGTGACTTCTTTTTATTTGGACGGGGGACGATGCGAGCGTTATAACGGTACCGTCGACAAAATCACGACATGGTATTGGCCTGTTAGAAAAAATAAAAGCGAACCGAGAAATCAGTCCGTCGCGGAAAATACCGTTCCAATTGGATGAAAGTGGAACGCAGTGTGCATACAATTTTCGATGATGAGAATAAGACCAATTGGGAGTACATATTCATGGAACCGGTGGTAAATGCAAAGAAATTAGCGTCCCAATGATACCTGTCTTATTCGGTTTATAGATATAGTTATAATTCTCATTGAAATATTACTTGGAATTTAATGCGAGAGATGAGCCATAATCGCAAAGAGGACGCAATTGTGTGTTACGCATTTTTTTACCATCGCCAATGATCATTCCCTGTATGCGAGTTTAATTGAGAGCATAAATTATCTGGACGGACGACACAACGGTCCCAAAAGGTATCTGCTAGATAGCAATAATTTTCTCGAGCTTCCTCATAACAGCTGTGCAACAGTTTGACTCTGCCGTGGCCGCTTTCTGTGATAAGCTCATAGCCACGCATTCAAATCACCGGCTGCTTTGAATATTTTTTTTAAGTTGGACAACCTGGAAGAATATTAGAAAAATATTGGTTTGTTGCCAAACAAGGTTGGAACCTTTTATAATTGCAGTGTTGTAGGTAGTAGTAATAAAAGCATAGTACATCCTAGTAATTATATTTTGAATAATTAGATATCCAAGATGGCGGCCTAGATCCTACGACGATATACGTAAAAGCCACCAGCGTTTGAACAGGAAAAAAATACAGGGGATTACATAAGGTAAGATACCGAAATGCCCCTGAGTGCACTCTGCTAATCTACCAATAATCTTTCAGTGGCAGAAACTGATCGCAAAATGATTTCTTGTGGCGTTTCACCGCGAAAAGGCGGCGCACAGTGGTCCCTTCGATCGATCCGGGCAGCACGTGTCCAGCCATAAGCGGGCGCAAATGAGCGGGCATAAAAATAAATGTCGTGCACGAAGACCAGGCTTAAACGCTTAAATGGTGAGACAGCTGAGACAAGAGGAAGGCAAGGGAGAGCGTGCGCGCGCACTTATATGTACAAGCGTGAGTGCAGGAGTGCATTCGTGCGCAATAAACCGGGCGCGGAGGCGCGCGAATTATTTATTATCATACACTTGGCCCAGTTTAAGGCAGGCTCGTGCGCTGGGGTTGCCCGCAATATTGCGACCAAGTGCAGTTCTTCTCCTTTTTTCTCTACCTTCACCTGAGATCATCTTGCACCGACTCCCTGTTTATATCTGATCGGCCCAAGGAAGTAAACGCGTCACGTCCGCGTGCGGAAACCTGGACGATCGAAAGCACGATCCACTGCTGATTCGATTCGCGATTGGACAGGCCGCTCGGTATCCCCGTAGGCAAAAAGAGAACCGGCAAAAGTGCGCGAATGATGTCTGTCGCTTTGCACAGCAGCGACAAGAAGAAATTGATCAGCAGATATATATAAGGTCAAGCTGGGAGGAGACGAGTGAGAAAAAAAAGAGAAAAGATTTTGGATTAGAAAGAGCAAGGACTTGGAGGAGTTTAAAAAATGTGTACGGGAGCATAGAGTTAAACGCTGCGGGATAACGTATCTTATATATATGATGGTCACGAGGATGGCTAAGGGCTGCGGGGATGACTCCTAGTTTTTTTAACTCAGAATGACGGTAGGCAGCTGGCGCAAGGTGCCTTCGTCTAGGAATGCTGCTAGTCTTATACCCCCTTATAGCCTTACACTCTTGCGCCCTTAGAATCTCTTGGTCCCTGGACACGCGCTAACGGTCCCCCTTATACGGCATAGACCTGGCACCCTATACTATTCAGTCTTTACCTTTATTACGAGTCATTGTCTCTGAGATCTAAATGCTACCATCCATTTCCTAGATTTATATCAATGATACCTTCCCGAACTGACGCGTCGAGTTACTAAATTTATTCTTCTCCCTAATTACGAAACGTTCCTAAGCAATTTCTGAGATAAGAACTTCTTTTTTTTTTATTATGGGATATAACAATGCATTGGGAAATTCCTCGTGTACTTGTTATCATTGGTAGCGCAGCTGGTTGAAATTATATTTGATAAATCTCAAAACCTTTAGTTCTTTTTTTATGACGTTATCAGTACTAGTATCATAATATGTAGAGGGTTACTGACAAGAGGAAGCTTAAAATAATTTTTAATAAGGGTTAATAATGTATTTAGCAACTATTCTTCGACTTTTTATCGAGGTATTTTATTAAGTTCTCGAGTAGATTAAGGTAATATTAATTTTTTTATTTGGATTTGGTCTAAATACTACTACTACTGTTATGTAATGATGATCATGGGCGAAGCGAAATGTGTCGCCATCTGTGCCCGGCTATGATGTACTTAATTGATGGAAACTATGTTGGCAGAACTGGCTTATGTGCCACCGCTGAATGGAGATCGGAGCAAATCCGAGTTCCTGATACATTAATTGTTTATCAAAATGAAAGCTTGCTTGTGATTTTTTTTAACGGAGTACTTGTTGCAGCATTGAGTGACCTAGTGGACATTTTGCGTATCGAGTCTCATATGTCGTTTAACGAGAAACAAAATGTTTTGTGACGTTTACTAACTGCAGACTGTGATCTTCTGAGAGGCAGAGAATTTCCGTATTTCCCTCCTGCGGCTTTAATCGAGTATCCAAGGTGGGTACTGTTACTAATTCGAAAAGCTTGTAGCTCGTTTACTGTAAGAATGCAAATTCTTATACTCTCCAGCTCTATTAAAGTATTTTATAACTTGTATTTTGTATTGCAAGTGTAGCTTAGCATGTCTTCGATGATGTTTGCGAAACAATATTTCTTAGATTGACTCATAGTTCTGCCCTTTCTGTATTTACTGTTTATATCTCTAAGGAGTTTTGTTTCACTGCAAGCAAGTGCGATGTAATTGATTTGACAATTCACACTCGACATTCATTGGAACATATGTTCCCTTTGACATTTCATATACCAATAATAAACCGAAGAACCTGATAAAACTTTCTCTTGCGAAGCATAATGCAGTTTTCTTTTCCTTCGTTTGCATTTGAGCATTATTCATTAAGAAATATCCTTAAAAAATTGAACAAAGTTGTTTTGCTAAGTCACAATACAATCCACAAACTTATAGAACTGCATTATACATTTAACAAAAGCAGCCACGTAGCAATTGTGCTTGCAATTGTTGTGAACTACAAGTATACGCTAACAAGGAATATATCTTTTCCAGGAAGAACGGAAAACCAATATTGTGCCCGGAGGCACAGTTTACGATAAGTGGTGGTTGGTGAATGGTGTTGCAGATAGACTCGGTGTGGGGCTGGGCGTCACCCCCGCTGCGCCTCCAGCTAGCCGGGGGGACCCGAGGCCCCTCGGGGAGTGCGGGTGCGGGCACGGGGGCTCAAAACTCCCAGAGGATGGGCGAGATGGCTGTAGAGCGCGCACCATCCCCGGCACGCCTCAGTCACACCTCGGAGAAGCACCCTCGTGCCACCCTCACCGAACTCAACGTTCTCCGTCATCATCGAGAACTCTGCGACGTTGTCCTCAATGTCGGCTCTAGAAAAATATTTGCCCATCGTGTTATCCTCTCGGCCTGCAGCCCTTATTTTAGGTAGACGATTACGCTCCTCGTTCAACTCCTCCGATTCGAATATTCGCTTCTAACATCCCCACGTTGCAGAGCAATGTTTACCGGAGAATTGGCAGAGTCCCGGCAGACGGAGGTAACGATACGCGACATCGACGAGGTCGCCATGGAACTTCTGATTGACTTTTGTTACACCTCGCATATCATCGTCGAAGAAGCAAATGTCCAGACCCTCCTGCCTGCTGCGTGTCTTCTCCAACTGGCCGAAATTCAAGACATCTGTTGCGAGTTTCTAAAACGTCAATTGGATCCTTCAAACTGTCTAGGGATAAGGGCGTTCGCGGATACCCATTCCTGTCGCGAACTCCTGCGCATCGCCGATAAATTTACCCAGCACAACTTCCAGGAGGTGCGTTATCAGAAGACCTAAGGAATTCCAAAACTTGTAATAACTAGTAATCCCACGCCTCTCATAATACATTAAATAATCCTTAATCGTTCACTATCCAGGTAATGGAGAGCGAAGAATTCCTTCTTCTACCAGTCGGACAACTAGTGGATATAATATCCTCGGATGAGCTAAACGTACGGACGGAGGAACAAGTTTTTAGTGCTGTAATGAATTGGGTGAAGTACAATGTGACTGAACGTAGACAACATCTAGCTCAGGTTCTACAACATGTTCGATTACCACTTTTAAGTCCTAAGTTTCTTGTCGGTACCGTTGGCTCTGACTTATTGGTCCGGTCGGATGACGCCTGTCGAGATCTGGTGGACGAGGCAAAGAATTATTTACTGTTACCCCAAGAGAGACCATTGATGCAAGGACCAAGAACACGACCAAGAAAGCCTACAAGACGCGGTGAAGTTTTATTTGCCGTTGGAGGATGGTGCTCCGGTGACGCCATCGCCAGTGTTGAGAGATTCGATCCTAACACCGCAGACTGGAAAATGGTGGCACCAATGAGCAAAAGACGTTGTGGCGTCGGGGTTGCTGTGTTGAATGACCTGTTATACGCAGTCGGTGGCCATGATGGACAAAGTTATTTAAATAGTATTGAGAGATACGATCCGCAGACAAATCAATGGTCCTGTGATGTTGCGCCTACGACGTCTTGTAGAACTAGCGTGGGTGTAGCCGTCCTGGACGGTTTCCTGTACGCTGTCGGAGGACAGGATGGGGTCCAGTGCCTAAATCACGTAGAGCGGTAAATTGAACAGCAAGGCTGTCTTTAATTTCATATACCTTTTATGGAAAGTAATAATGAGCCGTAAAATTGTAAAAACAGGTACGACCCTAAGGAGAATAAATGGTCTAAAGTCTCGCCAATGACCACGAGGAGGCTTGGAGTCGCAGTAGCTGTCTTAGGAGGTTACCTGTATGCCATCGGCGGGTCCGATGGGCAGTCGCCTCTTAATACCGTGGAAAGATACGATCCGAGACAAAATAAATGGTCTCAAGTACCTCCAATGTCTACGAGACGTAAACACCTAGGTTGTGCTGTGTTTAATAATTTCATTTACGCCGTGGGAGGACGGGATGACTGTATGGAACTTTCGAGTGCGGAACGGTACAATCCTCATACTAATTCTTGGAGTCCTATCGTAGCCATGACATCCAGAAGAAGTGGGGTTAGTGTCTTTTAGGATATATTACTTGAATACTTGGCTCAAGGTATAATACTACTTTTATGCTATGTTTGAATCATTTTTTTTTTAGGTGGGCCTAGCAGTCGTCAATGGACAGCTTTATGCTGTCGGTGGCTTTGACGGTACCGCCTATTTAAAGACAATAGAAGTCTACGATCCGGAACAAAATCAATGGCGCTTATGCGGTTGTATGAATTACCGACGTCTCGGTGGCGGCGTGGGCGTGATGAGGGCCCCACAGACTGAAAACTATATTTGGTAGCTCAGGCCCCCCTCTTCAGCTTCGTCGGCTGAAATTCTTCTGACTCCTGTCACCCCTGTTACACCAGTAATTCCTCTCTTACCAATATCCGTTCCTGTGGCTACGACAACCACGAGGAAGCGCTATCGTCGTTCTATGAGTATCATATAATTAGCAACTCTAGGCTGCATTTTCTCATAGAAAAAATGATGCCCTTACATTTGCCATCGCGCTTAGGCATACCTGATCCGCTTAAAGACTTTTCTTTATTCTCTATTTTATTTATCCTATGCTCTCGTAAATCGAATCGATCGTATCGATTTTGTTGTGATATTCTGCGTCGAAGCTTCGAGCTCTGCTTACCGTTTGCCACTTGCACTTTCAAGTATACAATTGGCACTATAGTCGGATCACCCAAACTCTCTCTCTCTCTCTCTCTTAACCATTTGAAACCGTGACCGTAGAACTCTCTATATCAAGACTGGTTGAATCTTTTACTAAAGAATACTTCTCTCTTTGTTTTATCCTTTTTGAGTCTACATAAAGCTACGTTGATACTAAGGAAAGTAGATGTACCTTGTATGACACAGTCTTCGTTCCGAAAAGGAAATCAAAATATTTTTTTATACCGTATATATTCTGCGACCAAAAAACGTGATAGTTGCCCCTTATCTTCTACTCATCGGTAGAGATTCAACATAGCCGATTTTTTATTGTATGTAAACGCACGTGAAATTACTCGAGTATCGGTTTTACAATGAAAATCTATCAATGGACAAGAAACGAAACGTAAGCGTGGACGCTTTATATGTTTCTCATAATACGCGCATGAAGTTGCAATTATTTATTTTAAATTACGTGTAAATGTTGATATTAACATGCACGCTAATTAAAGTCACATACGTTACTCTCAGAGGCACGCACTCTTGATTTAGGTCGGTGACGTCCAAAGGCAGTCATCAATTTTCACTAGGCGATATTCGCATGACCGAATAGAAGGCCCCAAAGATCATTGAAAAAGCAAATTTCACGTAACACAAATTGCGTGGTAACCGCGAGCATTTGATTATTCTTTAAATCGACAAGTCTAAATTCATTTAGATCTGAATCTTAATATTTAATAGATAGAGATAAAGATGATAGAATTCAGTAATGATTCGATGCACCAATATCAACGTTCATTAATGATAGTAAATCATTTAATAGAAAGATCAAAGAATATTGCGTTTGTAATTTAACAACGTGCAGTCCATAAAATTCTTTTTACATACTTCTTTTTTTTATAAATGATCATAAAATATTTATTTAGTTCCATAAAATTGATAAACAACAACACTCAGCATTAATATACTTAACAGAACTGTAAAGACTACATTGAAACAATTCTTTTATAGAATCGCACTGATGTCTTCAAACTTTGCCTACATTACGTGAAGCATAGATATTGAAGTAACGATAGTACTTCAATGTACATTCCTACAGTCTTCTCCAAAGCTTTATCGAATGAAGCTAATGGACACGCTTTTCTACCTCGGACTAACAACCTTCCTCAATGAAATAAAACTGCCAGCGAGGTGCGCGTCTCGATCTTCTTTCCCAACTTCTTGCTTTTTTAAACAATTATTATCATAGACTTCCTTGTCGGCCGTCGCCACGTCTCATCTGCGCACGTGTAAATAATTACCATCTGTGTAAATAATTATATTTGTGAAGCTATGGATTCAGAATGGGCCTGCACACTTCGGTTACGTTGTTCGTGAACGGCGGGAAAAAATTAAATGAATTTATCGCGCTTAGCTGGTACCTTTATTGACAGAATAAGATGGAAAAGAAAGAGTAGGATGGAAAAGGTTGTAACAAACATGTTGTTATAGTTTAAGAAGGAGTATCTCACAGCTTTGGTATTTTGTGTGAAAGTTTGCAAATTTGCTGTTTATGTTCACTTAAAAAAATTCCCGCTTTATTCACGAGTGAAAATTGCCAATGGTCGACTCTGCGAATACCAACAGGCACTAAGGAGATACGTTTGCCGTAATAATTCATTATACGTCTTCGTAATGCATATTTGCATGCTTTTGCTTTAATGCAGCTGCAGCACTGCTTGCACTGTCGATTAAAATGTGACGGTAGCGCATTGTTACTCAATTGCGGATTTGTCTTGATAATTTTTTTAATTGGAGCAACACTTGTCAGTCTGTACGGTTGCGAGTCGTAATACTCCCATAAAATGCGCGCGCGCGCTCTTATATTTGGATATATATTTATCAGTAAATTGTAAACATATATTCACGTATAAACGCGCGCAGGATGCACGAGTAAGCGAATTTTTTTAATTTTTGTAAAAGGAAATTGTAAATGAACAATTGATTTTGTATATATTGAAATCTGTCCAAAATGTTAACAAGAAAATATATTGTTAAATCTTAAATGCTTTCTAACAGTGATTAATTTCATGGTATAATCAGTTAATTAAGATATTTATCATTTGAAATTCATATCGAATGACGTGAACACCGGAAGTACTTCCGGTGCGCTATAATACAAAGCCTCCAGGTCCTATTTCCATTGTATGTACGATTATATTAAGAAAATCGAATACAGCGATACCTCTTTCTAACGAAACAAGTAATTTAATGTTTGAAGATTAAAATGCTAATTTTCTAAAGAGACTAAGGAATCTTATCAACATTTTATTCTCTAATTAATTCGACAATGTCAATGGCAATATTTTTGATTAAAAATTGGCAGAAATAGCGCCTCTGGTGGCAAAGTTATCAAACGCACGGGTCGATTTTCCGCACGTCAACAGATTTCAGCGCTGCTGTCAACTGACGAAGAACAAAGACGCGATAACGCTGTAAAATGGTAAGCTTTTGGGAATTGGAACAGCAGAAAGTCACATCGGAAGATGAGTAACACGACGATATTTGGGCAGTAGATAAGCGAGTCTATTTTCAGTCGTTCGGAGAAAAGTTGGCGTCGATTATGCAGCGGCCTGGACAGGATCCCGTCGCCAAGGACGATGTTCCCTTTTGGCTGAAATATGCCGGTCGAGGGCTCGGTACTGTAGGTAGTCTACGTAAGTTTTAATCAATATTTAATTATTTTTAACTGTATTTATTCGTTCTTTTGTATCACCAACTTTCAATGGTCATCTATCCCTGTTACGTTTATTACGTCTGACACGAAGATCAATCATTATCTATATCACCTTCTCATTGAAAACATAATAAAGAATATTTCTTATAGGTTAATATATATCTGTTTTAAATGTGCAGGATGTTATTTAATTTTTAATTTTACGAGAAAAGTTTGTGGCTAATTTATTTTACGTAGTTACACATTCATTGTGATTGCTTTAAATTGCAGATTTTCATTCAAATATGGAGACGAATTTTCTTTTCATTCTATATCTCTGTTAGAGTAAAAAAATTATTAAAGCTGATCGAAATTTTGTATCCGGTTCAATGACATTTCCGGTTTGTTGATACAATTCATATTATTGCTTTTTTTTATGTAATGTTATATAAAGGTTTTTTCCTGCTTATTTTAATAGAAAAACCAAGATAAGTGATTATTAATTTTGCAATATTCGGCGTGTATTCGATGTAGTCTAATGAAATTAATGAAAGATGACAGATGTTTGATTTTTTAATTTTTTACTCATTTTTCAGTTGCAATCTTGCTTGGAGCATATAACTGTATTGGAATAATTATGGGTTCCATAAATTGCCTAATAAGTGGGATGTGGCAAATGGTAGCTGGTTTTCTAGTTATAACTATCGAGGCACCTTGTTGTTGTATGTTCGTTGACTTTGTACAAAACCTGAGCGATTGGGTGGAAAAGAAACCTTATTGGAATAGAGCAGCCATTTATTGCTTGTAAGTAACAGTGATATATCAAATCCATTTTTAATAAAATGTTACTATTTCATTAACAACATTTGAAGTGGAGTACTTACCACCATTAAATATAGTTCAATTCATACAATTTCAGATTAGCAATTCCACCAATCTTGCTCTGCCCAGGTTTGGGTAGCATATTTGGGAGTGGCTTAATATTCACTACAGGGGTCATTTACGGCTTCATGTCTCTCGGCAAGAAGTAAGTAAAAATATCAGAACTTCTTATATCGATCACTAAAACAGAAAGTACAGTTCTTGTATTGTGATAAGATAGACACTATCGAATCATTATACTTAGTTTCCAATTTCAATACAACAAAGACCAGATGTGGCGCCAATAAGATGTGCTTTTTATATTCTATTAATTAATCATAGTATATAATCTTATGGTATGGCATATATATGTTTTATAAATGCTACATCGAGTGTATCTGCATTGCCTGTGGGTGAAAGTGAAGTTTAATTTTGACGTGTCGTACAACTTTGTGTTTGAAGCTGTCGCTTTAGGTGGAGGATATTGCATATAAATTATGAATTAACCTCCAGGGATTCCAAGCTCTAAATTACTCAGTACATTATACTCCGATATCAATTCTTTATATTTTCACTAATGCAACTGCAGCATTATAATTACAACCAGATAGCCATGACTGATAACATTAATACATAGAAAAGTGCTGTCTAATCTGAAGTATTACAATATGAACTTTATTGCATTGAATTAGGTATCTGTTTATTGTAAAATTAAACTGAGACTAATGCATAGCGAAGGGTACGTAAACAGGACTAAGATACTACAAATATCAGCATATACTAAATGAAATTAATCCTTCTGCCTGGGAATGAAAAATGAGATTGAGTGTTAGGGGCTCTTATTAATTATACTAATATACTGACCCACAATGACAATGACTGACAGAGGGTCCAGACCAGACCCAGCAGTTACGACACCCACGGGCGTAAGCTTCCCGCCGCCAAGTGCACCCCCTGCAGACCAGCATACTACTCTCATGGAGGATCCCGATGTCTGGAGGCCAACATAAATCATCAAACATTCATTGCATCACTTCACTAACCAGGCAATAATATACCAAGTTCAATGTTACCGTTAAAATTACATCACCATATATTCCATAATGATTGCAATGATAAATTTAGGTAGTGCATAGTAGTTATTGCTCTTGCATCTTTCATTACTATACGCCCCAGGAGGTGTCTCCAATGCTGAAGTCTATCTCACTCTCAAGAATATCCTTCACCCATGCGTTTCCGTTAGATCAATTTATCTCTAGATTAGAATTAGTTCTGTTTCTCAAGATCATCGAATGCGTACTGAGGCATCACTCTGTGATTTTCAATGCACTTTATTACCAAATGACTATCAATTATTTACACTAATCAATAACAGTTAGATATATTGGTCAATGTTGCTAACATTATAATAATTATTGTCTCTTACAATCATGTAACATATACGTTCCAAAATTCACTGTCAGTACTGTGAGCATAGTTGTCTCAATCAATTGCATAAAGGTAAACAGCAACATGGCGATATTTCTAGTATAACAGTGAATTTAGAAACGTACCCTGTATCCTACCACGATCTAACACGACTTATAAATACAAAAACTAATCTTAATTAATGTCTAAAGTATGACGTGCACGCAGAATGTCCTTTTGTAAAACATTAAGCCCGCTGTTCAGCTATTTCAACACTTATACGTACTGGAGACGTCAAAAATGAAACAAAAACATTATAATCATTTTTTGCTTATTCGTTTTTCATTGTTAAAGTATTAGCACACTCCGTACACGTACGACAGCTAAGCAGCAGCCTTAATCACATCTAAATAATCTTAGGCAGTTTTAACAATTGTACAACTGCTTTTACTTGTCGACAAACTACACGCTAACTTAAGTACGGTACTGGTGATGGAAATTCTAGCAAAAGTATCGACACTGTTCTAACTACTGTCTCGAGTTAATTTGCACGACAAACTGGAATGTTATAATCCGATATGTTCACCGATATGTACTCATAATCTTATTCTTGGTTACGCAGGGCGCCGCTGGATCAGATGCGAGTATCTGCGGGTACGAATACCCAAATCCCATCGACGTCGAGCATGCGATCGACGCTCGTTGAAAACGCTCAGCCAATGGGATTCACCAATACACCGGATAGTAACGTTTGACCTTTAGGAACAAATTGATAACCGATCCAGCGCCTGCGTGAGTGGTCACGAATGAACGGCAATCGGAGTGATCGTTTAGTAGCCGAACGCATGAACATCGTCAGTCTCTTACGATGATTAGTATATAATTGAAATGATTAATTAGTTAATTAAGTGTATCAGGCAGTCGAGTTTATGTAACGCAAATGTCTCCTGTCAACGTGACAACCGACCATGAGCTTTAGTCTAACGGCCTGGACACTGCGAACCCACTGATATATTTCCTTTAAAGACGTTCGCGAAAACGATAAATAACGTTATTGTATATTAAACAACAAAGGTTTACTATATGTGTACATACATATAATACGCTCTGACAAATTCATCTGCATTGTGCTTATCATCTTCATACATTGTTTTAATTCTAGCTCGGAATATCTTATCTTGCCCTTACAGTCTTCTCTGTTATAATTTCGGGACCAGTATTAACGTGGCAAATAATAATATCGACGAGCGAGATACTCTTATCGCTGTGCTGTCGTCTTCTGTTTAATCTGGAACTTAATTCTTCCTGTACATTCAGCCGAAAATATATGTTGTTAAATTTAAGATTTATATATCGTGTCGGATAGATATAAGGCGAGGCGACATAATCGAGAACATTAGTCTTGCGGTTTTTTTTTCATTATACAAAATACATTACACTCGTTCTTCCAATGAATTCTTGAACAAATGTTTAATTAAAAAAGACGATGCCAAAGTAAAAGACTGCCAATCGCATGCAACTCGATCGTGCGTTCGGTTACACGAAGTTTTAGATAACTAAATGTGTCATAGTGCTCTTATGGCTTAGTGATGGAATAGGCAGCTTCTTTCGAGTGACGATTATTATTGATATTATTGATATACGAAGTAGGAAGTGCACGTATTGTATATTTACAAAGATAATAGATAGAAGAACTGAATTTCATGTCGGAATTACGTTATGCTGACGCGAAGAATCGAAGCATCTGTACGCTGTATGCTTAGTTAATAGTCATACTAATTAGCATTGTTTTAATTACATTGATAGAGACTGATTTACATGCAACCTTTGTATGTATAAGTTTTTTCTTTGCTGATGTAATAATTGATTCGTATCCTATTATACATTTTCAGATCAGCCAGTGAAACGTCTTCTGACATTTGAAATTTTAGACTTCTCTTTACCTGCCTCAGCGCAGGAAAGTTTATTTTAATTATTTTATATCAAGTCGTCACTGCGAATTACAAGTTACTGTATAAAATTTGTTGCGTATGAACAGAAAGTTGGGTGTCTTTTTTTTTATAAATAGCGTCATATGGATATTCCGGACGATCACCAAGTAATTAAGTCTGTTGGCTTTGGCAAAATATTGAAATTTATACGCATTGGCACATTTTACTTGTACACCTCGAATTTACGTTATCAAAGCCAAAATACAAAAATCCTTACCTATAGGAATTTACGATCCGATTTCAATGTTTGTCTTACTGAAGTCTTTCGAGTTTTGACGCGTAAACGAAAATCTGCCGCCTCGCCTGATATCATATGTGCCAACCTGCTCATTTTGATATATTTATTTAATGTCCTTTATTCTGTTCTCTTTTTTTTTGTAACCGTAAGACTTCTTTCCTCAAACTTACAGAGAAGCCATGCGCATCTATCACTGACTCTTGAGGCAAAAAGTCTGAGTCATCGAATTTCTCATAGGACACGCTTCTTCGCGCCCATTCCTTTACCTTATTATGTAATTAGATATTTATTAAGAGCTACAAGACTATCGTTGATTGATTTTCATCGTTGCCTTCGCTTCGTCGAAAATCGCAGCAGCATTGCGATATTGCGGTTCTCGTATACTAGCCTCGATATACTGCTTGTTACGATGCAGGCATAGTAGAGATGCGATCCTTTGGAAATACTGTACTCACATCACTTCCAGTGAATTACTTCCGTTTTGAATTAATTCTGAAAAAAGAAAACATTCATATTAGATTATAAATTCGAATTGCACTTAACTCTATTAAGAAGACCACTGTGTTTAATTGATCTTGCACCACGGATCTTCTTAATAACTTGGGAACATTTGTATTAATTCTTAACGCATGTGAAATTGTCATCGTTAATAATTCTGTTAATTGCGACTACTGAAAATAACATAATTGGGGTGGCCAATTCTTGTTATAATACATTTGGTAGGAGTGGAAGCTATATTGTTATTTATGATCGTCTTTTATTATTCAAGTGCTTCTATACGATTGGGGTCTTTCTTTTTCTTATTTTATCTAATCTATTGTTATAATTACGTATATCGAGCGTATTAATTAATTAAATTAAATATACTGCATCACTCATCACTTAAGGCTTGGAATTATAGCTACTTATGTTGTTAGACCGGAGAGCCTTTTCTTTTTTATATTCCCTATGAAAGTTTTTCTGTCGTAAGACTGTTCAGTTTTACTTCTTATATTGGGTTCGCTATTCTTTAGTAAAAGTAATGCTGATTATGTAATGATGGGTAGAAGAAGTTTTAAAAAACTTGGTCACCCTTGATGTGCGTGGAATATTTATGACAGCAAATGTTGTACGATCTCGAGTTACCTGACTCCAACAGTTTAAATGGAAAAGGACGAACGAGTTGTTTGTAAAAATCGTATCTACCACTTAATAGGGAATTGTTGATAAACCAATGTGATGATTGCATTTATTGTGTGTAGTCAGATTTAGACACTTCCTAAAAGATGTTGAAAAATCTTATCTGAATATGATAGGGAGAGCTCAAAGAACATAGAAGAGCATTCAATGAAATATCGTTCACTATTATAATCGAGTAGCATATGAAAGTGAGAATTATGTGTTCCCATTTATTTGCTTGAGTCGCTCGTATATATGATATATTACTTTCCACCAGGTAGTAATGATTGCGTACTCACACTATTTTAGGAATACTGTATCTGTACCTTAGAAAGAGCTGAATGTGTTACTGGGACTTATAGTTGTATTATATACTATAGTTAGAACATCGGTGAAGCTGCATTCAGGAAAAAGAAGGTTTTCTTTACGAAGAGTGTTTTAAGTAATATCATGTTATTTATAGTTTATATTAAGTAATGAGTTTGACGTATTAATGTATCTGTTTCGAAGGCAACAAGTTCTGTCATGTACGTATGATTAAAAATGTCAATACAGAAATTTGGAGTGTTTGCTTCATTTGATCTATTTCTGTTTATAATGAAGTATGTTGTATGTAATCCCCATTGTGATAATTAACTGATTAATGAAAAAGGTGGAAACTAAAAGGAAATGGAAAATGATTAGCTTATCAGTGTCATGCAGTGCCATGTCAGTGGAACATATGGTTCCATCAATGATTGCTGAAGAGTGTTGACTGTCAGATACAGACAAGTGTATTGAGGATAGTCTGATTATTTATATTATATTTTATAAGTAACAAACTACTTTGGTGTTTAGGATTTTGGCTAAAGAAAGTATGATAAGGTGAAAATGGATCTAACAGTGAACGAAGACAACCTTCAATTTATCTGTGATAAATTGTTGGAGAATGAGGTTAGATGTTTCTTGATAATTCTCTTTTCATTTCAATTACTATGAATCTAATTGGTTTCATACAGGAAGATTGATGACAGTGGTCCATTGTTTAATTAATTATTAATTGTTTATTTAGGAGGCTGCGAATAAGGAACTGGATCTTATACTTTCTCGGCATTGTCATGTTGAAGCTAAATTACAAAATATTAGTAAAGTTCTACCAAATCTCATTGTTATACGTGCAGAGGGAGAGAAGTTTAAAGATATGATTGCGCACACTAACAAGCTAGCTGAGAATGTCAGTGCAAAAGTTAGACAGCTGGATTTAGCTAGAGTATGTTTTTTAATATTGTAAATGTATGGATTCTCAATAGTTCCTGCTGAATGTTAATACAGATTTTAATTATTGCATAGAGCCGTGTTTGTGAATGCCAAAATAGAGTACATGACATTCTGGACCTTCAATTGTGCAGTCAAGGAGTAGCAACTGCGCTACGTAATGAAGATTATGAACAAGGTGCTGCTCATGTTCATCGCTATTTAGCCATGGATCAACAACTCCTTGAACGAACTGCTGAAGATGTTTCTGGAGATCATACAAGTATTACCAGTTCCCTTCTGACTCTTCAACAAGCCGCTCAACAACTTAGAGCTGTCGTCACTCATAAATTTGACGAAGCAGTTAAATCTGAAGACTTAGCATCTGTTGAAAGATTCTTTAAAATATTTCCACTCCTGGGAATGCATACAGAAGGCCTTAATAAATTCTGTCAATATTTATGTACAAAGGTATTTAATATTATTATTCAGTTTTCTCATTTACTTTTTTTTTCCCGATCAACACATTCATATTCGATATAAAATCTCAAGCTTCAAGAAACAGCACAGAAGAACTTAAAATCAGCACTTGATGTAAAAAGCTCTGACAAGAGAGCACCTGTTATCTATGCAGACACTATGACATTATTGTTCGAAGGGATTGCTCGATTGGTAGAAGTGCATCAACCTATAATTGAAACTTACTACGGTCCTGGTAGACTTCTCACGACAATAATGGTACTGCAAAAAGAATGTGACAGGTAAGTAAAAGAATCATTAACATCATCTGCTGAAAGAAAATCCAATATCATTGATTTATTACCAGGCAAATAAAGAAAATAATTTTGGAGTTCATGAAACAAAGAAATATATCCGCAAAGATACAAATGATGAATGAGTATTTGAGGAAACAGAGTACCGAAAAAGCAGATCCTAAAGATCTTGATCTTTTACTTGGAGAGATAACAATCATGCACGCAAGAGCTGAATTGTACATCCGGTTCCTGAGAAGAAGAATAAACGTATATATAAATTTATTACAGCTCACACGAAATTCCATTTTTAACTTAATTATCATTGTTTCTTTCAGAATGATTTAGAAATTAGTACAACTGACGAGGCGCAGCGTAAAACTCTTCTCAGTGAGTTCGAAACATTCGTAACAAATTCAGAATTGGCACGTGGAATGCAGGAAATCTTGAGTGCATATCTCTCCCTGGAAAGGTACTTCCTGGAGGAAAGTGTAAACAAAGCAGTGGGAATGGATACGTTGGATCAAGCTCAACAAACTTCCAGTATGCTCGATGATGTTTTCTTCATCGTACAAAAATGCATAAGGTCTGTTATAAACTACTATCCCTATTTCTGCTTAAATTTGATCAATCTGTATAATTACCACCATTTTTATAAACAGACGAGCCATTTCAAGTTGGAGTATCGATGGAATTTGTGCTGTTGTTAACATGGCCTGTGGTATCCTGGAAGGTGAATTTGCTACCAGACTAAGAAATAGACTACGCCAGGGTTATCCTGCTGGTTATTTAGACTTAGCGCAGGCTTACAGTGCACTGCAATCAAGTATACAGCAAGGTCGACTACAAACATCAGATACAGAACTTGCTAGGCTCATGTTTCTTGTAAGGATCATTTAATGCCTATATACAATTATTATATTCTCGATATGTATTATTTCATTAGTTTCACTTTGCAGGCATATTTAAATAACGCTGATGTGAGCATCGAGTATGTTGAATCGTTGAGTAAAAGTCTTGCTGAGGAAATAGATGCAGTTTTTCCAAATATGCAGAACAGAGATAGAGGAAAGATTGAAAGTTGTTTAGCAGGACTCAAAGGAGTAACGTCTACTTTAAGAGCTGTTGTCGATTACGGTTTGGAGCAGTTACGTGTCAGTGCTGTGAAACCACGAATAACACCTTGGGTAGATGCTTTTCAATCTGTCAATCATCATATTAATGAGGTAAATTATTCTTATTTCTTTGACAAGTTGTAAGCTGACTGTTTTATTTATCAATCAATCAATTATCCAGGATGAATTGTTGAGATACGAAACAGATGAGCCTTTTGTTCAAACATTGGTGATGAACCTGGAAGGATTACTGCAAGCATTTAAAAGTAGTCTCACAACATCTAATTACGATGCCTTGATTGGTATACTGACAGCCGAAGTAACAGCACGATTGGAAAAAGTTGTATTGAGGTCAAGCTTTAATCGCGTAAGTATATTAAGGATTACTTATAATATTTCCAACTAATCGATTCAACGGTTGTAAATTTTTAAAAATTTATTTTATCTTCTATCTTTTTCACAGGCTGGTGGATTGATATTGGATAAAGAAATACGATCCCTTGCCAGCTACTTGGCAGCAGCAACTTCCTGGTCTGTGCGTGATAAATTTGCAAGATTGACGCAAATAGCCACAGTATTGAGTGTTGAGAAAGTCGAAGAATTGGCTGATTATTGTGGTGCCGATGCGATAGCTTGGCGTTTGACACCAGCTGAAGTGAATCGTATAGCAGGTCTAAGAACGGATCTAGGACCTGAAGATATTAAGAGATTAAAGCTGTAAATTATTTATTTATATGTGTATTAAGTAAATCATAATATCCTTGCATATGTATTGCATATGTAAACTATACTTCTATACTGTTCATAAAGAACTATTCTTTTTTTCTTTCTTAACTAAATCCGTTCCATACTCTTTTCCTTCTTTTTCTATGCATTACATAAATGAAACTGCTTGTTTAGAAGTATCGATACTTCTTCCTTTGTAGTTCTATTTATGTATTATATAATTTTAAATGAGTTTAAAAAAATGTGATCAAGAGTTTACTCAATAATATTTCAACACTAAGATGATTCATTGTTGATTGGTGAATTCCAGTTTACTCTACATTCTGATTGGTTGTCTGATGTGCTTAGAATTCTCGAATGAAAAATGTGTCAAGTATATACTATACTTTCGAATGGGCTGAACATCCTTACTGGTCCTGACTAATGTTGACGTTTTATTGTGATTTTTCAACATTTGACAGGTGCCAATTTTATGCGGTAGCGGCAGACTTGATAAAGTGCTATGCACTATTTAATGAGTTCATTCATTTGATATTGTACAAATGACACTACAAGTCATGGATAAAGAGAGGTAAATTGTTCATAAATATTTTGACAGATTGTATTGTAACCTCTTCTGACAGATTCAACAGTTTCGTTATCAATTTTGCATCTAATTGGTGTCTTAAAGTTTTACTGTATTATTCATACTTGCTCTATTATTTATATTTACTTTGGTTTCATTAAGTACATATAGCAGTAAATTTTTAACGGATTTATCAAGTAAACAGACATTTCAGTATGTATTTCTTAATTATGATACAGGTTTACGATGCTTCTCCTGGAACCAGGAGAAATCTTTTTTGAAGACTACAGTGTTCAAATGAAGTCACCAGACTGTGCAAATTCTGTATATAACAATTGGATAGAGGGGAGATTAAAATTATGCTCCAAATCTTTAGTATTTGTAGATAAGGATATTAACCGACCATTAATTAAAGTTCAATTAAAAGAGACTTTAGCAATAGAAAAATTGAACTCAGATGATACATCAAAACGGTTAGTATCTCTTCAATTATTTTATTTTTATTCATTTCAGCATGGTACTAGTTTAATTCATAATTATGATAATATATGAATAAGAAAACATTCATATTTTTTACAGATGCAACGATGTTCTGTCAATTCAGTGCAAGCAATATGTGGAAATGTTAGAAGGAAATATACTTGCTCCTTATAAATTTATCCATAAGACAACGTGCTTCTTATTTTCTTTTAATTATGCAAAAGTGGATGAGTGTCTTCCACATATGTTACAATTATTAAGGGCTACCACACTTCCAACGGCTGAACAAAATGCCATGGTAAAGATTTCCAAATATTGTCATCCTCGTCACGGAATAATTACATTACACGTTTACTATTTATTATATAGATCATGGCTATTGTACATTCAAGACAATCAAGAGTGTCATTCGATACTTCTTGGCTAGAAGATCTCTACGAACAAGTAGTTTTGGAAGTCCACGCAAACAAAGTTCTACCACTTGTCATTAATCCAGGCAAAGTATTATTGACGACCTGTAGGATCTATTTTCAACCTTACAATAATATGGATCAGGTAAAAACATCGAATTTAAACTTGCATCAATAAATGACTCAAACAGAGTTATCCGGTTAATCTTAAAATTATATAACTGGTAACAATAATCCTCATATGTATAATTTACATTTTTCAGCATCCGGTACTAAAAATAAACCTCAAAGATATAAAGTATGTAATTAAACGAAGATTTCTGTTACGTCAAGTGGTATGTATTAGGTGCTGTGTACATAAATAATTTACAATTTAATAATTTCATTTCAAAATATTACCAGGGTATTGAAATAAAATGGACGAAAAATCCTGGATCTATAATAGAATATTTATTTCTATCAGTAAAGTGCCAAGAAACGAGGGACGACCTTTATGAAAAATTAGTAAGCCAGCCAGCAGTTTCATTAGAAAAAATTGCTCAAAATCAAATGACCATACAGTGGCAGAATGGATCTTTGTCAAATTATGATTATCTACTTTACGTCAACAGGTAAATATATGTAATCTTGACTAATACTGATTTTTTATTAATTGTCTTTCGAATTCTAGCCTTGCTGATCGAACGTTTCATGATTTAACACAGTATCCTGTTATGCCTTGGGTCATACAAGATTACACATCATCAACTTTGGATCTGAATAATCCTAACGTCTATAGGGATTTAACAAAACCCATAGGCGCACTTGAACCTACGAGATTAGAAAGATTAAAAGTGAGTCTATGAATGATTCATTCATTGAAATAATTTGTATCAATTTTAATTTTAATTATCCATCATTTATAGGAACGCTATATGGAAATGTCAGAACCAAAATTTCTCTATGGGTCGCACTATAGTGCTCCAGGTTTCGTGCTTTTTTATTTGGTTCGAAAGTATCCTCAGTATATGCTTTGCCTGCAAAATGGTAGATTTGATCATCCTGACCGAATGTTCAACAGGTATGAAGAATTGGCGATGAGAAAATCCAAAATGAAAAGTGAAATAATTTGCTGCAAGCTTGACACCCTAAGATCTCTTATCTTTTTAATACATGACCAAACCCAAGGAACGTGCAAAATTATAATTTTTACTTCTGGATTTAATATTTCATTGCTTTCTTGCTTCTATAAAATCATTCATGATTCGTTATGCTTATTTGAGTGTCTAACATTGAAATAAAAAAACCTGACAGCGTTGCCGACGTATGGAAAAATGTATTGCTGAACATGTCTGACTTTAAAGAACTGGTACCAGAATTTTATGACACGAACAGCGCTGGTGATTTTTTAGTGAATACTTATGGCATTGACTTTGGTTACCGGCACGATGGTAGAAAGATTGGCGACGTTCAACTACCGCCTTGGGCAGATGGTGAGTCAGTCTTCGAAGCAAATAATTACTTGATGCAGTATCCATATTCATAAAATAATTGTGTAACAGGGCCAGCGAATTTTGTACAGCAATTAAGAAATGCTCTGGAGAGTGATTACGTATCTCAAAATCTTCATAATTGGATTGACTTGATATTTGGATACAAGCAAAAAGGAATTGAAGCTGAGAAAGCCGACAATAGTAAGGAAATAACTAATGACTTGATACAATCAATTAAATGATATATTAAATGATATATTAATTCCAGTGTTCTTTCATCTGTGTTACGAAGGAGCCATAGACTTAGATACTATTCAGGATATAAATGATAGACACGGATTAGAAGTACAAATAATGGAGTTTGGTCAAATTCCTAAACAAGTTTTTACATTGCGACATCCAAAACGTATGGTTTCTAGTACTTCTAGTTTAATGCGCAGCATAAGTTCAATATCTTCTCAAGGAAGTTCATGTGCAGGTAAAGTCAGAATTTTTCTAGAAAAGTTATGCAAGACTCACATTTGTTTGCTAATGTACAATGATTTCAGAATGTGAAAGCGTCAGTGACAAAGATTTCAGTATATTCAGGAAATTAAGTAAATTTCAATCGCATAAACAAGCAGTGAACAGTGTTGTGATAACAAATGATTCGACAGAAGATATTGTGTCTGTGGGACAAGATGGAATGTTGAAACTTTATTCAATGAAAAGTGGAAAGCTTACACGAAGCGTAGCACTTTCAACATTGCCTTTGTCTTCGTGTGTAGCTCATAAATCTTCAGCGGCTACACCTAATGCGTTCACAGCTTCCTCAAATGTTGTAGTAGCTGGGTGCTGGGATAATACCTTGTATGTAATATCATTATTTTAATGAATAGTTAATGCAATACTATTACAACTAAGCATTAACGGACTATCTCCATTTGTCACTTCCCAGGATATTTTATGATGTCGAATTTGGTCGTGTAATAGACACTGTCCAGGGTCATGAGGACGCAGTATCCTGTCTAACTTGGAGCCCTTCTCGGGGAATCTTAGTATCTGGATCTTGGGATTGCACTGCTAAAGTCTGGCGTAGTCCTTCGTCCACGAAAAAGATCAAACCAGCTGAATGCCTGCTTGCACAATTAGATCACGACTCCAAAGTTGTTTGTTTAGACATCTCAAGGTATAAACTAATTGTTTCATGAGTGTTGGATAATTTATTTCTTTTATTCAATATATTCATTTATCTTATAGCGATGACAGTTTATTAGTATCCGGTACAGAGGATGGAGAAATCTTTCTATGGAACATGGACAAGTACAATCTTCAGTTCACCGTCAAAGGTCAGTAACTATAATTTTTGACCGATAAACAGAATTTATTTAAACATAATCTAATCGTAAATACTACTGTTACTGTCGTTATTTTTTTAGCACATACAGCTAAAGTAAACGCAATGAAATTTGATCGTCAATCTAAAACCATCGTATCTTGTGCTAATGATAAAGTATTAAATATAATCGATGTGCGAACGAGTACACAAGTTTATCGTGCTATTCTTGAGGATGAGCCGATTTCTCTTTATTGGAAAGAGGCTTTCCTTCTTGTAGGCGACATATCAGGAAACCTTAGTATTTGGGACCTCCGAGGTGCCATTCTATGTACCAAGTTCCATTGTCATCATGGTTGGTATATTCATGTATTCTTTATATTTTCTAGAATAACCGAGTATATTGATCTCTTAACTCAATCATTTTATACAGATGCTGTGACATCTATTGCTGTATCGCAAGATGGTAAACGTGTAGTCACTGGTAGTAAGGACCGCAATGTTATGGTTTGGGATTGCAATTGGGATTGGGTTGGCTTAAGCTAACACAACGCAAAATACACAATTGTAGAGCCAAGGAATTCCCTTGTTAATCCAGAATGGTCTATTGAAATTATGACATGATTTACTTGTCGTCTCATGTCATTAAAATCACTGCTCTTGGACATTGCAATTAATACTGCACTACAGCAGTCAGTGTCTGTTGCTACCTGCATGGTTATGGACTACACCATTACTTATTAAGGATACATTTTAATGGAGAATGTTAATACACCTTGGCCATTATTGCCTACCAATCATTATCAGTCAGAAGCAGGATAAAGACTGTAAGCTATTAATTATTTCTGTATGACGACATTGCAATGTGATATCACCGTGTTATTACGAATAAACTATGTCTAATACCGTATTTATCTATTCCTCTTACATCGAATTAAAGTATTTAAAAAAATAATACCTGGTCGCGAACCCGGTACATTATGGCTGCAAAGGTTCACGTGCCCCCACCGTACCAATGCATTTTCCATTTAAATCTCGTTTGCTTCTTGTACTTATAGTACTCTGCCCGTTTTGTCACTCCTTCCTTCCTTTCCTTATGGCTTTACACAGCTGTACCGTTTTCTCACTCACGACCGAAAGGTTCGGAATTCGCGCCCAGCTCCCAGCGGCAGAGATGAGTAGGGAGATGCGCAACGGTTTTAGGCGATACCAAAAACATAACGCTGAATCGTAGCTACGAGTCCGGGAGTAGAATTCTGTGATTAACGTCTTCGTCGATAATGCATATCCCGTCGTAGCTGAGCTGAACGTGATCACGAACGTGTAGCCTGGCCGGCAGAGGTTCTCCGCAACTTACCACTGGTTACCAGAGCAGCTCTTAGAACGGGGCCGGTCATCAGATATTGCCTAAATATTTCTGTTTGTAATCTTAAAATCGAGTGCACAGTGTAAGCTCGATATGATTTACTAAGAGAAAAGCCAGCACCTCATGCCTGCCTGCGTTAAAGAGTG